>CAJNDS010002079.1:1700000-1850000 GCA_905221605.1 Symbiodinium natans | reverse complement strand
AAGACTGACTTAAAGGGCTCCAGTGCATGCCCCCCCCCATCTTGCTCCGCCCCCTCCGCTCCCACCCCCCCCCCCCCCCCCCCACCCCCCGCCCCACCCCTTTGCTGTAAGACGACTTGAAAGGGCTTTGCTCCGCCCGCTCCGCTCCCCCCCAAGGAAAAAAAAAAACCTACCCGCCCCCGCAACCCCCTAGATGGCTGAGGGCTCTCTCGCCACCCGCCACACACCCCCCCCCCCCCACCACCCCCCCTCTCAAGATTGACTTTCCCTACGCTTGATCCGCCCATTCCGCTTCCCCCCCCACCCCCCCCCCCCAACCCCCCCCCCCCCACTCCTCCCCCTCCGCTCCCCCACCCCCCCTTCCCTCCCACCCCCCCGGCACCCCGCCACCCCCCCCGCAACCCCCCCCCCACTTCTAGGACTGACCTTTGAGGGCTCCTGCCTGCCTTGCTTGCTCCGCCCACCCCCCTTCTCCGCCCCCCACCCCACCCCCACCCCCCCCCCCCCACCCGCCCGCCACGGCCCCCCCCGCCCCCCACCCACCAAAAACACCCCCCCCCCCTGATACTGAGTTTGAAAGAGCCCACCCCCCACCCCCCACACCCCACCCCCCCCCCCCACACCCCCGCCCCCACCACCCGCCCCGCACCCCCCCCCCCACCCCCCTTTTGCCTGACTTTAAAGACTGCCTTTAAGGCTCTTTCCTCTTGCTCCGCCCCCGCTCCGTCTTACCTCCAAATCCCCCACCCTCTTCCCCAGCCACCCCACCCCCCCCCACCCACCCCCTCACCCGCCACCCCACCCTTTTTCCCCGCCACCCGCCCCACCCCGCCAAACGCTCTCCCACCACCCCCCCCCCCCGGCTCTCATCACACCCGCGAAGCCCCTCTAATGCCCCTTAAACCCTGAACGCTCACCCTAAGCCCTAAACCCTAGCCCTAAACCCTAGGCCCCTAAAACCCGAAACCCTAACAACACACCGAAACCGTAGACCGCTCACATCTCCTCCTGCTCTGCCGAATTTCGTCGAAGATGGCCTGCCCATCCTTGTTCTTTTCCGTTTGCGCGAGCTCACGTTACCTGAATCAGGGTTTAGGTTCCGGCGGCACTTGCGGTTGTAGCCATTAAATCGGGCAGCGCGAGGTCCCCAAAGGACCGAGCAAATGCCTGACCTTTTAGCCCGGTGTCCCGGGAATAGCCTTGCTGGCCTCTGGTCCTTCTGCGAAGCAGAATTAGGCCGGACGCCATTGCCGCCGACCCGGCGCGTGTCGCCGTGAACGGTTTTTTTTTTTTTTTTTTTTTTTTTTTTTTTCGTGGTTTTTTGCGTCGCCACGGAGGCTCCCAGAGGGCGCTCATCATGAGCATCAGCGGGTCCAGCCCGGGACCCCCAGGCGCGCATCAGAGCATCAGCGGCTCCCGGGCGGGACCGCGGGGGGCAAAGGCGGGCAAATTATCGACGTGACTAAGCCCGGGGCTAGGAAAAAAAGGGAGTTTAGGGGCCGTATAAAGTGCTTAGAAAACTTTAAGGATTCTCTGGATCCCTCAAACGCTTAGAGATTTGAAGGGAGTTTAGGGGCCGGAAAATGCTTAAAACTTAACGCTTAGGATTTGAGGGAGTTTAGGGGCCCTCAAACATGCTTGAAATGCTCTCGCCCGGGCGTCTGCGTGCGCTGCCCGCCCATGGGCGCAGCCCCTTAAAAATAACGACACTTCTTAATGTGGGTATACCGTACCCTGAAACCTCCCAGTGTCGGTGGCTGCGATGTCCGCGCTGGCGCGAGCAATCCAAGCCGGCTAGAATATCACTTTGCAATGCTGGCGCAATTTCCTCGCTCCACTTGTTTGAACACATTTCGAATACGGAAGTCCCCTATAAGCTCCAAAGTGTAACCAACCCTCAACCCCTGCCCACGAAAGCACCAAGATCGCCTACTCTAAGCCTAAACCCTCAACCCTAACCCTACACCCTGAACCCCTAAACCCTAACCCTGCCAAGCTACAGCGCTGTCCCTTCCGTTCGCATCCATGCGGTGACGAAGCACCTTCTTTCCATCAACAAACACGCCGCCGGTCCACTTTGCACTGTCCGTGGCACATGTTAGGACCTATACTAGGGTTTCGGGTTTGAGTTTTGGGCGTTTTGTCTGAGGCTCTTGTTGAGGAACCTAGTTTCGGGTTTCGGGGGCAGGGTTTGTCCGGGTTTTGTTAAGGAACCGCCGATATCCCTAGGGCTCAAATAGCCCGCAGAAGGTTCAATTTACGACGTTGACCAATGTAGTATTATTTGTATGCTTAAGCTCTAGAAAGTTACTCACTGCTTTTGGTACGTAACCTGAACTAGCAGAAGGTGCGGTTCAGCTTGCTATACTATAAACCCTTGCCCAATGATGGTACGTCACTCAACTCCTACTTGGAGGTTCATGTTACTTTAGAAACCCATCAGAAGTGTACGCCAACCCAGTTTAATAAACCCTAAAACCCTAACCCGAAACCCTATACCCTAAACCCTATTCGTGCCGCCTGAACCTCTAAGTCATTGATGAGAAACCAGTGCGCCGCAGATCCAGTGCGCACTGCTGCCCTTGTCGTAGTCTGTGGCATCCTTACTGTTCCAACTAGGACCGCGACTGCAACCACCAAGAGTGGCCCGCCGAATGGTTTGGGGTTTAGGTTAAGGGTCTCGTGGTTTAGGGGTTTAGCAAGTTGTCCAGGACCGGAGTTAATGGCAAACACTTGATCATTGGCAAGGTCAGGCATGGTGCGTGATTTGGGCTGGCCTCCAGCGTAGGCTCACGATTTCCATGTGTGGACCCCTGCCCCCTGCCTCAGCTACAGGGACTGCGACCATCAGTGTCCCTCGCCCTCCAGTGGGTGTTGTGGGGTTACTATGCTGCCGCATTAACCTGGGCTTAAAAGTGTGCCCCTTTTTTGGCCTAAAGGTCTATAAGGGAACCCTTAAACCCCCAAAAAGGAATAAGGGTACTACTGGGCATCGCTCGGGTCAGAGTTGGTGCTGGGGTGGGGCGGGTGGGGGAGGGGACGATGTTGTCGGGATTACCGTGAGTAGCTTGTTAGCAGCCCCCTTTGTTGAAGTAGAAAATCCCGCTGAATACGTGGGGGGATCGGAATCTTTTGTATATAGGGGTTGTATTTCGATGGGGAGGCTTGCGACCGTGTTTTTAAATCCGTACATAGGTAACCATCGTCTAATATATATATATATACATATGGTTTGTGGCATCTAGAGCCCCGTAAAACGAGCCCTGAGCTACCTCTTCCATTTCTCGGCGGTTCCTAAACCGAACCCGCAAAAACCTAGACCCCTAAGCGGGAACTCGTGAACCCTAATCTCGATAAACGCTTAACCATGAACAGAAACCCTAAACCCTAAACCCTAACCCTAAAACCCTAACCCAGTTGTGCGCTGCCTCGATGTTGGCCCTGGCATCCAGCAGCAAGCGCGTGACTCGGCATGGCCTTGCTCGGCGGCGATGCAGAGGTGGCACCCGAAGTCCGCCTCCCGCCCTCCCTTAGGTTGAGGTTGGTTGTAGGCTTTGGTGTTTTTAGACACTACCACCCTAAAACCCTAGAACCCTAGACCCTACCCTAAACCCTAAACCCTAACCCTAAACCCTGGGGGGGGGGACCGGACCTAAGCGGTCGATGTCAATCGGGGTCCTGCGGGCCGTTGCAGCAATTCCTAGGTCATCTCACATCGTTGACCTCTAACGGCTTCCGCCTTTTCAAATCAGCCAACCAAACGCGGTTTAAGTGGGGGTTTTTTTGTTAGGGTTTGGGTTTAGGGTAGGTTTTAGGGTTTTGTTTAGGGTTTAGGTTTTTAAGGTTTAGTAGGGTTTAGGGTTTAGTTTAGTTTAGGGTTTAGGTGTAAGGTTAAGGGTTTAGGGGTTAGGGTTTTAGGTGCTCGCAAGCAACGATGCGTTGATATGCCATAGCAGCCATTTTTTGAAGTGTCTTAAGTTGATCTATATCTAATATTATGATCACTGCTTGTTGCTTATTGCTTTAGGGCTTATCACCTTTGGAAGTTGCTGGGACTAAGGGTGGGGGGGAATGGACCAAGAAGGGATTGGCATTTCCCAACATAGGGGGCTATACCCCTACCTACCCCTTATATGCCCAAATTACAAACATCCCACTACATTACGTTAAGGTACCCCTAATTTTTTGAATTTGCCGGCGTGGGACAGAAGCTCTCTTAGGGCAGCTTACATAGTCCGTAGTATGGACCTCATAAGGGGACCGCCTTATAGATCCCTTGCATACCCTATAGAACCCAAAGGCCCATACTTCAGAACACGTTAAAGTGGTAAGGGACCATATTTAGAGGGCCCATACAACTACTCTAGAGAACCAAAGCTTGCAGCACAGCCCCATACTAAATAAGGGCGCCCTGTTTTGGGCTGGGTTACTTTTAAGCACGACCCCAAAAAAAAGGAAAAGTGCATTACTGGGGCTACCAAGAAAGGCTGAGCGGCTAACTGATCTGCTTCGCCTTGTGAGATGGAGAGGAGGGGCAGAACCACCAACTGCAGCTCCAGCGGCGCGGAGAAGATCGTGTCATCGTGCCTGAGGTGGGTTTTGGGCGCCCACTCGAAAGTCAAACAGGGGTTTACGAACACAAGGGACCCCTAATATAGATCCCCAAATGGTAGGATTCCCTTATAATAATAATAACGACCCCCAAAAAGGGGATCCTATTCTGTGGGGGTCTATATTAGGGATCCCTTATTTTCGTAAACCCCCACATGTTTTTGGGCTTTAACAGGGCTCAGATAGGGGTTAGGGCCCATAGAACCCTAAACCCTAAACTAAGTGAGGGGTCGCTTCCGTCGAGCGACAGACCCGGCCGAGGGCCTTACAGCCCGAGCGCCCAAGCGAAAAGAGAAACGGAAAGGTAAGGGTTAAGCCTCACCGTCTGTCCTGGACAGGCCAACGGACACCGGCCTTTTTTACGACAACGTCAGTACTCGGCTAAGGGATGGCCTTAGCGTCGCTAAAGTATAACCCCAAATCGTAACCCTTTGCCTCCAGAGGTGGTTCAGGGTTTTGGGTTCAGGGTTTGCCGGGCCCCCCCCCTCGGGCCCCCTGGCCCCTGGTAGCTGGATTCCTGGACCAGGAGGCTAGCGAGGGGTCCAGGCAGGCTGGTTGCTCTTCTGCCCCGCGCAACCAAAAGCCGGGCCCCAACCCCCCACGCCAAGCAAGGGCCCTGCCAAGAGAACCCGCCCCGGGGTCAGGGTTGGGGTTCAGGGCTAGAGGAAGGCCCTCCGCGCCAAAGGGCGCCCAGGCGAAGAGGGCCGTGCCATCAATGAAAATTTTTTTTATCTGGAATCGATGGTTTTGCGCACTTCTCCATTTTACACCAGAAGCGCCAGGAAAGCCCAGGAAGCCCCCAAGAAGGCGCCAAGAGCCACCAAAAGGCTTCATAAGCTTCAAAAGGCCCCCTAAAAGAAGGGGGACCCCAGGATGCCCGTACCCGCAATGAAAAATGCGATGTTTTGCAAGATTTGTCCGTGCCCACAATGAAAAATGCGATTTTTGAATATTGAAAATGATGGTTTTAGGCACCCCTGCCCACAATGAAAATGTTTTTTTTTAGTACTGAAATTGATTTGGGCACCCCTCCATTTCATCCCAAAAGACCAGGAAAACCCCAGGAAGCCCCCAAATCAGCAAGGGCGTGCCGAAGGCCCGAAAAGGGCCGAGGCTACCCCGAACCCCAGCTTAAACCCTAACACCGCAAAACCCTGCGAAGGCCTTCAAGCAAATAAGGGCCTCTACGGGCCCTTGCGTGCCGAAGGCCCGAAAAGGGCCGAGGCTACCCCGAACACCAGCTTAAGCCCTAGCGATTGAAATACTCATTTGCGAAAAAATTTAATAGGTTCCCTGACCCTCAAATGAATAAAGCCTCTACGGCCCCTGACACGCCGAAGGTCCGAACAAGGCCCCGAGAGACGCCAAGAGCCACCAAAAGGCTTCAAAAGGCTTCAAAAGGCCCCCTAAGAGAAGGGGGACCCCAGGATGCCCGTACCCGCAATGAAAAATGCGATTTTTTGGTACTGAAATTGATGGTTTTTTCCTTCGTTTTACCCCGGAAGGGCCAGGAAAGCCCCCAGGAAGCCCCCAAAAGGCCCCAAGAGCCACCAAAAGGCTTGAGGCTCTTAAAGAAGGGGAATCCAGGAGCAGGCACAAAGGGTTTCCCTGACCTTCAAATAAATAAGGGCCTCTATGGGCCCTGACACGCCGAAGGCCCGAAAAGGGCCGAGGCTACCCCCAACCCCAGCTTAAACCCTAACAGCGCAACTTTAAAAACATCAAAGCAAGCATCAGAGCACAAGAAAATAAATTCCATAAACCCTAAACCCTAATAGAGTTTGGGTGGCCGGGGTGGGTTGACGGGCAACGCGAGCGCGCGGCCCGGGGTGTTTCACACCCGAGCGCGCGCCCTCCCCTGGCACACCCTAAACCCTAAACCCTAAACCCTAAACCCTAAACCCTAAACCCTAAACCCTAAACCCTAAACCCTAAACCCTAAAAAAAAACTTGCAAATCAAGGTCAGGCGCAAGTTGCCACCCTCACCGAGCAGCCGCAGTCGGAACCGAGCTTCGCCACAGATGCCCTGAAGGTACTGCTTCGCGGACCTCACGTCCATGGCCTTCTCCTTGGGGACGAAATGAACCCTAAAAGGGTTTAGGGCTCATATTACCTTAACAGAAATCAAAGTAGTAGAGGGTATATGACCCCAATTTTAGGGTTCATTTCGTCCCCAGGGCTCCAGGGGTATCGTGGCCACCGTTTCCCCCGATACCGCAAAGATGCGATGCATCTCCCCATCTCCCGCCGACTTCAGCATGGGCTGTTCCAGGTGGCTGTCGCTTACCCAGCTCCTAGGCTGCACAGTAACCTAGGCTTTTAAAAGGGCGCCCCTTTTTTGCTTAAAGGGCCCTAAACCCTAAACCCTAAACCCTAAACCCTAAACCCTAAACCCTAAACCCTAAACCCTAAACCCTAAACCCTAAACCCTAAACCCCCCAAAAAGGGAATAGGGGCACTACTGGGCATCCCAGGCTCAGAAAGCGCCGCACTGCTCCTCCAAGAAGGCCGGCCATGAGGTGTCAGCAAGAGGAAGCATAGAATTAAGCCCCGGTGCTCCTTCCTATTGCCCACCAGTATGCTGACTTACACGTAGGGTTTAGGGTTTAGGGTTTAGGGTTTAGGGTTTAGGGTTTAGGGTTTAGGGTTTAGGGTTTAGGGTTTAGGGTTTAGGCTCTTTTGTACAGCCTGGGCATTTCATGGCAGGCCACCCTGCGCGGGCTCACGGCCTCCAAACGCTGCAGCTGCGGCATGGGTATCAACAGAACTCTATGTTTAGGGTTTAGGGTTTAGGGTTTAGGGTTTAGGGTTTAGGGTTTAGGGTTTAGGGTTTAGGGTTTAGGGTTTAGGGGACCCTTAAGGTTGCACCCTTGGGTTTTGGGGACCCTTTTTTAATTTCCTGAAGGCTCCTAGTTGAATATTAGCCCTTCGAGTCGTCTGGTGCGGATTATACTTCGGAACGCAAAACCCGAAACCCAAAACCCGAAACCCCAAACCCTAAACCCTAAACCCTTACGGCTGCAACCCTCGGAGGATGGAATACCCTCCGTCACAAGCTGTAGTCAAGTATCCCACCAAACCTTGAAGCGTAAAACCTAAACCCTAAACCCTAAACCCTAAACCCTAAACCCTAAACCCTAAACCTCCCCCGCTGACACCTTGCGAGCCCGTACAAAAGGATTGCCTCCAGGCGGTAGATGGATCTCATAGCCGCAGGAGCTTCGGACACGGCGCGCCTCGCGCTGGCCCAGAGCTTCGCCAATTGAGGTGTTTCAAGGGTAGTTAGGGTAGTTAGGGTAGTTCGGGTAGTTAGGGTAGTTAGGGTAGTTAGGGTAGTTAGGGTTTGGGATTTAGGGTTTAGAGTAGTTAGGGTATTGAGGGTCTTAGGAGTACTCGGGCTATTTCGGGGTATGGGTCCTTGGGGCGCTTAGAACAATGGCTCGGGTATTGAGGGTATTTGGGGTGTGGGTTTAGGGCTTCGGGCCGTGCATAGCCAAAGAGGTATACAGGCCATTCATTAAAGACACATTTATGGGTTCCTGTAGGTGGGGTCCTGGCAGAGGAGAAAGGAAGCGTTGGACTTAGGGCTTAGGTATATTAGGTGCTTTTGCTTCTTTGATTTTTTTTTGGGAGGGGCGGGGGGGTAAGAAACTGTAGCCCGGGTGTAGATGATGTGGCACGGGGCTTGGGGTTTAGGGGCCACAAGGCTTTTGACTCCCCTGAAACCTAGACCCGATGCACGGATGCACTATGGGGTGGTTCGAGGTTGACTGAAACATTGCCTTAAGCCGACGCCGAACGATTGCTTTGAGTAGTCCTACAGCCCAAACGACTCAGTGGAACTTTAGCCCTTAAAGGCGCAGTTCCTGGCGCTTGGGGTTTAGGGTTTGGGATTTGGGCCTTAGTCTTGATAAAGGGCCTGGGGTTTGCGGTTTGGGTTTTGGGGTTAGAGCTTCGGTTTCTGACGGTATCTCTGATCAGGTGATACTGACGTCATAGTTAGGCCCAGGCATCCCGAAAGAGCACAAGTCGTACGCCATTCGTTCCCCGCGGCATTACAGCAAAGCCAAAACCCGAGACCCTAAAACCCTAGTCCCTAAACCGTATGACCCTGAACACAGAACACTGAACCTTATGACCCTAAACCCTAAAGGCCCTAAAAACCCCAAAAAAGGACCTTAGAAGCTTCGCTCAGTGGCCTCAACAGCTCATCCTCGTCAGGCGGAGTGGACGTCATGCCGCGGTTGAGTGTTTAGGGTTCAGAGCTTAGGTGTTTAGGGGTTGAGGCGTTTAGGGGTTAGGGTTTATATAGGGTTTAGGGTTTATATAGGGTTTAGGGTTAGGGTTTAGGGTTTAGGGTTTAGGGTTTAGGGTTTAGGGTTTAGGCGTTTAGGGTGTATAGGGTTCGGGTTGGGGGGTTCAGGGGTTTGGGGGTTTGGGGGTTTAGGGGTTTAGGGGAGATGTTGTAGGGTTTAGGGGGTTTAGGGGGTAGGGTTGCGGAGTGAGGGGTTGAGGGCTGACGCCGTTCCCTGGGTTTTGGCGGAGTTTGGGGGTGCCCGGGGAAAAAAAAACTTTACAAACCCCAAGAACCCTGAAGGCCACTCTGAAACCTGCAAACCCCAAAACCCGAACGGCTCCAGAAGTTCTAACAATAAACCCTGGACCTTAGGCCTCCGAAACCCAGCGCGCCACCAGGATGAGACGCTACGAAGGGCTCAAGCAAAGGGATTTGGGGTATGCGGCTTAGGGTTTAGGGTTTAGGGTTTAGGGTTTAGGGTTTAGGGTTTAGGGTTTAGGGTTTAGGGTTTAGGGTTTAGGGTTTAGGGTTTAGGGTGAGCCGGCGTGCTGAGGATGCAGCGGTTGCGTGTCGTTTAGGGTCTCAGGCTCCAAGGGTTTAGTGTGCATGGGTTTAGGGAAACCCTAAACCCTAAACCTTATAAGCCCTAAACCCTAAACCGTAAACCGTAAACCGAAAACCGTAAACCCTATACCCGAAACCCGAAACCCTAAACCCGAAACCCTAAACCCAAACCCTAAACCCTAAACCCTGAACCCTAAACCCTAAACACTAAACCCTAAGCCCTAAGCCCTAAACCCTAAACCCTAAACCCTAACCCTAAACCCTATATAAACCCTAAACCGCATTATTGGTACAAACCGTCAGCCTCCTGAGCATTGAGTCAGACGGCGCAGTCGGGGGTCCAAGTGTGGTTGGGGCTTGAGGTTTTTTGGACCTTGAATCAAAACTGTCCGAAAGCCCAAACCGTAAACCCTAGACCCGAGGCCCCAAACCCTAGACCTTATCATTTTGGGCTTAGGGCGCATAAAGCCCTGCCGCTGTCAAACTGCGACCCCTAAACCCTAAACCCTAAACCCTAAACCCTTAAACCCCAAACCCCAAACCCTAAACCCTAAACCCTAAACCCGAAACCCTAAACCCTAAACCCGAAGCCCTAAACCCTAAACCCTAAACCCGAAACCCAAACTCTAAACCCTAAACCCTACACCCTAAGCCCTGAGCGTGTTTCTTGTGCCCTCTTTGGCTTCACTGCGAAGCAGGCTCTCGGAACTTTCTTGCACGGGCCGCGACCTCAAAGAGTTGAGGCCTTTAGGTCTCTCAGGGTTTAGGGTTTAGGGTTTAGGGTTTAGGGTTTAGGGTTTAGGGTTTAGGGTTAGAGTTTTGTCTCTTTTCGGAGATTAGGGGGACTCTTCTTATTTGCAGGGATGATGCGGCTTATACTTGTTATAAGGCTCACAAGGGCTCACAAGGTTTATGGGACTTGTCGGGCTCAGGGCATTGACGGGGGGCTTTAGGGCTTAAAGTTCTGATAGGGCTTAGGAGCTGCCTTTGCGGGGTTCAAGCTTCTTTATATTTTCTTATGTTTTCTTGCTTTTCTATTTTTATTTATTGTTTTTTTTTTTTTTTGGGGGCGGGGGCTTGAGGAAGGGAAGGCTCACAGGTTCCAAGCCTTTTGCTAAACCCTGAACCCTACTATACCCAAGATAAAAAAGGGTACCCTTTAAATTGATTTAAAAGGGGAAATACGGAAACCTGAACACTAAAAGTTGGAATGTGGGCCTACGCCTACCAACCAAACCCTAAACCCTAAACCCTAAACCCTAAACCCTAAACCCTAAACCCCAAACCCTAAACCCTAAACCCTAAACCCTAAACCCTAAAAACCCTAAACCCCACAAACCCTCAGCTCAACTCTCTGTGGCCTTCCAGGGCCAAAGGGGCCGCCTTGATGGCAGAAGGTCAAGCGCGCCAAGCTCCCCGTGTTGGGGAGCTCGGCGGGGACTTCCTAAACCCTAAAGCCTAAACCCCAAACCCTAAACCCCAAACCCTAAACCCTAGCCCTAAACCCTAAACCCTAAACACCCTGCAGTCGAAACTTCACGTCAAGGGAGTCGTGGACCCCTAAAGATGCTATGTGTTCCCCTTCATATACTCCTACAAGTAATATGTCCCATACATTTTTCTTGACTTCATGGGGGCATAGGGTTTAGGGTTTCTAGGGCTTACGAATTCCGACCTAGGGAATAGGGTACCCCAAACCCTCCACAAAGGTAAACCCCCGATGAGTGCCATCTCAGAAAGGTTTGAAGCGTAATCTACCTGGCCCTGAACCCAGGAAACCCACAGAACCCTAAGCAGTGCCAAGCAAAAGGCCCTAAATCCTAAACCCTATAAGCCCCAGATCCCCACAGCTCTAAAGGCCGTAAGCCCTAAACCCTACTAGGATTGCCCTTAAAGCCCTCTGAAAAATGTTCCCGGATATGATCCTCTTAAAACGAAAAAGGAAAATGTCTAATGTCCAAAGGACCTTCAGAGCCTACAAGCCCTAACCGCCCGAAAGCCCTACAAGCCAAGCCACAAACCCTCGGAGCCCTGAACAGAAAATAAACAAACACTCCACCGGCTGAGGTTTCAGGGTTTAGGGTTTAGGGTTTAGGGTTTAGGGTTCAGGGCTTAGGGCCGAGGAAAACCATCTGAACCCCAAATCCTACGTGGAGCTGCGTAGCCGCTCAGCTACGTAGCTCGTGGAGGCGGCAGCCAGTCTCGACCTGAAACGGAGATCAGCTGAGCATAGTCGGGGATTCTACTTGGCGGTTCTGATTCATGGTGCTTTAACCCAATAATATCTGTACTTATAACCAGCTTATAACCCCATTCGGGTACTTCAGGGGTTTAAGAAGTGGGTCATGACTACACCTGTACGTCACTGGGTGATAAGTACCCTGAACCTGCAATAGAAGGTCCCGTATTCGGGTCCTACCTCCCTTAGAGGCTTCTGAAGTATGAGCCCTTGGGATTTATGAGGGTATATAGGGTCCCCTTTAAAGGGCCATACCGAGGGACCATGTAACTACGCTTAGATGATCGGGAATGAGGGAGAGAGGCGCTTTTGGGTCTCACTAATACAAGGCGTGGCAACGGGACCATACTTTAGAGAAGTGACCATGTAGGGTTGAGGGTCCCTAGGCATGGAAATCCAGGGTTGAGGGTGTAGGGTACAAGGTTTAAGGTTCAGGTTTTAGGGACGAAGTGGTTGGGGGTTGAGGTGTGGGTTCAGGGTTCGGGGTTTCGGGATCTCATGTGCGATTAGGCATTATTAAGGTTGTGAGGTTCGGGACTGGGCCTTTACTTGAGAGCTCTTTTGACTTAGGAAGTAGGGTTAATAAGTCGGGCTGACTAAAGGGAATACGGGATACTAAGTATGCCTAGGGGGTCAGGCTGTGGAATTTGATGCCATTGTGTCAGCACGCACTTGAGGCTGCACCTTGAAGTTGAGACCCTCAAGGAAGCATACTCGGACCCCTAAGGACCCCAAGAGCTTGCGTTAGTATACTCCGAGTGTGACCCCTTTATTCCGAATATTCCCTTAGAGGATCTTTAAGAGGGTCTCCAAGCCAAAGGGTACACACAACCTTAAGGGTTCGAGGTAGAGTCCTATGAGACCCTGGTTCCTGGTACCTTAAATACCCTAACCACTCAGTGCCCTAGGATTAAAAAGAGTGCCCTTTCGGTGTAAAGGGGTTTATAAGGGAACCTAAGCCCCTCAACAAGGGAATGAGGACACTATCGGGCATCCTAGCTTCACCGAAGCCGGACAACCTAAAGCCGCACCCTAAACCTCAAGCACTGTAAGCATCATTGCAGGCATGTTTGGTAGTGGAGCCACGCTGCAGACAGCTGCAGCGACATTGCTGCTTGTGCGAAAGCAGTTTGCTCCGAACGACCCAACGTGCGAGGAGCAATTGCTGCTTCAGCATCACGTATTGAGGCCTCAGTCGCATAAGCACTGTAACTCGCAGCGAAAGTAGACACCGTCAGTCCAGGCGGTGGCTTCGAACTGTAGCTGACCACCGAATTCCGACACCTGACTATGAGTCAACCTGATGAAGTGGGTCAAAATGTGAACGCCACAAGTGCAGACAAAGCAGCCACGACACTATGAGTCTGCATGTTGCTGTTGGCCACCTTTCCTCGAACAATGACTCCATAGACGAACTTCAGCAGCCCGCTGTCTGCTATGCAACCGCAAGCCAAAGAGAAATGCCGGCGTCAAGTTTCTCCCAAACTCCTCGCCAACGCAAACTGAACGAAGCTAGTGCCCCTGCTTGCTGCAGCTCCCAAACCTTAACCCTGACCCGTAAACGTTCATCCCTTCCGGAGCCCAAACCTTATGCTTTTAGGGTTCAGGTGTACCATCCGAAAAACTGTACACTCTACACACACTGAACCCCTGAACCCCTGAACCCCTGAACCCCTGAACCCCTGAACCCCTGAACCCCTGAACCCTTGAACCCCTGAAACCGTGAACCCCTGAAACCCTGAACCCTAAACCCTAAACCCTAAAACCCCACACCCTAAACCCTAAACCCTAAACCCCAAACCCTAAACCCGAACCTGCAGAGTGCCTCGGATGGGCCACGGAGGCGGCAGCCGGAGGGGAGAACCCACGGAGTGAGCACCTGGGGAGTAGGGACTGGGAGTTTACTTGGAATTAGGGTTTAGGGTTTAGGAGTTTAGGGTTTAGGGTTTAGGGTTTAGGGTTTAGGGTTTAGGGTTTAGGGTGTGGGTTTAGGGCTACTTGGAAGTCCTGTTGACTTAGGAAGTAGGGTTGGGAAGGCGGGATATGGGGATTCTAAGTAGACTTCCTGCGTCAAAAGAGCTGAGATTTTGGGAGTTCAGGGATTAGGGTTTAGAGCTTGGGGGTTTAGGGTAAGGTTTGGGGGTTGAGGGTTTGGGGGTTTACAGGGTTTAGGGTTTAGGGTGGTTTAGGGTCTAGGGTTTGCGATTAGGGGTTATAGGGGTTTGGGGTCGGTTGGAGGCTTGGGGCGTAGGGATTAGGCTGAGGGCTTAGGGGAACTTCTTCCGAGAGCTCTAAACCCCAAACCCTAAACCCTAAACCCTAAACCCTTGTATCAAACATCGAAGGAACCTTTCTGTTTCGGATTTACACCGAGGAGCAGGCAGGGCACCCTCATTTGTTTCATGGGGCAAGGAAAGCTAACACAAAACTACTATTTGCTGAAGAGCCCACCAAAAACACACACCAATTATCTC
This sequence comes from Symbiodinium natans, assembly GCA_905221605.1. Classification (NCBI taxonomy): domain Eukaryota; class Dinophyceae; order Suessiales; family Symbiodiniaceae; genus Symbiodinium; species Symbiodinium natans. The sequence continues at coordinate 1,835,814 of CAJNDS010002079.1, read as the reverse complement.
TATATTGCCCTTGTAAGGATTGTATTCAACTTATTCCATTTTTTTGGGGGGGGGGGGGGGGTTGTTAAGCAAATAGTAGAAAAAGCGAGCGAAGAGGGTTTAGGGTTCAGGGTTCAGGGCTCAGGGGGCCGAGCCCCTCAACCACCGGCTTCCCTGATTCTGGCCTGGCGTTGAGGGTTTAAGCTTTGGGGTTTAGTTTTTGGGGCCCAATTCACTAAACCCTAAACCCTAAACCGTAAGCCCTAAGCCCTAAGCCCTAAACCCCTAAACCCCTAAACCCCTAAACCCCTAAACCCCTAAACCCCTAAACCCCTAAACCCCTAGACCCCTAAACCCCTAAACCCCTAAACCCATCACCAGTGCACCCGGGTCACTTTGAAAGGATGCCGACAAATCAATCGCATCATCCTCGGGCGGGCTCCTGGCGGGGCTATAAGCTCCATGTAGGGTTTAAACTAGGGTTTCGGGCTTAGGGTTTAGGGTTTAGAGTTTAGAGGCTCGCGGGAGTGCCAAAATCAAGACACGACTCGCATCATGCTGCGGTTGTAAAGGGGGTTTCGGATTTAGGGTTTAGGGCTTCGGGTTATAGGGCCGATAAAACTATCCGGCACATTCCACATCGAAGCCCGGCACGATTGTGGATGGGGTTTCGATTCGTCTTCGCGACCTGCGGCCGAATTTTGTTCAACGAACATCCCAAAACGCTAAGCTCTCAACTGTTGGTAAAGACCTCAGCCCTCCCCTGACCCGTAAACCCTAAACCCTAAAACCCGAAACCCTTGACCCTAAACCCCTAAACCCCTAAACCCCTAAACCCCTAAACCCTAAACCCCTAAACCCTAAACCCCAAAAGTCCCTTGGCCGACCTCGGCTCAGGAGGCAGCATGATGGACGTACCTGGACCGAAGCCGAGCTTCGCACACTGCGCTCCGACTGGGGAATGGTGGGTTCCTTCCCCTCGGTCAGCAAATTTCACGGCATCCGCTACCCTGAGCCCTAAACCCTAGCCCTAAACCCTAAACCCTCAACCCCAAACCCTTAACTAAACCCCTAAACCCCCTCCAGGGTTCAGGGTACGCATTCACGCATTCACCAGAATACTCGGCTACATGCATCAACTGCCCTCCACCTTTCTCTGGGAGGGTAGTTGCCCGGGGGTTAGTATGGGCCTTGAGTTTTGCAAAGCCTTGTCTACTGCCCCTGAGAAACCTTCTAGAAATCTTGGGTCGCGCGCTTCAAACCCTTCAAAAAGAAAGCTAAGGGACCATGTCGTTTTCCTTATGTTCTCGATGAAAGGCAATGAAAGGCTGCGGCGCAGGCTTTTTCAAATTGAGTTTTTGCAACAAAGAGACAGAGAAAGAGAGAGAGGGAGGTAAAGAGTAACAGATAGACAGAGACAGAGGGAGAGAAAGCAAGAGAGAGAGAGAGAGAGTGGGAGGCAGAGGCAGGCAGGCAGGGAAACCTAAGAAAAGGCCGGCTGGCGTCACATGCCGCCATCTGCTGCTGAGGGCGGTGCGAGACACCTACAAAATAGCAGACACCCACGCTGCACACGACGACACGCCACATGGGAAACAAACAGACCGCAAAACAACTCTCTCGGTTGCAACAAAGAACTCCAAGACACCACCAGCCGAGACACTGAAAACCCTAACTCTAAGCTCAAAACCTCAGCCTTGAACCGTGAAACAAAACATGGCCCTGAACTGTGAAACTTGCCCTAAATCCTAAACCCAAAACCCAAAACCCTCAACACAATACGTGATCACATCAGCAAACCCTAAGCCCCCGAAACTCCTCTCCACACCAAGAACCCTCAAACCGCAAAAGCCTGCAGCCGGGAAACCCGAAAAAACTCAACCCTCAACCCTCAACCCTCTAAACCCTGAACCCTAAACCCTAAACCCCAAACCCCAAACCCCAAAACCCAAAACCCAAAACCCTAAACCCTGAACCCAGAAACGCCCACCCCCACGTGAGCATCGCGACGCCTACGTCAGGGGCGGGCTCCGGCTCGTCAAGCGGAGTGGGCTCAAAGAGCCGGGCCTGTTGCGGAGCTGAGGCTGTACTGAGAAGCTCGTTTAACTTCGTAGTTTAGGGTTTTAGGGTTTTAGGGCTTAGGGTTTCAGGGTTTCAGGGTTTCAGGGTTTAGGGTTTAGGGTTTAGGGTAACCCTAAACCCTAAACCCTCAACCCCATTATAATCCCCGTAGACCTATCTTACCAACCCTGCTTGCTAAGTCAGAAGGGCTTCCAAGTAAGGGGCCTGGGAGTTCTGGTTCAAGGTTTAGGGTTTATCAGTTTTTAGGGTTATTTAGGGTTTAGGGTTATTTAGGGTTTAGGGTTTAGGGTTTTGGGTTTTTGGTTTTGGCGGATGTTTGGGGTTTTAGGGTTGTCTGAGAACTCCATAAGGAGCTTACACATAATGACCTAGCAAAAAGGCAGGTACTGGGTTCTCAATGTGGGGTCTAACGGTTTTTGGGTTTAGGCGGTTTTCGGGTCTAGGGTTCAAGGTTTGGGGTTGAGGTCTCAGGGTTTTTGGGGTTTCAGGGTGTCAGGACGTAGGGTTTTATGGTTCTAGAGTTTTGGCTTGAGGTGTGAAGGCTTTAGGGGGTTTCAGGTTTCGGAGGGTGGGGTTTTGGGTTTTAGGGTTTTGGCTCTACCTGGAAGAACATTACTGGCCATGAACCTTCAAGTAAGGAGGTGTTTAAGGATCAGCGTCTTAGCATGTAGGAATAACATCAACCCCCCAAGCCACAACCATTACAGGGGCTGTTGGCTCCAGGGGGGACGAACGAAAGAAACAAACACGGGTAACGCGACGACCCCCTAAACCCTAAACCCTAAACCCTAAACCCTAAACCCTAAACCCTAAACCCTAAACCCTAAAACCCTAAACGCGACGACCCTGCAAACCCTCAGCTCTCCACACGGAAACCTCTTGACCCGAGTCTCTTTGCGTTGAGGGTTTAGGGTTTAGGGTTTAGGGTTTAGGGTTTAGGGTTTCGGGCTAAGCCTACACGCCTGAAATGGTTCTCGAGTATGCTTGGAGGTTCAGGGTACTTATAACCCAACTAGAAGTGTAGTCATAACCCGCAGTCTTAGCCCCTTAAGTACCCTGGCTTTGGGTTATAAGTACAAGTAGAATTGGGTTCCTGCGTACCAAGAACCTCCAAGTAGGGCTTAGGGTTTTGTTCGTCAAACGGGGGCCAGGGGAAAGCTGATACAAGAGGGAACCTTGAAAGATGATGGGACGCCTTGAACCCTAAGCCCTAAACTCTAAACCCTATACTATTACATTCTAAACCCTAAATCCTGAACCCTATAGACCCTAGAGTTTGGGCATTTGCTTGAGGCCATACATGGCTTCTTTGCCTAGTCCAGGCTCCTTAAGCCGTAAGCCGTACCAAACCCTACCACACGAAACCCGAAGCCTAAAACTCCTAAACATCCTTAACCTAAACCCAGGAAGCAAGTACGGGAGCCTGTAATGCTGACATTGCCTGAGTGTCGCTGATCCCATCACCCAGCTCCAGGGCCTCAAGGGAGGGACTGCAAAGTTGGGCTTGGGAAGTTTTCGGGCTTCGGATTCTTGAGGTTGGGGCTTTTGGGGCTTGAGGGTGGAGGAGTGGGGATTCTACAGGGGTTTGGGGTATTCAGGTTGAAGTTTTCCCGTTTCGGTTTGGGTATGTTTTTGGCTTCGTTGTCTTTTTGAGTTTGGGGTTTGGGATTTTGGCGTTTGTCTGTTCTTGGGTTTGGTTCTTTTTGGGGGGTCTGGGGCTTCGGGGTTTCGGGGCTCTTGGGGAGTTGTTTGTTTTTGTTAGGGGGGGGGGGGGGGGGGGGGGGGGGGGGGTTATGGGGATCTTGGGCTTACGGATTTGTATATAACTATATATATATATATTGATTTTTTAATTTATTTTTTTGGGGAGGGGGGCTGGGGCGTTCTTTGGTTTAGGGTTTTTGGGTTGGTCTCTCCGATATGGCACTATAGGGTTCTTAAGGAAGGGGGTTCATGCGGGCTAGGTACCTAGGGAGCCTCAGGCAAGCTTAGGGAGCCTTAGGGAGTAAACCCTAAACCCTAAACCCTAAACTTCAAACCCCAAACCCTAAACCCTAAGCCCTATAGTGGGAGTAAGCAAAAACCGTACTTAACATGATCCTTCTGGGCCAAAGCGGCTTTGGCAAATGGCATCAGGACATTCATCCAGGCGTTTGGGAATATAGAATTTTGAGGTTGAGGCCCTAAACCCTTAACCCTAAACCCGAAGCCCCAAACCCTGAACGGGACCTAGGGTTTCGGGTGGCCAGGCGTAGAGTGAACTACACTCAGCTCAGTAAGCTACTCTGAAAATATCCCGTGCGTCGCGCGCCCTCGATGCAAGTCGCCCCGCCCTCAACCCTAACTCTAAACCCTAAACCCTAAACCCTGAACCCTGAACCCTAAACCCTAAACCCTTCTTTTGTTTCGCCCTTTTTTGGGGTGGGGCGGGGGCCCTGGGTTGCAGCAACTTACTGGCAATGACTTACAAGAATAGGCCTTGCGTCCAGAAGTGTAGCTGAGTAGAGATCCCATGTGAAAGCCGAGGGAGTAGGGTCCCTAAACCCTAAACCCTAAACGCTAAACCCTAAACCCTAAACCCTAAACCCTAAACCCTAAACTATGATAGGGTTCAGTGTTTAGGTTTTAGGGTCAAACCCTAAAACCCACGCCTCGCCAAGTGCAACCGCCACGCTATGTCGGTCAAGCGAGAGGCAGATCTTCTCCTCTCCACACGAACCTTAGACTAAAGTTACTACACGGGAATGCTCTAAGGCCCAAGTTTATATATGTATGCATGTATGTTTGTGTATATAAATATGTATGAATGTATATATATATATGTATATATGTGTGTGTGTGTACATAGATATATGTGTGTGTAGGTGTATATGTATTCATTTACGCATATCAGGGACCGGCAAGCTACATCACGTGCTGCTTGACGTTTGCCTGTGCCCAAAACCCTAAACCCCCAAGCCCGCAATCCCTCAGGGTCACATGTACAAGTACCGAAAAACAGTACAACGTTGGGTCTTAGCGGGTTCACACATGGTAGCTTTAGGCCGAATTATGTACTAAAAAGGCACATATGGCGCCTTAGGGAATTAGAAGTCTAGCAACGAGCAATGCGGTCCTGCTGCAGATCGACGCTGGGCTGCTGGAGGGCTCTCAACACCTGCTTGGGGGGTAGAGGGCTTTGTAGGGTTTGCGGTCAGGCTTTGGGCCTTTTTAAGTACTATGCTTTAGGATGACTGGTGTGGGGTGCTTTTCGAGTTTGGCATCTATCCTCTGAGCAATGTGCTGGCACTCTGAGAAGAGTTTTTGGGTTGGGGTTTAGGGTTTCGCGCTTAGGGTTTATGGCTTAGAAGCAGCCTGAACCCTTGCACCCTATAACCCTTAGAAACACACGTCTCTAAACCTGAAGCTCAAAACGCAGACTGCACTCTAAACCCAAACCAAATGCCAACGGATACAAAACTTTGAGTCCTAAACCCTAAACCCTAAAACATAAACCCTAAACCCTGAACCCTAAACCCTAAACCCTAAACCCTACACCCTGCACCGGTGTGTCCAGGCCTCGCTGGGCGAGAGCGGGAGAAACACGTAGCGCGGGACGCGGAGGTCCTCTTGCAGCTCAAGGCTTGTCGGTGTAGGGTTTAGGGTTTAGGGTTCAGGGTTCAGGGTTCAGGGTTTAGGGTTTAGGGTTTAGGGTTTAGGGTTATACAAGGGTTAGGGTTAGGGTTTAGGCTTTTAGGTTCAGGCTGTGCAGGGTTTCGGGCTTAGGGTTTAGGGTTTCAGGGGTTTAGGGCTCTGTCGGGTCAAGGGACCAGGGTTTTCGGGCTTTGTCAGGCTTTAGGTCTTATCGGGATTGGGGTTTAGGACGTTTGGTGAGCAGTGAGCAGGGTTTAGGGCTTGGGGCCGTCGGAATTTAGGATGTTGGGGTGGGTGTTGGGGCTGATTTCGGGTGGGGGGGTTTGGGATTTGGGGTGTTTGGCTTTGGGCCTAGGTCTTAGGATAGCTGTTTAGTGTTTTGGTGGTTTTGGGCGTCTCAGTTCTCTCCATGAAGATGCTGATGCGGTTTGAAACAGGACATGTTGAACAAAACCAAAAGAATCCACGATACTTGGGCCCACAGTCGTTCATGACCCTACATCCTAAACCCTAAATCCCAAACCCTAAGCTAAACCCTCAACTCTCTAAAGGCCTAAACCCCAAAATGGATCTTGCGGAAAAGGCTCATATCACTGCCCCAGGGAAACGAGCCCGAAAGTAGGTACCACGTGCCTTTTTTTTTTCTCTCAGGGGGACGGCTAAGTATGTACTTTAAGGGCACATGGACCTCTAAACCACAAACCCTAGAACCCTGCAACCCTAAACCCCTGAACCCTAAACCCTACAAGATTGAGGTACACGGAACCCTATTTAGATGCATTCTCTTGAACTCGTGGGAGTGCGTAAGAGCCAACACCGAAGCACGAGAACTGCAGGTTCGGTTTACCCTAAACCCAACCCCTAAAGGGAGCCTAGGGAAATACGAAATCCGAAGACTGCAACCCCAAAACGAAATCCTGAACCTCATCGCCTTTGAGGCTTTGTGGTTTAGGGCCGATCGAAGGGTAATGCTTGGCGTACCAACACCCCAGCGTTGAAAACAACTCTAGACGCTACACTCTAAACCCTAAACCCTTAACCCTAAACCTCAACCAGAAAACCCTAAATCCCTATTTCGAGGCCTAGTCCCCAAGCCCTAAGCCCGAAACACTAACCCCTCACCCCTAACCCCCGCAGGGGGGGGACCGGCACGTTGCTTTGAGAGCCACGTTGAGGCAGATCCGCACACCTCTCCAGCGCAGATGTTCCGTGTACCCTAAACCCCAAACCCCTGAACCCTGAGGGTCTTGTAAACTCATGACTTTGGGTCGTGGGCCGAACTTTCATCCTGTACCTGAACCGAAAAGCCCTTGAGCCCATCCTGCCTGTTCGAGGTTCAGTGGCTTGGGTTTAGGGTTTAGGGTTGAGGGTTTAGGGTTGAGGGTTTCGGGTTTAGGGTTTAGGGATGACTTCAGGTTCTAGGCTTAGGCTACTCCCTCAGTTGCTTCGTAGTCGAAGTTGTAGCGAATTCTACGACGTTCCCGAAGGAGACAGTTCCTACTATGATTCTTATGCTTAAAGCCACAAACCGGGGTGGGGGCCCTGTAGAAACTTGAGTTGCTATGAGTTCCTCCAAATCAACCCCAGTACAAGCTTAAACCTGGGACCCTAAACCCCAAAGCCCCGTACTCCGTGCCGATCTCCGCAGCACCCTTCGCTGATTGCCGCAGAGGCCGCATGGGTTTTTGGGTCCGTTTAGGGTTTAGGGTTTCCAGGTTTGAGGGCTTAGTAAAGTTTAGAGTTTAGGGATGTTTAGGGTATACCCTATCACACCCAAGGGCACATTCTTCAGAACCCTTTCATGTTGCGACCATGTAGCTACCCTTAGACACAAAGGCTCGAAGACGCCTTCTGTATGTAGGATTAGTAAGTTGGGCGATGGGGATTATGACAAGGTTTCGGGGGGGGGGGGGTACTACGTAGATTTCCTAAGTCAAAAGAGCTTCCCAGGTAAGGGTTAAGGGTTCACAGCTAAGGGTTAAGGCTGGGATGTTCACCTTTTTTTCTAACAGTCCTTAATAGGATAGGGATTCTAGTAGGGGGTACTATAATACCTCGTAAAGACTGTTAGTATAAGGGGGAACATCCCTAGTTAAGGGTTAAGGGTGAGCTTCCGGCCTCCGCGGGCTCTTGACTGGGTAGCCGGCCTGGACAAATCAGCTTGGTGCATGAGTTTTGGAATCCGTAAACCCTAAACCCTAAACAAGCCTAAACCCTGTAAGGTTTGGAGCCTCAGACCCAAAACCCTACACCCCTATGTCCTGAGCCCTTGAAGCCTGAGTCCCTATTCCATTTTGGGTTCTGAAGGCGTGGATCAGGATGTTTGTTTTTTCCGGGCAGGCTTGCCCCCCAAAATTCTACACACCTCCTTAGTTCGCCCGAAACCCTAAACCTCGGAAGCCTCTGGCCCATCCCATGGCCCCAAAAAAGGCCCTACAGGAAAGAACTGTTCAGCGGCCCAGCCATTGGTCGAAGGTTCGTGCGAGAGCCTGGGGTTGAGGGTCTAAGGCCCTAAACCCCGAGGCCCAACACCCCCCCTAAACCCTAAACCCTAAACCCTAAACCCTAAACCCTAAACCCTAAACCCTTAAAACCCCCAACATGGTAGCTTAGGGTGTCAGGACTGCTCTCCCGAAGTAAGAGTTGAGGTGTTTGAAGGGTTTCGGAGGCTTCGGGACTAAGGCCCCTAAGCCCTAAACCTCAGTTGGGGGGCTCATGGGCTTTCTAAGCTTGGGGCTTTTTCGGAACTCTTTGGCTTTCGTGCGCTGCTGATTTGGCGCTTGCATGTCCCTGCAAAGCTCATCATCCCAGAACCCTAAACCCTAAACCCTAAACCCTAAACCCTGAACCCTAAACCCCAAAAGCTACACTCTTGTTTTGGTAGTCCTTTTCGATCGCTTATTGGCATGCCCAAAGGCTGGGTTCTGTATATAGACATTTGGAGTTCAACCGCTCATCCACACTAACCCCAAGGCCGAAACCCGGCATCCCACTGCCCAAAGAAACCCAAAACCTCAAGAGGTGCACAAAACAGTTTTAGGGTTTAGGGTTTAGGGTTTTGAGGGCACTTGCGGTACTACCCCTGCGGTAGGACCTAAACCCTGAACCCTAAAACCCTAAACAATTTACGGACCAGTCAGCCTCGATTATATTTCAAACCTAAGCCCTAAACCCCAAAAAGCCCAGTACTACATACTTTAGATAAGGGACCATATTAAGGAATTTCCCTGAACCCTCCGGTGTCCAAGAAAGCTTCACCTCCTTAGGGAGCTGTTGGGTTTAAGGTTTAGGATTCAGCATCTCAAGTCCAGGCATTCACAAGTCAAGCAATGTGTTGTGAACCGGAGTTCTACATACCCACCCAGAGAACTCCTTCATATTAAGAAATGCAAAGTTCAATCTATCCAAACCCCCAGTAGGCCCCCCAATCCCGAAGGCCGTAAACCCTGTGTCACAAACCCTAGAGCCCTAAACCCTAAGTCTCAAGAAATGACAATTGCCCACCAATGTCACTAAGGCTTCAATATACATGTCACTTTGGGTTTAGGGTTAGGGTTTAGGGTGTACGGTTTAGGTTTTAGGGCTTAGGGTTTAGGTCCACAAACCTTGCTAACACTACCCCTAAGCCCTAAACCCCATATCCTAAACCCTAACCCTAAACCCTAAACCCTAAACACCCCCAAGCCCTAGACCCCCTAATCAACTGCTCCAGGAGTCTGACTCGCAGCTCGGCCTCGAGCCTTGGGTCTCAGGTGCTTTAGGGTTTAGGGCTAGGGTTTAGGGTTTAGGGTTTAGGGTTTAGGGTTTAGGGTTTAGGGTTTAGGGTTTAGGGTTTAGGGTTTAGGGTTTAGGGTTTAGGGTTTAGGGTTTAGGGTTTAGGGTTTAATGTTGGACTGCTTTTAGTATAAGGAGGGTCTATAATCACAAGTTTCGAAAATTTATTCAGCGAACCGAGTTTGTTCAGGGTACCCGCTATTATCACAAGTTTTTTCCGGACGTTTTTTTTTTGTTTAAGGGTTTGTGCTTTGGGTTAAGAGCTTTCGCAGTAAGGCTTGAAGCCCTGAGGGCTTGGGCTCCAGGAACCTTAAAGAGCCAGAGCGCGGAGAATCCAGAAATCTAAGCCCGGCCAATCCCATGTAAATCCTAATGGAAATTCATTACGAAACGAGGCCCCAAACAAATTTTGTGATAGGTAGCCCACGGGCCGGTCAGACTGTTTTTAGTAAGTTTGTCTGGCTACCCTCTATAATAACAAGTTTTTTTTCGGATGATTTTTTTTTGAGGGTTTGTGTTTTGGGTTAAGGGCTTACGCAGTAAGGCTTGAGGCCCCGAGGGCCTTGGGCTCCAGGAATCTTAAAGGCTGGAAAGCTTCAGGCCTTGAGGTCCTAAAGGCTTGAGGCCCTGAGGGCGGTTCCCCCCCCCCCCCCAATTTGTTTGGGGGGGTCGCCGGGCCACGCGTTTATAGAGGGTCCAAATTTGTTGGGGGGGGGGGGGGGGGGGGGCATACTAAAGACAGTGCAACATTAGGGTTTAGGGTTTGGGGTTTGGGGTTTAGGGTTTAGGGTTTAGGGTTTAATGTTTAAGGTTTAGGGCGTTCAGAAGGGCATCCTTGAGTTCACACACCAGGTGCGCCCACAGAAACCACACAGAACCCCCCCGCAACCTGGACAAACCCTAAACCCTAAACGATAAACCCTAAACCCTAAACCCTAAACCCTAAACCCTAAACCCTAAACCCTAAACCCTAAACCCTAAACCCTAAACCCTAAACCCTAAACCCCGAACTCGAAACCCCAGCCAGAGTGGCGTGGCCGTGCGCCGCCTCTCCTCCTCAAGCTCACCCCTGAGGCGGGCCAGCAGCCTTGTAGCGGGCGTTTGGAGCCTAAACCCTAAACCCTAAACCCTCAACCCTAAACCCTAAACCCATAAACCCTAAACCCATGAACCCTAATCCCTCACACTCTAAGTCGAAGTTTGGGGGGGTTTGGGGCGGGCACTCCGTGCTTTCGGGGGTCATCTGACTCATCTGTCGGCTTGGAATGAAGAAACCCTATGCGCCAAACCCTAAACCGGCACCCTCAACCCTAGAGCCCTGAGCCCTAAACCCTAAACCCTGAGCCCTAAACCCTAAACCCTAAAAAACCCTAAACCCTAAACCCTAAACCCTAAACCCTAAACCCTAAACCCTAAACGCCAAGAACTCGACTCCAAAGTGCTTCCTCAAGAACCCTAAACCTACTCTTCTGCAGGTTACTAGTGGATCCTACACAAAGCTTTTCTTGGCTGCAGTCAGAAGGGTTTAGGGTTTAGGGTTTAGGGTTTAGGGTTTAGGGTTTAGGGTTTAGGAAATTTCTAGCTGCCTTGTTAAGCAACCCAAAAAAGCCAAAAAGGCTAAGGATCTAAAGTTACAGTATAGCACCACAAAGCCACAAAGTCTTAGACTCATCGATGGGATGATATGAATCCCCTTGCAGAGCCCACAAACTCGTAGGTGCTTAAGGCACATATAATATGTTTTCCTGCTACGGCCAGAGATCAACTACACAGACCCTAAACCCTAAACCCTAAACTCTGGGCCCTTCAGTTTCGATTAGTCATATTAAAATTCTCAGGGATGCCCTGAACTCAGGAACCCGAAGCTGGTTTAAGGGTTTAGGGTTTAGGGTTTAAGGGTTAAGGGTTTAGGGTTTAGGGTTTAGGGTTTAGGGTTTAGGGTTTAGGGTTTAGCCAGACTCCAACCCCTTCAAGACGTGAGGGCGGGCAGGAAAGGGTCAACAATCATGGCAAAAGGAAGGCAGGTGGTCGGACTATAATCGGCTTCAAGTGATAGGGGTTATGGCGTCCAAACCCCACACCCCGAAGCTCCAAACCCTACATCCTAAACCCTGAACCTAAATAAACCCTAATCCCTACTTGGTTCAGGGCACTTATCACCCAATTAAAAGTGCAGCTAAGACCCACTAGTAAGCCCCTTAAGTGCCCTAATGGGGTCTAGCTGGGTTACCAGTGCAGCGACAATTGGCTTACTAAGTACCATGAACCTCCAAGAGGACATCCACAAACCTTCAACCCCAAACCATCTGCCCCATCGAGGGTTTTTGAAAGATCCCGTGCTCAGGGGGCGTGGTGGGCTCAAGGGTTTAGGGTTCGGGGCTTGTGGGTTTAGGGCTGAAGGTTACCCGAAACCCTAAACCCTAAACGCTAAACCCGAAACCCTAAACCCTAAACACTAACCCGAAACCCTAAACCCTCGGGGGGGTCCAGGGGATAATGGCGGCGAGTTCGACGTGCAAGGCTCGGACAGAGACTCTGCAGGGAACATCGCGACCTTCCCCGGGAGTGAAGTTTAGGGTTTCGGGTTTAGCATTTAGGGTCTTAGGGTTAGGGTTTAGGGTTTAGGGTCTAGGGTCTAGGGTTTAGGGTTTTTGTAGGGCAAGTACGCTAAACAAACACTATAGAATTCCCAGGTAACCTGCACAAGCAGTTTGGGGTGTTGAAGGTTGGGGGAGTCGGGGCCGATCGTGACTCAGCGGCCTCCACGTAAAGACTCCCCGGTTTAGGGTTTCGGATTTGTAGGGCCTAGGGTCGGGGTTTAGGGTCTAGGGTTTAAGGGTTTCAGGGTTTGAGGGTTTCAGGATTTAAGGGGTTTAGGGTTAAGGGTTAAGGATTTAGGGTTGTAGGCACCCTAACCCGCCTAAACCCCTCCGCGTGTTCTGATAAGGGATGCCCAAAGCGAGGGATGGCTTGGAGCTGAGGACTGGCGGTTTAGGGTTTAGGGTTTAGGGTTTAGGGTTTAGGGTTTAGGGTTTAGGGTTTAGGGACGCTCCCGAAGGGAAAAGAACCTAAACTCTAAACCCTCAGCCCCCGCGCCCCCCCCCCCCCTCTGCACCAGCGCCTCGGAAGTCCCAACACCATCACAGGCCTCACAGACTTAAAGGCTTAGGCTTTGGGTTTAGGGTTTAGGGTTTAGGGTTTAGGGTTTAGGGTTTAGGGTTTAGGGTTTAGGGTTTAGGGTTTAGGGTTTAGGGTTTAGGGTTTAGGGTTTAGGGTTTAGGGTTTAGGGTTTAGGGTTTAGGGTTTAGGAATTAGGGTTTAGGGTTTAGGGTTTAGGGTTTGGGGTTTGGGGTTTGGGGTTGGGGTTTAGGGTTTAGGGTTCAGGAAGCTCCATCTGTTTTCCAGATGCACGCGCGGGTGATGTCACAGGACCCAAAGGACGACACCCCGCAAAAGGACCCTCCCAAAGCAGGGAGCACTGTTTTGTTTTACGGTTTAGGGTCTAGGGCTAACCTTTTTATCAAGGCACCATAGGGTTTAGGGACTTGATAAGTTGCCAGGCAGTGTGCAAGCGATCTTAAATGTCTCAGATACATCTTGTAGGTCTTTCCTAGGTAACCTACAAAAACGAGCGGGTGCCCCCCTGAGGAGCCCATGAACGAATAATGGTTTCTCTGAACCTTTGCCTGCTGTATGATTGGCTTCGGCGGGGAGGGCCGGCATTCCGTCTTGTTTGCCCTGCTAAACGCCCTAAACCCTAAATCCTAAACCCTAAGCCCTAAACCCGAAACCCTAAACCCTAAACCCTAGACCCTAAACCTAAGCCCTAAGCCCTAAGCCCTAAGCCCTCTGAAAACCTAAAGTCCTATAGGAGCTACCCTAAACCCTGAAATCTCTAGGAAGCACCCTGAACGCCCTGCCAGACATAAACTCAGTGACAAACAACTTAACAAAGCTTTCTAACTAAATCCTGAACTCTATAAGTCCTGGCGGAACACACTGAAGCGCTAAAAACTAAGCCCGATGAAGGCCTGACCATAAACCCCAAACAAAGCCCTGAACAAGTTAGAGCTCTAAGCAGCATCAACTCTACAAGCACCCCTTGCTAGCATAAGCGTGGTTGGAAACCCTTGCAACCCTACCCCGAAATCCCCGATTCTCTGGAAACCCCAAACCCCAAAGAAGCCTTTGAATGCCTAAAACTTCTAAGCGCGATAAGATCCAGAAAGCTCTGAAAGTAGGGTTTCCCCACAGACAGACTCTAAACCCGAATCCCTAAAACCCCAATTCCTAATTCCTACAATAAATATGATCCTCTTAAAAGCCAACAAGGGAACTATGGAAGATCCCACGGTCCTACCTTGTAACAGTAAACCCTGGCGACGCGACACCAGGAACCTAACGCCTCTTCTTCCTGGGTTTGAGGGTTTAGTTTTATCTTGCTGTTTTCAGCTTGGGGTTAAGGGTAGAATCAAAGCGCGTGAGCTCTAAGCTCTTAAACCTCTAAACCCTGAACTCCTTAAACTGCTAAACCTAACCCTAATGAAACTATACCCGGAACCCTAGACCCCTAAACCCGAAAACATCCCTCTAGACCCCTAAACCCCAAACCTAAACCCCTAATCTAAAGCCTAAACCTCTAAACCCCAAACCTAAACACTAAACCCCTACACCCCGAACCTGAGCGCCTAAACCCTAAACCCTAAACCCCAAACCCCAACCCTAAACCCTAAACCCCAAACCCTAAACCCTAAACTTCTCAACCCTAATCTTCTAAAACCAGCCTGCTACAAGTCGGTGCGGGACCTGGCGCCTACTTCCAGGGCTGATTTGGGCTGGACGCCGCTCGATTCCCAAGCAACACGGGGGTGTAATGTAGGGTTTAGGGTTTAGGGTTTAGGGTTTAGGGCTAATAATTAGAATAGGTTTTTTTTTTTTTGGGGGGGGGGGTATCATAGTAGATGTATATAGGGGTCCTAAGGGAATAATATTAGAAATGGTTCCGACCCCTATAGAACCATTTAGAATTATCTTGGGGTCTAGAGGGCTCAAGTTTAAGGGTTTTTGGGAGTTGAGGCCCTAAACCCTAAAACCCTAAACCCTGGTGTATAGGGCTTCGGGAGTTTTAAAGGGAGTTTTGGGCAGGCCCTCAGTGTGCCAACAATTGGCGAACTCTCATTACGACCCTGAACTAAATACTAAACCCTAAACCCTAAACCCTAAACCCTAAACCCTAAACCCTAAACCCTAAACCCTAAACCCTAAACCCTAAACCCTAAACCCTAAACCCACCCCCCCCCTTCCCACTGTTGGATCCAAAAACCTCAAGGGCCCCCTCAGAACTGTCCCAGAAGCTGAAGCCAGGGAGCCATAATAAGGAATGCATGCGAGGGTTTAGGGTTTAGGGTTTAGGGTTTAGGGCTAGGGTCTAGGGCTTTGAACTTTCACAGGTTTGGCGACGTCCAGCTTTGCACTTGCTGTCGAAGGGCGTGCCTCAAGGCAAGCCCTTCGCTGTACAGAGCGGACTGTGGGATAGGCACAGCAGATGGCAAGCAGCCCGAAACCCTGAAGCCTACTGTCCGCTACCCCGACCCACCAAAAGCTGAAACTTCAGTTTCAGTAGGGTTTAGCCTTTTGTGAATGTACGCCGGAAAGTGTAAGGATTTGCCTGCTGGCGAAGTCCAACTTTTCTTGTGGCTACCTTGCAGTTTTCGATTGATTAGAAAGAGCCCCATCTTAGCTTCCCGGGACCCGCAACCCTGAAGGCTAAACCCTAAACCCTAAACCCTAAACCCTAAACCCTAAACCAAAAACCCTAAACCCTAAACCCTAAACCCTAAACCCTAAGCCTCTGTGCCCGCCTTTCTACACACCCTAGGAGCTGAGGTGGGGGGATATCACGAGGTGCAGCTCAGGGTCCTCATGACCTCCTACTGCCATCTCGACATCCTACAGAATCCTACACATACTCATAGGGTTTAGGGTTTAGGGTTTAGGGTTTAGGGTTTAGGGTTTAGGGTTTAGGGTTTAGGGAATGATCCTCATTGGAGGAACCCCAAACGGGCACCCCCTACTGTCGGAAACCCCCCCATATAACTAGACTTGGAGGTTCAGGGTACTTAGCAACCAAATTATCCGTGTAGTTATAACACACTTGCAAGCCCGTTAGGTCCCTAACAGGGATATAATTGGGGTATAAGTACAGTTATAATCGGGTTACTAAGCAAACAAACAAAACACAGCTGTGTCAACGACGCAGATAGACATAAAGTCCCATCGACAGACGAGAACAAACGAATCACAGTAAGATGCAGACAAACAAAATCGTACATAAGCAACATAAAACCAACGCATGCACCCACAACACACACACACACACGTATAATAAAAAAATAATTCCATATATACATACACATACACACATATGTGTCTGTGCATATATGTATGTATACACACGTACATGTGCGTGTATGTGTGTGTGTCTATATGTATGTATATATATATAGATATGCATACTACAGGAGCCTTAGTAACTAGAATAGTTTTTTTTTTGGGGGGGGGGTACTTGTAGTATAATTCTCGAGGGACCCTAAGTACTTATTCCGACACCTTATATACATATATATATATATATACTTATGTATATGTATATATATATATATTCATTTATATTTATATATATGTATGTATATATATATATATCTTTGACTTTCGGGCATCACCGGTGCTTCACCATGGACCGTGCGGGCGCCACAGGAAGCAAGGAGAGGAGGGCGCTTGGAGGTTTCTGGTACTTGGTAACCCGATCATCAGGGTTTAGGGTTTAGGGTTTAGGGTTTAGGGTTTAGGGTTTAGGGTTTAGGGTTTAGGGTTTAGGGTTAAACCCCATGATAGCTGTACTTATATCCCAAGTATAATAACAGGGCTCATGGGTGGGTTGGAACTACTTGTATACTTGGGTTCTAAGTGCCCTGAACCTCCAAGTGGGAACGTGGACCCGACCCTTCCTTCACCTAGGCTTCGCAGATGTCCGGGATTCACTGGTCCCAACCCTTCGGACACTTCGTGCCACAGACGGAAGGGAGAGGACCGGCGCAAAATGCTCAGCCCAAAGGACCGTCATGCGATTCTTGCAGAGCTTGAACCGACAGAAAAAAGTTCGCAAAGAGATCAGGGCCCACGATCCTAAACCCTAAACCCTAAACCCTAAACCCTAAACCCTAAAACCTAAACCCTAAACCCTAAACCCTAAACCCTAAACCCCAAACCCTAAACCCTAAACCCTACACGTGGCCTCGTGGATCCACCCATCAACCCATGCTCTCGTTTGGGCACGTGGACCAGGTATTTCCGATGGCAAGAGGCTCCTAGGCCTGCTCGCACGGTAAAACAAGGCCCCCCTTGCTTGCAGGAGGTTTTGTGATCTGTGGTTCCAGTACGGAAGCCGATTCTTCTTCCTCCTTGGTAGCCCAGAAGCCACAGTTTCAATATGAGGGTACCCCCCTTTTTTTGGTTGTCTAGGTTTCATAAGGGAGCCCGGAACAAGGCTACCTCTGGGCTACCAAGCTTCGGTACTGCGCGAAATGCATTCTCTTGGCAGCCTCCAGTCCGACAGCACATCTCTGGCGGCACAACTCTGGCTAAAAACATCCTGCACCCAACTCCTAAGGCACATCCCCTGTGCAGGAGTGCGCCAGGTGTGCGGGTTTCCAGGCAGACGTGAGATATTGGGATGCTTTCTTCTCCTAAGCTTTTTCGGCGCAAGGTCTGTTGCCCCAAGGGTCCATGTACCTATATAGTACATATTAGGGTCCTAAAGCTACCATATGGGAGCCGGTTTAAGCCCCAAGTATATACTATATGGGTACATGGACCCTTAGGGTTGCATTTCATGTCCGGGATCTGGTCAAAAGAAAATGCCCGGCACTTCATTTGGAGTCGTTTTTGGCCGAGTGCGCACACGACGCAGCAGCTGCCTGACCATGCTATACAAGCGGAGGAGCGCGCGGAGAGGCAGAGAGGGGGGGGGGGCCTCCCATTTGCCCTGAGTTCTGGCTCTGCAAATGTTCAGGCTGGCGGGGCCTGAGTAAGGCCTAATGGTTTATCAATCGAGGGGCATGTGTGTTGTTTTTGAGCGGAGTGATAAGTAGTGCAACCGGCCTCATACCTAAGAGATAGTCATTACTGGCTCAGGGTTTAGGGTTTAGGGTTTAGGGTTTAGGGTTTAGGGTTTAGGGTTTAGGGTTTAGGGTCTCCGGGACTCCCGGAACCTACTTACTACTACCCATGAGACCCAAATGACTGCAGGGCTATGGCTTCTGGTCAACAAGAGGACCTAAACCCTAAACCCTAAACCCTAAACCCTAAACCCTAAACCCTAACCCCTCAACCCCTAAACCCCTAAACCCCTAAACCCCTAAACCCCTAACCCCTAAACCCCCCCTAAACCCCTAAACCCCTAACCCCCTAAACCCCTAAACCCCTAAACCCCTAAACCCCTAAACCCCTAAACCCCTAAACCCCTAAACCCCTAAACCCCTAAACCCCTAAACCCTAAACCCTAAACCAACCCCTACATCCTTAGACACAAAACGATAAAACTCTATCACCCTAAACCCTAAAAACACTGGTAGCTGAACCCCCCCCCTAAACTAAACCCTAAACCCCTAAACCCTAAACCCTGAAACCTAAAGCCTATTCAAAAATGTTTCTGGAGTCCTGAAGTGACACCCGAAGTGTGTAGGGACTTACGACTTGGGGTCTACCCCTTAGAGTTACTTCATGGATATAGGGCTACGGTATAAAACCGGACGCACATAAGAGGGGCAACCCTAAACCCTAAGCCGCAAAACCCCAAAAACCTAAACCCTAAACCCTACACCCTGAACCCTGAACCCGGAACCCTCAACCCTCAACCCTCAACCCTCAACCCTAAACCCTAAACCCTAAACCCTAAACCCTAAACCCTGACGCACAGGAAGGATAGGGGGTAGGAGGCCTCCTGGCCATGGGTCGGACAGCGGAGTCCCGAAACGCTCCACGATCGAATGGCAGAAGCCCACACGAGCCGCGCCCGTCACTACGAGTCACTACTTCTAAGGTTTGGTTTAGGGTTTAGGGTTTAGGGTTTAGGGTTTAGGGTTTAGGGTTTAGGGTTTAGGGTTTAGGGTTTAGGGTTTAGGGTTTAGGGTTTAGGGTTTAGGGTTTAGGGTTCAGGGTTTAGGGTTCAGGGTTCAGGGTTCAGGGTTTAGGGCTTAGGGCTTAGGGCTTCGGGTTTCGGGTTTCGGGTTTGGTGCTTAATTTAGGGCTTGAAGGGCCTTGGGATCACAAGGTTCAGGGTTTGTGGGGCTGAGCGTTCAGGGAACTAAAATCCTTTTAAGCAGGGAAGGGTTCCAATGAGGCTTGCTGTTGATGAGGATTCAGGGGTTGGGGGTTTCCCCAAACCCTAAACCCTAAACCCTAAACCCTAAACCCTAAACCCTAAACACTAAACCCCTAATCCGTTCCCCCTAATATTAAAGGCCCCCCCCCCCTCCCTTGTATAAAAACCCCCAAAGGGTTTTTTGTATTAGGGGGGGTTCTTATCGTTTGTCCGAAAAACCAGCCCGTCCTTATTGCAGCACGCTGGCTCAGCAGCCCAGCCTAAGCCTAGACAGCTACGTTTGGAAAAGGTTCATGTTTCTGCTTCCGGCTTCCAACCCTCCCCCCCCCTAACTCCCCCCTCTCTCTGTAGAGGTTTTAATAGGGACAGGCACGGGATCGGGATTTTGGGCCAGGGGGTTCTTTATATTGGGGGGGTATTAATATTAGGGGGAACGGATTAAACCCCTAAACCCCTAAAAAGGAAATGGTGGGAAGCTCCAAGGCGACTCTCATGGGCAACCGGCCGAAATCCGCATGCCGACCTGACCTGACCCTCTCTGCCGAATTATCTAAGTGGGGTGCGCGCAGGAGAGGTGGCTTAGGCTTTAGTGTTAACCCTGGGTTTAGGGCATAGGATTAGGGGGACCCTTGGGGATATAGACCCTCTGAATAAGGTCCCTGTTTAAGAGAGCCAGAAGAGGGTTCAGAAGGGGTTCCCTTTTAAGGGCCCCCCTTATCCTACCTAGGAGGTTTAGGGCAGGGTTTAGGGTCTACCTTGAGGCACAAAAAAAAACTCAAAAAACACCACCTCTACGAAGGCCTTTGCCTGAGGGTTCAGGGTTTCAATCGAAATTTTCGGCCCCGCGCGGGGTGTGAAGTGCTCATGATTACCTGTCCGAAAACGGCAACAGGGCTCCCACGTCAAGTTGCTGTATGGTGGGGATAATCGGAATGAATATATTGCTTGTGCGTGTGTGCGTGGTTTCCTATCTGTCTTTGTAACCCTAAACCCGAAAAGCAAACACCTAAACCCCAAACCATATACCTGGGTTTGGGCAACGCCGGCCTGGCAGGTTCTGTGCTGTGAGTTGGACTTTGGGGAACTGGGAGGTTCAGGGTTCTAGGGTGTTTCTCAAGGGACTAAAGGAGGCACCCTTATAAGGGACCTTACGGTAATGTAGGGGCTACTTAAGTATATAGGGACTATATACCGTATGTATATATATATATAGGGCTTACACATGGGAATAGGGTTAAGGGCTTTTTTCTAGGGGTCCCTTCTAGGGGTCCCTCCTTATAATCCCCTAAGGTTTAGAGTGTAGGGTGTAGGGTAGAAAGGTTTCGGTTTAAGGGAGTCACTGGGCCATAACGCCTTGATTGCTCGGGGTACAAGGTGAGGGTAGGCCCTCGACCCGAAAGCCCCCAAAAGCCCTAAACCCTAAGCCTAGCTCGAAACAACCTAAGCAAAAATACCCTCTAGGGCCAACCCTTAACCCTTAACCCTAAACCCTAAACCCTACACCCCCTAAAAAATAAGCCACTCGCCACAGGCACGCATTGCCTGGCGCCCAAAGGCGAAATTGTTTCAAACTCCTTGGGCGCTAATGTCTCAAGGGACATAGCTGAGGAAAACCCAAAGCACGCGGACAGATTCAGGGTTATAGGTTTTAGGGGTTTAGGGGTTAGGGTTTAGGGTTTAGGGTTTAGGGTTTAGGGTTAGGTTTTAGGGGTTTAGGGTTTGGATTTAGGGACCCAAGAGTAGCCAACAAAAAAAAGGGCACCCTGTTCTTTGGTGTAACGGGGCTTACACGGGAACCTAAACCCTAAAGAAAGAGAGTATGGCCCTACTCTGGGTCTTAGTAGCTCTAAAAGCGTGCACCCTAAACCCTAAACCCTAAACCCTGAACCCTAAACCCTGAACCCTAAACCCTAAACCCAAAACCCTAAACCCTAAACCCTGAACCCTGAACCCTAAGCCCTAAACCCAAAACCCTAAAGAAGGGAATAAGGGCCTACTCTGGGTCCGAGGACAACAACCTACTGAATAGGCCTTAGTACCGGAAGCAGACAGAAAGACTAGAACCAGAAACCCTCAACCCTTACCCTAAGGGTTCAGGGTTCAGGGTTCAGGGTTCAGGGTTCAGGGTTCAGGGTTCAGGGTTTAGGGTTTAGGGTTTAGGGTTATCCTTCTCAGAAGGCCTCGGTTAAGCCTAAAGGGTTTAGGGTTTAGGGCTTAGAGGGGCCTAAGCCCTACAAGCCAAAACCTTCTTTCTCAGGGGCTCAGCTCGAGATCCTTGAGGAAATGAGGCGCAGCGTGCATCCACACAGCCGGCGCGAGTCAAGAGACTTGAAATGAAAGATGGTGTTAAACTGCTGTTACACACCACGAAAAGGTCCTCGGTATCCTCCAGCCTGATTCTTGGTCCACTCTTGCGATTTAGGGTTTAGGGTTTAGGGTTTGAGGTTTGTGGTTCAGGGTTTTGGGGTTTAGAGTCTAAACCCTTCACCCTAAACCCTGCTCGGGATGACGGATGCTTGGGGCTAGTGGTCTTAACGACTGGTTCTTGAACGGGATTAATTACAGGGTTTATAGGGCTTAGGGTTTTACAGGGTCTGCAGGATATACAGGGTTTACATATATTACCCGGTTTACGTTTGTAGAGTGCAGGTGTCCAGCTGGCGTATGAACCCTCCGAAAGATCTTCTAACACAGAGTAAGTAAACATCCACCCGAAACCCTAAACCCTAACCCCTAAACCCTAAACCCTAAACCCTAAGCCCCGTTTTTATCGGGTTGTATCAACTCGGCCGAGTCCGATTTGGAGTTTCGTGCCCGGGAGCTACATTGAATGAACCCTAAACCCTGAAAGGTTGAAAAGGGTTCGGGTTCATAACCCCAAACCCTAAACCCTAAACCCTAAACCCTCAAGCCCTTCAACCCAAATCTTTCTGTGCGTTCCTGCTATGAGGGGTCCCCTGACATCGAATCTTGTCGGGGAAGCTTTGTGCCGGAGGCTACCGAGAACCTGTAGAATTGAGAGCTGGAACCACGGAATTTGTGTGAGCGCGTTAAACAGGAAGATGCTTCGATGAGCAAGCTCAACCCTAAACCCTGAACCCGAAACCCTAAAACCCAAACCCCAAATCCTAAACCCTAAACCCTAAGCCCGAAGCCCAAAACCCTAAACCCTAGACCTTGAACCCTAAACCCCTAAACCCTAATGCTTCCTTAGAAGGCTGTGTTCTCAGAGGGTGAATTCATCCTAAAAACCAAGCAATCGGGGTCACCTCCTGGCCCCTCAATGACGGAAATTGTCCTTAAAAGGGCCTAAAGGTTGGGGTTTAGGCACAGTGTTGGTAGAGTTCTATAATTTTGCAAAAGGATTGCATGAAAAACCCTGGGTGATTTCAGGTAATTCTTTAGACTCCCGAAGCTCTGCACCTAAGGGCCTGCGCAAACCGAAAAATGGAACACACACCCTGCAACCTGAATGTGACACCAAACGGTAAAGAGTTCAGGGGTTTAGGGGGTTTAGGGTTGCGGGCTTAGGGTTGATACGCCTGCCCAGGGTTCCAGAAACCCTGAGCAAGCTTCAAAAGCTCTGACAGCCTAACACCTGAACAAACTCAACCCTGCAAGAGCCTTCTACCCTGGAACCCTGCAACCCCGGAAGTCTGAAAACTAAACTAATATCTCTAGTTGTATTCTTCTGCTTCATATTAGCATTTGTATTCTTACTATTTGTACTATTACATTGTTATGATGCTAGTGTTCCCTTATGGTCCTTTTCAGAACTGTACTAGAACTTTTCCCTCCAAAACCATATCCGAATTTGTAAGGCCCCTCTATTGCAACCCGAGACCCTGCAGGCCCGACTTGGGAAGCTCCTTTGACGTAGTAAGTCCTATACTCCCATTACAACCTTAATAAAAACACAATCTTTAATATCCTCTTGGGTTTCATATACACAGAAAAACAATTCCCAAGGAAAATATAGAGTCTGCTTGGGATCCCCTAGAAACCTTCTCTCCAAGGCTCAAAATAGCCAAGAAACCTCCCCCAAACCCCGAAATATCGGTCCTTAGGGCCTTTGGGTATTCCTATCCCTTCCACCCAACTTACTAACCCTACGTACTCAGTCAAAAGGGCTTCAGAGTACTACCTGAAAAGCCCGAGAAGCCTAGACCGCCTGCGTCCTGAACTCACTGGTTCTTTGTAGGTGTAGGGTTTAGGGTTTAGGGTTTAGGGTTTAGGGTTTAGGGTTTAGGGTTTAGGGTTTAGGGTAGGCCCTCGCATCCATGTAGAGCCCTGCAAGGGACCCCGAGCATGCTCGAGAAGCACTCTCATCCCTGGTGCATCTTCCTACACAGAAACGACTGTCTGGAGTCCGGAATTTGCTTAAGCCTGAGCTTTTCAACATGCAGGGGTTAGGGCTTCGGGGTTGTTCGGCTGCTGTGGCGAGGTTTGGGGTTAAGAGGTGGCTTATTCAAGGCCAGTTATGATTTGCTTATTCTTTTACACCTACTTGCATAGCGAAAGACCCTTAGCCCCATACCCAACAGACCCTACCGACCTGACACACGCCCCCCAACCCACCCCACCCCCTCAAGGGCGGGAGGGTGTACGTTCTTGGGGCAGATAGAACCCCAAACCACAAACCCCAGACCCTCAACCTAAACCCTCACCCCTCAACCCTAAACCCCTGGTTGACTTCAGATTTCGGGATGAAACCAAGTTTGCCCTCAGGCCCCCAGGGCCCGTCTACCCCAAAATGATAAAATCAATCCGTCGAGGGCTCGGGCCGAAGGTGTATCGGTTGTGAGAACCCCCCTCCAAATCCTCCCCCCCTCCCTCTGCCCCCCCCCTCCCCCCCTGCCCCGACCCCCTCCCCCCCTTTGGTTTGGCTTGAACCCTAAACCCAAAAACACGAAACCCCAAACCGTGAACCTTGAGCCCTAAGCCCTCAACCCTTAACTAACCCTCAACCCTAAACCCCAAACCATAAACCCGGAACCCTAACCCCTAAACCCTAAACCCAACCCTTATTGTTTGGGGTCCAGCGACTTGGGCGCTGCGGAATCACCATGCTCACGCGGATGCGCTGGGCCGGGCCGAGGCGGGTCGCGTAGCGTTAAAATCACAGACCTTTTAAGCCCTTATTAGGAAGAATATTTGATGAAAATAGAAACTACTACTGTATTTATATTGATATTTACTCGTTTTTTTACTTAGTCATTGTATATGTATTTCTTTATTATCGCATTTTGCCTATTTATTGGGGAGGGGGTTGCTTAAGCAAAAAATGGTGCGTGCCCCCCGCATGCTCAGTATGTAGCAAGTACTTTAAGACCCGAGAGGGTTGAGGGTTATGAGTCAAAACTTGGGATGTTCACCCTTACACTAACAGTCCTTAATAGGGATGATACCTGAAATAAACCTTCGAATAGAAGGACTCTCTTGTATCTAGTAAGGATCCAGAATATGGTACCCCTACTTTCGGAAACCCCCATTTGGGTTTGCTGGGGTGGGACTTGTGGGCCCTATAGACATGCCTTGGGGGTTCAGGGTTCAGGTTTCAGGGTTTAGGGCTAGGGTTTCGGGCTAGTGTTTAGGGCTTAGGGCTTAGGGCTCAATTAGGGTTTAGAGTTCGAAGTGCAAACTCTCAGACGTCAGCTTGGCAGGATCTTTGCCAATGGCTTAAATTTGTTGCAGGAGCGCCCTGTGAACGTCTTTCCATGCAGGGTGGGCGAGCGTTATGTGTGGTAACTGCAGCTTTGCGGGCCCCTAACCCCGAAACCCTGAAACCCCGAAACCCCGAAACCCTAAAACCCTAAAACCCCTACACCCTAACCCCTAACCCTAGCCCTAAACCCTAAACCCCCTAAAGCCCAAATCAGACCAAGGCTTGCTCTGAACCCACCATGGACCGAACGAAAGCCTGGTGCCGTGCCCAAGTTTTTCAGGGCGTCATTGACTGTTTAGAGTTTATAGGGTTTAGGGTTTGGGGTTTAGGGTTTAGGGTTTAGAGTTTATAGGGCTTAGGGTTTAGGAATTATGGATATGGGTTTGTGGGGTTTATGGGTGTTTTTAAGGGTTCTGCGGGTTATCAGGGTTTTAGGGCTTTTAGGGTGATTTGGGGAAGCCCCAACAAAACTAAGCGAGCCCTTACCACTCTATCAGCGCTTTCGAGCCCAGTACCCCCTATAACCCCAGAAGTCCTGCTCTACCCTAAACCCTAACTTCCTAAACGCTAAAAACCCTAAACCCCAAACCCAATCATGAACCCTAAGCCCTAAACCCCAAGTCCAAAACCCCTAAACCCTGAAACTCCAAGTATAGGAATCGCAGAGACGCCATGGGGCAGCTCCGGTTAGGAAAGTTTCCGGGCACGTAGGTCCCACTGGGAACACTGAATTATAAAGGCCATGGGCCCCTTTGAAATCCCAATTAAGGTCTGGGGTTTGAGGGTTTAGGTGTAGTTTTTTTGGGGTGTAGGTTCGAGTTCTCTAAACCCTATTCCCAAGAGATGGGTGGCTTATTGTCGAGGCTAGTCGAGGTCCGGATCCATAATTTGAGAATATTTGCTGGGGTTTGGTGTATTAGAGGCTTGGGGGGGGTTACACGAAACGAGTTGTTACAACTTGCCTCCCCGAAATGGTACCCCATACCACACATATGCAAAAAACTATAAAATGTGTGTTTATATGTATATATAGATATTCGCAAAGCGCACGCCGTAATCCCTTAAACCCTGAGCCCCTAAACCCTGCACCCTGCACTTTTGTAGGGTTTAGGGTTTAGGGTTAGACCCCCTAAACCTGGGCGGTTTTCCAGGTCGGCCAAAGCCTGTTTCGGATTGGATTTATAGAGTTCCAGCGCTAAAGATTGGAGATTGCTTGTTGGGATTTACAGTAAAGGGGCCCAAGTCAGCACGACTATCTCGTCGCCCTGTGCTTCAAATCTTATAATGGTTGAATACCAATGCAAGAGAGGGAACATCTATCGTGTCTATCGCACACCACCATCAGCTACTGCCGTAAACCCAATTCAAGATTTTCCTCAAAGTGACAGGAACCTTAATACCGACCCCGGTCTCAGTAATCGATGTCCCACTCAACCTCGCTGACGGGAGATGCAGCAAAGAGTGAAGGCTTGCGAGGTCAACAGAACTTGCAAAGCCTACTTGGAGGTTCATGCGGTACGCAATAAGCCTAAGCCAGTCATAGCCGTACTTAGAATGTAACTACATCCATATCTTCATACTGGTTATACGCGGAGTATTCAGCTCCCAGCGAGAAAACAACGAGGGTGCTGCCGATGGGGTTGAGGGTGCAGGGTTTGGGGTCGAGAGCTCGTTGGTGCTGGAGTTGCCTGGAGGTTCGGGATACAGATAGAAAAGTCCGACGCGTCAAGGCCATGACACAAAGTAACCCAACGCACTCAACACATTGAACCAGGGTCTAGGGTTTAGGGTGCAGCACGTCATGCTCTAGCTTTCACAAGTCAAGCGACGTGAAATACTCACCCGCCCAAAGAACCCCGTAATATTAAGAAAAAAAACAAGGTTCACTTAGAGGGCCCTAAACCCTGGGCCTGAAAGCACCCACCTTAAGCTCCTCGCTCAGCCCTAAGCCCGAAACCCTGAATCCAAAAACTCAAAACTCTAAAGCCTAAGCCCTGAACCCTGAAACCCCAGACCCTAAACCCTAAACCCTTATACTAACCTTGAAACCCTGAACCCTAAACCCTACTAAACCCTTAGCCCTAAACCCGGAACCCTGAACCCTAAACCCCAAGCCCCCCCGCCCTCAGCCCGCCTAAGCCATCTCTGGGAAGACCCCGGCCACAGCAACTTTAGCCGTGTGACCTGCCACTAGAGTTTAGGGGTTTGGGTTAGGTTTTTGGGTTTAGGGTTTCGGGCTTGGGGTTTAGGATTTCGGGTTTAGGGTTTAGGCTTTAGGGTTGAGGGTTTAAGCTTCCTTGCAGCTCTAGCACGACCTTCTAAGGGGGTTAGTTGTAATTCTGCAGGTTTCTGGTAAGGGGAAAGGTTCTCTATACCCTGAACCCGAAAAGCCTGAGCCCCTGCTCCCTGAAGCCCTAAACCCTGCAACCCTGTGGCCAAGTGTCTTACGTCTCACAAAATGACCCAAGGGCCCCAAGTGAGTTGGCCCAAGCGTCTCAAGTGATCCAGAGAACACGAGTGTCCCAAGTGACCAAATGAATGAGGTGTCCCCAGTGCCAGTGCCCCCCCCCCCCCCCAAGTGCTCCTCCAAGTGTCCCGAGTCCCAAGCGACCCAAACTGTGCTCCAAGTGCTCCCCCCCAGTGTTCAATGTGACCCAAGTGCTCAAGAGGCCCAGGTGAGGCCAAGGTCCCAAGTGTGCCTGGAGTGTCACAAAGTGATCTAAGTGACCCACGTGCCCCGTAGCACACCACTGGTAGTGACCCAAGTGTTCCAAGTGCAGGCACCTGCATCCTAAGCGACCCAAGCGCCCTAAATGTCGCAGGTCACCCAATTTTCCCAGCTCTCCCAAATATGACATGACCCCAAGCAACCCTAGTGTCCCAAGTGCTCCAGGCGACCCATGTGATGCAACTCATAGGTGGCTTCAGTGAGGAGTTGCATATCAAGGTCGGGCACACCACCTTGCATCACGAGTACGTGTTGATTTAAAAAAATGAAGGCCTTAACTCCATTAGAGTTGTAAGCGGGCGGTCTTGGGGTGAGTAGGTCTGCGGACTAAGGCGCGCTCACAAAAGAGTTGTAAGCGGGCGGTCTTGGGGTGAGTAGGTGTGCAGACTAATGCGGGCTCACAAAGCGCGCTTGCATCCAACACGCCCTAAACCCGAAACCCGAAGCCCCAAAACCCTAAAAGCTTAAACCCTAAAACCCGAAAACCAGCAACCCTGAACCCACAGGTTGAAGAGTTGTGGGTTTTTGGGGG
Source organism: Symbiodinium natans (assembly GCA_905221605.1). Lineage (NCBI taxonomy): Eukaryota > Dinophyceae > Suessiales > Symbiodiniaceae > Symbiodinium > Symbiodinium natans. Next base: position 1,808,039 of record CAJNDS010002079.1, on the reverse strand, counting down.
ACCCAGTCCCTATGCCGCAGCCCCCTAAACCCTGTCCCCTAAACCAGAAAAAACCCGGAACCTAGACCCTAAACCCCAAACCACAAACCCAAAATCACCATGCTTTTTCTAGGGCCTGGGGCCCAGAGCTATAGCCGGCATTCCAGAACACCCGTACATTGGAGAATGGTCGAATGAGCCCCTAGGACTGTGCTTAAGTGCACGGTCTCGCTGGGCCACCCAGCCACAGGAGTACTCCTCTACTCCTCTACTCCCGTAAACCCTAAACCCTAAACCCTGAACCCTAAGCCCTAAACCCTAAGGCCTAAACCCTAAGGCCTGAACCCTAAACCCGAAACCTGGCAGCCCAAGCCTCAGAACGACCTTCAAGCCACGGGATTAAGGATTAGTTCAGGTTTAGGGATTTTCGGAGAAAAACACCCATTTAATGTGCTGCCAAGCAACACTAAAGCGTCCGCAACTTAGTCGAACAACCTGCGCGGAAACAAAGGTAAACATTTCCCAGGTTCTCTAGGTGTACCTTAACCCATGAAGCCTAAACCCCAAACCCCAAATAGACCCCTAAACCCAAAACCCTGAACAACACGACACCTACTTTTCTGTAGGACGAATCAGCCAGGAAAGGGAACGCGGCACATGAAGATCTGCACCTCGCAGTCGATCGGGACACGCATTTTGTAGGGTTTAGGGTTTAGGGTTTAGGGTTTAGGGTTTAGGGTTTAGGGTTTAGGGTTTAGGGTTTAGGGTTTAGGGTTTAGGGTTTAGGGTTTCCAAGGCTCGAAAAGAGTCGCCTGTTCCTCGCCGTGGCAGTGTATTTTCATTTGGCCCACATGGTTTAGAACCCCACATATATAATCCGACAAGGCCTGCCGGAGTCAGAGCGACTAGGTTCACTCATGCGTATCCACACTCCCCATGATGTCGGTCCTTCAAATACACAAGTCTGGCCAGCCAATGTCATCACAAACATGTGCATCAATCATGCGTTGTACACGCTGAACATATTCATCATGTACTCATCACGTGCAAGGCACTCGCGCAGGTGCACACGCATCGTAAGTCGGAGAGGGCTGGCGGGCAGAAGCGCATTATTAGGATGCAGACGGCATAATGCGCGGTTCATGAGCGGGGGCATCCGTATCAGCGTATCACGATACGGGTTCAGGGTTGAGGGTTTAGGATTTAGGGGGTGGGGGCGGGGGGGTGGGGGCGGGGGGGGGCTCAAGTTTGGGGATTTTTTTAGGAGTCTGCTAAGGATCCTACTTGCAGGTTCAGGGTGCTTATAGCCCAATTATACGTGTAGTCATGACCTACTAATGAGCCTGTTACATACCCTAACAGGGTCATAATTAGGTTAGAAGTGTGGGTTGCTAAACACCACGAACCTCCAAGTAAACTCTACTCTAAACCCTCAACCCTAAACCCCAAGCCTCCAAGCCCTAAACCGTACCTTAAGAACCCAGAACTTTCTTTCTTGGTGGGTCTAAACCCTAAACCCTAAACCCTAAACCCTAAACCCTAAACCCTAAACCCTAAACCCTAAAAAAATCCTATAAAGGGTTAATGCTACATTGATTGGAGCCGCTGGGTGTGACGACCTAGCCAACGCGCCTGCTGCAACGGGGATCTGATTCTTCCCCGCCTCGCCTGTTGCTTGGGTCTAGGGCTCTCAAGTATGGGTTTAGGGTTTAGGGTTTCGGCCGTAGGGCTTGGGGTTTAGCGCCCTCTTCATGTGGGTCCCTTGTGATTTCACCATTTATACCCATGGTTCCAACCTTAGATGGGTTGGCGGGTTTAGGGTTGAGGGCTTCGTCTGGGCGAAGGGAATTGCTCTAAACCCTAGACCCTAAACCCTAAACCCATAGGCTGTGAACCACATATCTCTTTCCCAAAGAGTCCAGGTACATGAAGAGGGAACACTGGGGCTGCAGAAGCAACCCTAAACCCTAAACCTTTGGGATTTCAAGACTTAAAAGAGGCCTTCTTCTTTGCAAGGGTTCAGGGTCTATAGGGCTTACCCTAACTTTCGGACACTCCCACATACTGAGCCCTGAGAAGTGGAGACTTCACTCAACCTAAGAAATAGGAACCCAGGAAGTTTTCAGGACATTCCGGATCTAATGATGGGGGCATTGGATTCTCTGTAGGCAAGGTTTGGGTTTCGGGTTTAGGGTTGAGGGCGCCGGCCTCAGCGAGAGCGCGAACGCCTGTGGTTCACCTCGCGGCCGGGACTTCGGGCGTAAGGCTTAGAATGAAGACGCCACAACAAAACCGGGGTTTCGGGCTCAGGGTTTACCTCAAGGACCCCCCAAAACTACTTTTTGTGTAGGTTGCCTGAGCATCCTCTCAGGGAAGTTGTAGTACTTCTCCTACAAAGGAGAAGGCTTTGGGATCTGGAAGGGGCGGGTCTGATACACTGAGAACCCTAACCCTAACCCTAAACCCTAAACCCTAAACCCTAAACCCTAAACCCTAAACCCAAAACCCAAAACCCTAAACCCTAAACCCTAAACCCTAAACCCTAAACCCAAAACCCTAAACCCTAAACCCTAAACCCTCAACCCTAGGCTTGAACTTCGGTGTTTAGAGGGGTCTATGGCCGGGGGCCTCTTCTACCATGTTGCTTGAGAGCCCCAAACGGCGGAACCATGGGTTCTAAGGGGACTTCTGTGGGCCCTGAATGTGGTCCCGTACCTAGGGTTTAGGGTTTAGGGTTTAGGGTTTAGGGTTTAGGGTTTAGGGTTTAGGGTTTAGGGCATATGAGGGGTACTCAGCCAAAGAGCGGAGCACATGTTGAGGAGCTGCGTCTGAAACATTCTTGGCCCGAGTGCCTTTGCTCGGAGATATCAGATACTTGGAGAGTACCCAAAATACGCCGGCACCCTTGAAAAAGGGATCCTAAACCATAAACCCTAAACCCTAAACCCTAACTTAGAGAACTACCCGCATGCCCCAGACTAAAGTAGCGAGCGGTCACCTGCAGCTTTGTGTTGAACTGGATGAACGTGCGCTCGACTGGTGCGGCTACTCCTGAGCAGTTTAGGTTTAGGGTTTAGGGTTTAGGGTTTTGTGTCAAATCCATCCCTGCCCTTGCTTCCGAAAAGTACACAGCGACCTCTACACGTTCCTGCACAAAGTTCCTACCTAGGGAACCCTTAACACTGAACAAAGAAGACAGGGTACGTAACCCTAAACCCTAAACCCTAAACCCTAAACCCTAAACCCTAAACCCTAAACCCTAAACCCTAAACCCTAAACCCTAAACCGTGATGGGATCATAGGGATAGGGGGCGTTTCACCCTGCAACTCGAGGGCTGAGTAAGACCTGCCTTTTGTCTTGTCTTTTTTGCATTAACTATTTCTTTCTTGCATTGTTGATCTTACTAATATTTTAGTTCATGACGTTTTTTTTTTTTTTTTTTGGGGGGGGGGTCGTGCAAGAGATTGCAAAAAGGTGGCAAGTACACCAGATCATACAAAAGCAAGCCCCGAACCACAGGGTGCAGTAAGAAGCTCCCCTCAACCGCTCAACCCGTCTTCCCACTACTTGCTTAAGAACCCTTTCTTTTGGGTTCTTATAAAACAATAAAGTGATAATTCTATGTATTTCTTTTGGGTTCTTAGAAAAAGAATGGAATATATTTTGTTTGTGTTTCTTTTGGGTTCTTATAAAACAACATGATAATTCTATGTATTTCTTTCGGGTTCTTAAGCCTGAACCCTAAACCCTAAACCCTAGACCTACAAACCCTAAATAGTAGTCATGTGTTGTCCTTCGGTAACAGCGCGGAGCCAGTCAAGGCGAAAATCAGCGATGTCGTCCTGCGGTGCCAATACCGAGAGCTTGCGGTTTAGGGTTTAGGGTTTAGGGTTTAGGGTGTGGGGTTTAGGGTTTAGGGTTTAGGGTTTGGGGCTTAGGGTGTGGGGTTGGAGTTGGGATGCTGCCTCTTATACGAAGAGTCCTTAGTAGAGATTAGAATAGGGGGTACGAGAATCCCTAATAAGCACTGCTAGTATAAGGGGTAACATCCCAAGGTTCTGCGTTTTGCCCCAAACACCGAAGCCTAAGCCAAAATTCCCTAAACCCGTACGAGCCGAAACCTCCCCTGAAACCCCGAAACCCTACGCCTCCCTACACCCCTGAACCCCGAAACCCCTACCTCAAAAACAACTCCGAAAACCCACATTCTCGTCTACCTGAGTCGTGTCAGATGATACTGTAAACTGTAGAGGAGGAGTCTTTGGCAGATTTAGGGCCGTTTAGTCGTAAAGGTTCGGGCGTAGGTATCTGGGTTCAGAAGTTCTGCTACGGCACTCCAACAGATCTGGAACCCTATGGCTCAAAATAGCCCAAAAACCTTAATTACACAAGAAGGCCCTTCTTTGGGGGGCCAATAAACCGAAAATATGCGTCCTCAGAGCCTTATAGGGGAAGACAGTCAGCCCTACCCATTGGCACCTCGTCGTCCATGGCGGAAAGAGTGGTCGAAGCCCCTTCATCTGTGGTCCGGGTGCCTTAGCTCGAACCTTACTTGGAGGTTCATGGTACTTGGTAACCCAAGTATACCTGTACTTGTAACCCAAGTAGAACCCTATTAGGGTGCTTAAGGGCTTCTCGAAGTGGGTTGTCACTACACTTGTAGTTGGGTTCGAAGTGCCCCCTGGACCTCCAATCAGACCTTTTTGGAGTGTCTGTAGGCAGAGGAGCACCCACAATCCGATCATGGGGGTGGGTTTGGGTGCCTATGGACGTGAAAAAGTTGCTTGAGTTGAATGGGGTGATGCAGGGATTGAGGGCCCGCAGAGCTTCAAAACCAACCCTAACCCTGAAACCTTGAACACGTAACCCGATACCCTAAACCCTAAACACTGAACACCTAACCTCAACCCTCAACCCTAAACCCTGAACCCTGAACCCTGAACACCTAACCCTAAACCCTAAATCCTACACCCTAAATCCTACACCCTAAATCCTAAACCCTAAACCCTAAACCCTCTTTCAGGGTCATGCGAGGCAAGGAGCAAGAGCGTTCGAACGACATCTTCTCAAACTCCACGCTGCCCGGCGCCTGCACCGGCGAAAGAAGGGCTTAGGGTTTAGGGTTTAGGGTTTAGGGTTTAGGGTTTAGGGTTTAGGGTTTAGGGTTTAGGGTTTAGGGTTTAGGGTTTAGGGTTTAGGGCTTGGGGCTTCGGGTTTCGGGTTTAGGCTTTAGGGTTTCGGGGTTGGGGTTTAGGGTTTAAGGTTTAGGGTTAAGGGGTATGACCTTGGCCCGGAAACTCGAAGCCTATGCAAACCGCACAAATTCAAAGACGGGCCTTTCATTCGCCCGAAACCTTGCACAGTTGACAGGGTTTTTAAGGGAGCTTTGGGGTTTAGGGTTTAAGTTTAGGATTTAGGGGTAGGGTTTGAGATTTATGGCTTGGGGTTTAGGGTAGTTAAGGGGGGGGGTTCAAGGAAGGTGCGTAACCCGAGGTTCCAAAAGGTACCCACCCACCTCCCGAAAGGTGCCTATAACAGTTGCCCGCAACATGCGGAATATACTCTATGATGCCTCAAGGCCGGCTAAACTACTACAGCATACCCCCGTGAATATTCCTTAGAAGTGGTTGGGCGTGTAATAGCAAGGAAGGGCGATGAAAACTGCCAAACCCTAAGCCCTAAACCCAAAACCAACAAACCTATCCAATGGATCGAACCCTAAACCCTAGACCCTAAACCTGAAAACTCAGGTGCTCTTGGGGGTGCGCAAGAAAGCTGAAACTTATCATGGGTTCTAGTGCTCTGGGCCACAGAACTTTTCCAAACCCCAAAACCCAAACCCTAAACCCTAAACCCCAAACCCCAAACCCTGAACCCTAAACCCTACACCCTACACCCTAAACCCTAAACCCTATACCCTAAACCTTAAACCCCAAACGCCAGAACCTAACAAACCCTAAACCCCGAACCCGAAAACCTAGACTCGAAACCCTAAGCCGCAAACCCTAAACCCTAAACCCTCAACCCTAAACCCTAAACCCCAAACCCTAGACCCTAAACCAACCCTAAACCCTAAACCCAAACCCCAAACCCACCCCAGCTGCCTGGGCACTCGGTACAGGCGACGTCGCGGCAACCTACGAACGGAACATAAACGGTTTAGGGGTTTCAGGGTTTCAGGGTTTAGGGGTTTAGGGTTTAGGGTTTTAGGGTTTTAGTGTTTAGGGTTTAGGGCTTAGGGCTTGGAACATCCCCCTTATACTAAAAGTCCTGATTAGGGATGATATTCCCCTGTGATGATCTCAATTAAGGACTGTGAGTATAAGGGGGGAAGATCCCATTTCATAACCCTTAAACCCCTAAACCTTTGAGCCTGAAGCCTAATTGCGCACCAAACCGGTGAAAGCCCACAAGCCCCAAACCCTCAACCCTAAACCCCAAACTCCAACCCTAAACCCTAAACCCAAAACCCTAGCTCTAAACCCGAAACCCGAAACGAATCCACACGTGCCTCTTCTGCGTGGCGCTCGTAAGGCTGCATCGGTGCCACTCTCTGCGGAGGTGCCGCCTAATTCATCTCATGATCTCAAGGGGTTTGGGGTTTGGGAATGGGGTTTCGGGTTTGGGGTTGGGGGCTCAGTCGGACTTGCTTCCGTTCTGCTTTTGCCCACAAGAATGAATTCGGGTTTAGGTTTTAGGCCTTAGGGATTTTCACGCGGATTGAGGTTTCAGGGTTTCTTTCCTGTGGGCCCAAATTCACCTGGCTACCCTTGTGCCACCTTCACGCACAACCCGCAACTGTACGGGTAGTTGCACTGCGACCCCCATATATCCTGTCCCCATCCTTCAGAATCGGGAGGAAAGGGACCCTATTCACAGGTAACTACTTAGAGAAACACTAGACCCTGAACCCTGAACCCTGAACCCTTTATAAAGCCTAAACCCTAAACCCCGAACCCTAAAACCTAGACTCGAAACCCTAAGCCGCAAACCCTAAACCCTAAACCCTAAACCCTAGAGCCCAGTTAGATGCCGCCAGAGAGTCGAGCACCGGCACGAAATATGGCACTGCGATGACCGGAACTGGGACTGCAAATGCAGCCGTACCTTGCGTGCTGCAAGCAGGGTTGAGCGTTTCACTAAACCCCCAACCCTACACCCTAAACCCTCAGCCCTAAACCCCCAACCCTAAACCGTAAACCCTCAACCCTAAACCCTGTCCCTAAACCCCACAAACCCTGAACCCGAAACCCCAGCAATAGCCAGCGCCTCCAACTATAGCCCAAAACCACAGATCTTCCTGCCCAAGCCCATGAACCCAACTCGAACATCCAGATACAGTAATTCTAAGCATGAGGTTTGTCATATACATATGCATATATATATATATACACGTTCGGGTTTAGGTTTTAAGGTTTAGGGTTAGGAGGGGGGGGGGGGCGTTTTTAGACTTGGGATAGGACTCTGGCTTCTAGGTGCAGGGAAACCTTGCACTAAACCCTAAACTATATGTTAGGGTTCTTTGGGTTGGGGTTTATAAGGATGGGAGGGGTTTCGGGTTCAGGCTTTGGGGGTTGAGGGTTTAGGCTAATAGGACTTGGTGCTGCTGGGCCGTGATTCATGTGCTTGCAGGCTCAGGTCTTCGCGCAAGCAAACCCTAAACCCTAAACCCTAAACCCTAAACCCTAAACCCTAAACCCTAAACCCTAAACCCTAAACCCTAAACCCTAAACCCTAAACCCTAAACCCTAAACCCTAAACCCTAAACCCTAAACCCTAAACCCTAAACCCTAAACCCTAAACCCTAAACCCTAAACCCTAAACCCTAAACCCTAAACCCTAAACCCTAACCCTAGGAGTTGGGAATAGGATTCAAGGGCTCAGGGGTCATAGGGTGGTATGGGATCAGGATCCGTGCCTGACTTGGGCTACGGGTTTCATTGGGGTCTCGAAAGGGAAACACGGTTTTAGGGCTTGGAGGGGATTTGTGCTTAATTTGTTTTCCGAAAATAAGGGTTGCGGGGTCATCTATTCTATCATTTTCTGGGGTATATTACTCGAAGGCTCATGGTACTTCGTAGAAGTAGAACAACTATAACTGTACTTACAACCCAATGCTAATCATACAGGGTACTTCAGTACCCTGAATCAGGGGATCCCTATTTTGGCAAAAAGCTTTTGTCGTACCCACCAGATGTTGAAGGTGACCTTCTCAACACTTGTTGAAGGTGACCTTCTCAACACTTAGGATTCAGGCCAGCAATCGGATCTCTAAACCCCAAACCCGAAACCCTACAGGCCGTACATGGGAATCGAAACGCGCACCGCTCTTTTTGGGGCATTGCAAGGGAACCTTGACATTATTATGCCAGCGTAGAGCCGAAACAGTGAGAGACCACATGGGGATACGAAGAGCTTCATGGGATCACAAAAGAACGCCTTTGATGCCACCGGAGCTCCAGACGTCCTCCGGAAGACTACCTTTCCCAAAGGGTCCATGTACCTCTATGGTATATACTCGGGCCTTAAAGGGGTTCCTATGTAGTAGCTTTCGGGCCCAAGTATATACCTTGTGGGGACATGCACCCTTAGGGTTTGTACTACAAACGCCCGACCTTCGAGCCACTGGACCTCCGGATGTGCTGCGTTTGTACAAAAGTCGATTTTCGAGCACCAGAGATTCGGACGTCCTCGACGTACTACCTTGGCACTGCAAAAGCCGAATTTTCGAGCAACCAAAGCTCCGGATGTCCTTGTGCAGATCAATCGAACCCTAAGGGTTCATGTCCCCACAAGGTATATAGTTGGGCCCTAAAGCTACTATATAGGAACCCTTTCGGTAACACTCCTCTACTCTGAAGTAAGAACCCATGGTGACTGCGGCAACGGTGCGCACCACCATGGAGCCAAGGGAGAACAAGCATAATCAAGATGGCAGCAGCTGTCCTAAACCCTAAACCCTAAACCCTAGACTTTAAACCCTAAACCCTAAACCCTGAACCCTGAACCCTCAACCCTAAACACTGTGTGGTAACAAAACGGAAATGAGGCCAGGGAGCAGGGCATTCCGCTCGAGCATGAGGCGCCTGCGTTCACGATCACGGGCTCGAGAGTTGTCTGCCTTGAGAAGGACCTCGGAGCTTCCCAGTTTAGGGTTTAGGGTTTAGGATTTCGGGTCTAAAGTTTCAAACTGGACCTAGTCCTTGGTTGAGGTTTGGGGCTTCTACAGGGCTTTGTAGGGCTTTGTGGGGTTGAGAGTTGAGGGGCAGTTCAGATTTTTGGGCTTATCGGGCCTGTCTGGGTTTGGGTTACCTAAAACCTAAACCCTAAACCCTAAACCCAAACCCTAAACCCTAAACCCTAGGGGTTTCTCAAGGGTTCAGAAGTCCATTAAGGGCCTTCGATACAGACACACCAAACCCTATGAACCAGACAATTATACCCCTATAAACAAACCCTATAAACCCATACGCCCTCTAAGCCCTGCAAACCCCCATATGCGCCAGCATTCACAGCCCCCCCCCCCCCCCCCCCCCCCACCCCCATGGTACCCCCCCCCCCTTGTGGTTCATGGTGTGTTTCGGGTTTACTAGGGTTCAGGGTTGGGGGCGTAGGCTTCTGCAAACCCTTTTATCATGCCTCTATGTAAGCCCTACAAATCCCTAAACAACCCTGATGGAACCCTATATGCCTACAATGACCCTCTATATTTAACCCTACAAACCCCTGATAAAAACTAACGAAACCGCCCCTAAGCCCTAAACCCTAAACCCCAAACCCTAAACCCTAAACCCTAAACCCTAAACCCTAAACCCTAAACCCAAAGCCCCTCTCCGGGCCCCCGGCGGCTCAGAGGAAAGCGGCGAGTTCGTTGGAGAGTCACGACCCTCTTCCCTGAGTCTACTTGAAGGTTCAGGGTCTAGGGTCTAGGGTTTAGGGTTTAGGATTTAGGATTTAGGATTTAGGGCCTCGGGTTAGAAACCCAATTAGAAGTGTAGCTAGAACCCACTTATAAGCTCCTTAAGAACCCTATTAGGGTTAGAATTAAGTAACAAGTACAGATAGAAGTGGGTTGCTAAGCACCATGAACCTCCAAGTACTCGGCCCCCCTACAACCCTCAAGGCCCTGCTGTGGGGTCTTTCCATTTTAGATCTAAGGGTCTGGGGTTTAGGGTTTAGGGTTTAGGGTTTCGGGTTTAGAGTTTAGGGTTTAGGGTTTTGGGGGACACAAGTAGGGTTCTTCGAGCCCCCCAAATACGGGCTTCCGCAAATTGGGGGGGGGGGGGGGGGGGGGGCACACATTCCTATGCAAAAAGTAGCAATTCATATCGGGAATATAGAAGGGTTACCCCCCCCCCCCCCCCCTATTATTGAGGGGAAATACCAAGCTATGGTTCTGAGGGAATGACCTCTTCTAACGCCCTACCTTGTTATAACTCCGGCCATAAGAAGGTACCCTAAAGCCTCTATCTGAATCAACCTTAGACCCTCAACCCTAAATCTCAAGCATACTTGAAGGGTTACAAGGCACCAGTAGGAAAGAGGGCATCCTCACAAAAAAAGGCACGCCTACCTTGTCATCGTATGTTCTTTGGGAGGTATCTTCAACCCGAAACCCTAAAACTCCAAAACAATAAACGTTTCGGGTAGATCAGATTAGGGACTAGGGGGCTTGGGATTCGCGTTCCGGAGTTTAAGGATTAAGAGTGTAAGTGTAAGGTTTATAGTTTGAGGTACGAAACCATCGATGAACAGGTTAACTAGGTTTTAGGGTGCTTGGACTTTGGCTGGCTGCCACATCGTCTCCCAACCCAAGCTTGGGGGAATTTAGAATGAACCCATGGGGAATTTAGAACAACCGGGTTTAGGGTTGAGGGTTTAGGGTTAGGGTCTGGTTTAGGGGTTTAGGGTTCAGGGTTAAGGGTTGAGGGTTTAGGATTAGGGTTTAGGGTTTAGGGTTTAGGCGGCCCAGTCGCGAGTCTTCCTTCAACGAGGCCTCCTTCCCAGCAAGAAGACTAAACCCTTAGGGTGCCAAGGTAGGGTTCTGGGTGCAGGGTTCTGGGTTCAGCGTTTAGGGCGCAGGGTTTAGGGTTTAGGGTTTAGGGTTTAGGGTTTAGGATTTAGGGCTTAGGGTTTCGGGTTTAGGGTTTAGGGTTCAGGGCCCAGGGGTCTGGGTTTAGGGTTTAGGGCTCAGGGTTTAGGGTTTGTAGCTTTTTGGAGGTTCAAGACTCAACCGGTTGTTTCGTAGCTTACAGGGTTTACTTTCCGCGCTAGTCTGACTTCCTCAACCATCCAAGGCCCTTGACCCCTAAACCCCTGAACCCCTAAACCGATACGCCCCTACACCCTGAACCTGAACCCTGAACCCGAAACCCTAGACCCCTAAGCCCTAAACCCTGGGCTGGCCCCAACATTGCAAAAAAGCCGCCTCCTCAGTCAAGATCAGCTCAGTCTCGCGTTGCTTGAAGATTGCCAGTGCCTGAGGTCTGATATCGGTCTTCTTTGGAAGGAAAAGCCTAAATCCTGAACCCTGAGGGGTTTAGGGTTTAGGGTTTAGGGGCTGCGCGAGGGTTTAGGGGAGTTGGGTTTTACGGTTTTGGGCCAAGCTTGGGTCACCAGTTCCCGCAAGTAACCGTCATCAGCGCTTAAAGGGTTTAGGGGTTAACGGTTACATCAGGTTTAGAGATTAGGTTTTTGGGTATTGCAAGACCCGGCCGGCCCTGAACAAGTGAGTCATATTCTAGGAAGGTATGAAATGACGTATGGGCGGCTCTAAGCACGGCTCCAAAGAACCTCCCCCGCAAGAATGCGGCTCTACCAGGTAAAACTGCTCAGCAACCTCCCACCCTAGACCCGAAGCCCTAAGCTCTCAGGCCCTAAACCCCAATGACTTTGCCGCTGCCTCGAACTGAGCACGAGATGTCTTGAGTTGCTCAATTCCAGCCAGCTTCGGCGGGCATTCCTTCAACCGCAATGAGCCGGCGTCCGTGATCTCGGAATTGACACTGAGTTGTCTTTCCTTTCACCTCGAGCGCGACTGCAGCACCCTCAGGTATTGCGCTGCGAGCTTGTCCGTCGTGAGGTTGAAGTCGTCCCCTAAACCCTACAAACCCTATACCCTAAACCCTAAACCCTCAACCCTCAACCCTAAACCCTAAACCCTAAACCCTAAACCCTAAACCCTAAACCCTAACTGCCACGAAGTTCTCTTCGACGGCTCCTGCCCTTCCCAGCCCTGAGGCGCCTCTCCGGGTCGTTTGTACTGTAAACCCTAAAGCCTAAACCCTACACCCTAAACCCTAGCCCTAAACCCTAAACCCTAAACCCTAAACCCTAAACCCTAAACCCTAAACCCTACACCCTACAACCTAAACCCTAAAGCCCTAAACCCTAAACCCGGGAAACTCCAAGAAAAGGCTTTGGAGTCCTCGAGTTTCGTCTTAGGGACTAGGATTTCGGGTTTTATACTACTGTTAGGTATTAGGGTTTAGGGTTTGGGGTTTGGGGTTTGGGGTTTTGGATTTTGGGGTTCAGGGTGTAGGGATTAGGGTTTAAGGTTTGGGGTTGGGAGTTTGGTGTTCGAAGGCAGGGAAACTTTTAAAAACCCGAAAAACCGAAATCCCCACTGGAGGATCATGGCTCCGATTGCACCTGTGCATATGACGCTTGTTAGAACCCATTAGGGTGCTATTAGGGGATGATGCGTGGAAATTTGATTACACTTATTGTGGGACCTCCAAGTAGGCTCCCTGAAAAGGTCCCTGCCCGGTGACTGAACTTTACTTCAGCAGCGCTTGGTGCAAGGGGTCCCGAACACGAAGACAAAAGGGGGTTTGATTTTTCCCCTAAACCCTAAACCCTAAACCCTGAACCCTGAACCCTGAACCCTAAACCCGACACCCTAAACCCTAAACCCTAAGCCCTAAACCCTAAACCCTAAACCCTAAACCCTAAACCCTAAACCCTAAAAGCCCTAAAACCCCTAAAAACCCTAAACCCTAAACCCTAAACCCTGAACCCTAAGCTGCTCGATTAGGGCTAAACTCGAAGCAGAGCTCTGGCCTGTTCGAACTCCTCCTGATGAAGCACTTTCCCGAGCTTCTTGCGGAGACGCTGCCTGGGGTCTAAAGAGCTCTTGGGTTTAGGGTTTAGGGTTTAGGGTTTAGGGTTTAGGGCTTAGGGCTTAGGGTTTAGGGTTGTTTTTTTGTTGCGTCATCCTCGGGCTTCGGGTTTAGGGTTTAGGGTTTGGGGTTTGGGATTTAGGGTTTAGGGTTTAGGGTTTGGGGTTTGGGGTTTGGGGGTTAAAGGTTTAGGGTTATTTTTTGTTGTTGCAGGTGCTTCTTTGTTGCGGGTTCAGCAGTCAGGAACGCCCCCCCCCCCTCCCCTGAGAACTCTACAGACAAGAGGCTGGCCTTGCAACACTCAGGCAAGACACAGAGGCCCGTTAACAAAAGATAAACTATAGGGTTTAGGGTTTAGGGTTTAGGGTTTAGGGCTAGGGTTTAGGGTTTTAGGGTTTAGGGTTTAGGGTTTAGGGTTCAGGGTTTAGGTTTTAGGGTTTAGGGTTTAGGGTTTAGGGTTTAGCATGCAAATTAGGGGCCTATGGAACGCTAGGGAAGCCTCGGCGGCCGTAGGAACCCCCTTCCGTAAGGGCCCTATAGATAGAATCCCCGGATAGGGTTTCGGGTTTAGGGTTTAGGGTTTAGGGTTTAGGGTTTCGGGTTTAGGGTTTAGGGTTTAGGGTTTAGGGTTTAGTGTTTAGGGTTTGGGATTCGAGGGTTTGGTTTTATTGGCTTTTTCATTGGGTCTGCAGCCGAACGTGAGCTCGCACCCACACAAGCTCCCAGCGATGGCTGCGATGCCCCAGAATGAGGCACACTCTGACCTGGCCTGGCTGGTTCTTAGTAGGGAATAAGGGAATGAGGTACCCTAAACCCTAAACCCTAAACCCTAAACCCTAAACCCTAAACCCTAAACCCTAAACCCTAAACCCTAAACCCTAAACCCTAAACCGTGGTATATAGAGGTACCTCATTCCCCATTCCCTACTAAAAAACCAGGGGCATGGACGCCAGTGGAGGAGCCTGCGGCATCGGAGGGTTGCCACGACTTCGTCGCCGCAGCCAGCAAAGGACAGCGAATGTAGGGTTTAGGGTTACCCAGAGGGTCCATTTGTATTACTATTATGGATTTAGGTACCCAAAAACCATACTAAATAAGGTTTTGGGTACCTAATTCCATAATGGTACTACAAATGGACCCTCTGGGCTAGGGTTTCGGGTTTACGGGGCAAGTCTGCGACGAGGAAATGTTCCAAATCACCCAAGTTACGTGGCCGGGGTTAGAGGGTTGAGGTGCTTACACTTTTGGGGGGGCTTTCAGGCTTGGGGGTTTTGGGGGGATTGCTTTCTGAGGCTTTCTCAGAATGGCTAAGAATGTGAACCCCCTCAACCCTAAACCCTGAAAAGCTTGCACTCTGAAAACTTGAAACTCTAAAGACTGAAACCCGCAACCCTCGAGCGTAAACCCTGAAACCCTGCCTCCCAACTCTTGCAGCCCTCAACCCTAAACCCTATAAACCCTAAACCATTTCCCCCCAAACCCTTTTTCTTCCCGGCAGCTTAGAGGTTCAGTTCAGGGTACTTAGTAACCCCATTATATCTGTACTTGTGACCCAATTATGAACCTATTTGCATTACTCAAGGAGCTTAGAAGTGGGTTACAACTACGCTTATGATTGGGTTTCTAACCCTAAACCCTAAACCCTAAACACTCAACCCTAAACCCTGAACCTCCAAGGGGGCTGCTCTGGGTCCCTCCCTCCTTTCGTCCCCAATAAAGATCCCAGCTGCCCCACGCGACGGCGGAGTGCCTGGACAGGAGGTCAGGGAAACTGTTTAGGGTTTAGGGTTTAGGGTTTAGGGTTTAGGGTTTAGGGTTTAGGGTATTCCTCTTAGGTTTGAGAGGCTTGGGTCCTCTTTGGGTCTAGAGCTCAGGGTTTAGGGTTTGGGATGTTCAGAAAGTTCAGGGTTTCGGGGTTCAGGGCTCTGTGTGTTTAGGGGGCAGGGCTTTGTATGCCTCGACCCGGCACAGGCACCTGGCCTCCGCTACTTCATAGTTTAGGGTTTAGGGTTTAGGGTTGCTGGGTTGCCCCAAGCCCCCACACGTATCTAAGAACTTGGGCGGGGGGGTATCTAGGGGTTGGACGCCAGTCATGGACTACTAAGCTCCTACTCATCCTTATGGGGCTTCGTCTGGAAGCTCGAGTTTACCTTAGAGCAGGAATGCATTGACGCCTAAAACCTAACCCCTAAACCCTAAACCCTAAACCCTGAACCCTAAACCCTAAACCCTAAAAACCTAACCCTAAACCATCAATCAACCGCGAGAGCGGGAGGAATGGGATAGGCGGTCTGGACTCCGGCTGGCTTCTAACCCTAAACCCTAACCCTAAACCCTAAACCCTAGACCCTAGACCCTAGACCCTAGACCCTAAACCCTAAACCCTAAACCCTAAACCATATGCAGGATGCCGATCCCCCACCCGCCAGACGCAACCTCATTGAGAACTTAGGGTTTAGGGCTTAGACCCTAAACCCTAAACCCTAAACCCTAAACCCCAAACCCTAAACCCTAGAACCCTAGAACCCCGACACCCTCGCACCTGGAACCCCAGAGAACCACTGGCCTTACAAGGCGCGTTCACGACGGCTTCGATCGCTGCATCGAGAATCCGCTGAACCTCCGAGGTTCACCCTCTTCAGTGGTTCAAGAGAATAGGGTTTAGGGTTTAGGGTTAGGCTTTAGGGTTCAGGGTTCAGGGTTCAGGGTTCAGGGTTTAGGGTTTAGGGTTTAGGGTTTAGGGTTTAAGGTTTAGGGTTTAGGGTTTAGGGTACCCCCTAAACACCGGACCCTGAGCCCTGAACCCTAAACCCTAAACCCTGAACCCTAAACCCTGAACCCTAAGCCTTGTCTTTGGGTCAAAGAAACACATCCACCGAATCCAATAGCCTTGCCAGTGTGCGCGTAT
Organism: Symbiodinium natans; assembly: GCA_905221605.1. Classification (NCBI taxonomy): domain Eukaryota; class Dinophyceae; order Suessiales; family Symbiodiniaceae; genus Symbiodinium; species Symbiodinium natans. The sequence goes on along the minus strand of CAJNDS010002079.1, from coordinate 1,792,029 downwards.
GCTTGGAAACCCCAAGCCCTGAACCTTAAAAAGCCTAACCAAATTCTGAACAGTTCCCTTGGGCCGGGGGTGCGGGACTTCTTGAGCTCTCTCGGGTTCAAAGTTTGAGGATTTGGGGGCTTAAGGGCTGAGGCATTTAGGATATTGGAGATTTAGGGGTTGGGAATTTGAGGGTTTAGGCTTTTACCCCCCAAAACCCAAAACCCAAAACCCAAAACCCAAGACCCAAGACCCAAGACCCAAGACCCTAAACCCTAAACCCCAAGCCGGGGGGAGGCGCCCCTGCCTTGCTTTGCAACATTCGGACTTCAGTGGATCCCCGGCTGGCCACAAAGGTGATCTGCATCTCGGTGTGCATGGTTCCTGGCTCTTAGGGTTTAGGGTTTAGGGTTTAGGGTTCAGGGTTTAGGTTCCGGGCTCTTCGGATACTTGCACGAAGGTCCCCAAATTCTGTAAACCTTAGGCTCCAGACCCTAGGGGCCCTAAACCCTGATCCTTAAAGCGCCCGCTTCAAGTTCTTTCGCTTTACCTATGAGATGCTTCCTAATATGGGCTGTTCGGGGGCACACCCGGGAGCCTCGGAAAAAGAGGGTCTCCCCGGCCCCTCTAGGGTTCAGGGTTTAGGGTTTAGGGTTCAGGGTTTAGGGTTTTGGAAAACTCTTCCTATGACCTTGCCCGCTTTGCATATGACCTTGCCCGCTCTTTCTATGACCTTGCCCACTAGTGAGACATGACCCCCTTCACGAAGGCATTAGCATGTATATTCTACCTGATAGGGTGGTTTAGGGTTTTGGGTGTAGGGTCAGTGTGCCAGATGATAGTTTTGCAGGCGTGGGGCTCTTTTTGCAAAGGGCTCAGTCTCCCGAAACCCTGCGGTTGAGGGTCCCAACACCTTTTATAGGCATGACAAACCATGCCAAACTGATACCCAGCTTTGCATGTTCCAGCTTGGGGAAGCACCCTAAACCCCAGACCCTGAACCCCTGAACCCCTGAACCCCCACAGGCCCTGCACCGGAAGGCCTCTAGCAAGTTCGCTTGAGTCACCCTCGCGGACAAACAGCAGTGAGTCTTGAGCGGCTGTGCTGCGGGAAAGAGAGAAGCGGGCGAACAAGGGGACTTCGATTCTTGGGTGGGCGCACCCTAAACCCTCAACCCTACTTGAAGTTCATGGTACTTACTAACCAATTATAACTGTACTTATAGCCCCACTTATAATACCCCTAAAGGGCCTTATAGGAGTTATCCCTATTATAAGTAGGATTATAAGCCCAGTTCTAAGTGGTTATTAAGTCCCATGAACCTCCAGGTAGAGCCTAAACCGCACAAAATGAGGCCACAAACATCCCCTGAGTTCCGCGTTGGGCAGTAGTATAGGATCCCCGTTCCCAGGGTTCCGGCAGACCGCCCGTCACTTAAAGCCCACATACCCCAAAACCCTGCACCTGAACCCTGTATATAAACCCTAACCTGAAGTGCAGGGTAGGTTGGGGGCCTAGTGTTTTCAACGTGTGGAAAACAGAGGGGACGCCCGGGGACGGAGGGGGGGGGGGGGGGGGGGGTAAGGCAGAGGCCTCTGATCTGCTTCTCTTCACCAAAAAGTTTTGGGTTTTGGGTTTTTAGGCAAGACTCCATTGCAGACCCTGAAGCAAGTGACTTGAAGATTTGCCCTACCCTAAACCCTAAACCCTAAACCCTAAACCCTAAACCCTAAACCCTAAACCCTAAACCCTAAACCCTGAACCCGTAGGTGTGGAGGTGCCTTTCATGCCCTGATGAGTCGAACTTGACTTGAAAAAAAAACGTGTGAGCTCCCCAACTACATCTTAGGAGGGTGCGAAGGGTGTATTTAGAAGCTCCTAGTAAGTCTACCTCGGGGGTTCAGGGTGCCTATAACCCCCCATTACAAGTGTGGTATTAACCCACTTATCAGCCCACTAAGTGCCCTAAGAGGGTTTTAATTGCGGTTCTGAGTACAGTTATAAGTAAATACCATGAACCTCCAAGTACTTCATGCTTCCAAGCACTGACCTGCAGGTCTCCCTTGAGGAAACGTTGGCCCTAAGCCCTAAAACCCCGAAAGCCCCGAAAAAAAAAAACCCTCAACCCCAAAACCCTTGGCGCCCCTGAAGCCCTGAAACCAATAAACCCGACACCTTGGCCCCGTAATGCTCCGCACGCTTGAACCCCCAAAGCCTCAACACCCCCACAGCCCATACACCCCCCTAGGGTTTAAAGTTTAGGGTTTAGGGTTTAGGGTTTAGGGTTTAGGGTTTAGGCCCATGCAGCCCCTCGAGCCCCTACAGCCCTAAGCCCTAAACCCTAAAACCCCTAAAGCCCCAAAACAAATAAAGCCTAAAATGACTAGGCCCTGCCGCCCCTACCGCCCCTAAAGCCCCAAAACCAAAAAAAACCTAAACCCAATAACCTAAGCCCTCAACCGTAAACCCTAAATCCTAAGCCCCAAAACCCTAGACCCTAAGCCCTAAACCCGAAACCCTAAACCCTAAACCCGAAACCCTAAACCCTAGCCCTAAACCCAAAACCCTGAACCCTAAAACCCTAAACCCTAAACCCTAAACGCTAGCCCTAAACCCTAAACCCTAAACCCTAAACCCCCTTCACCCTTGCGTTGCGGAGGCTTCAGTGCCTCGGCCCTCTTCTCGAAGCCGCCACGGTCAGGTCCTATGACTTGGCTCTAACGAGACGTTGGCGCGTTTAGGGTTTAGGGTTTAGGGTTTTAGGGTTTTAGGGTTTTAGGGTTCTAGGGTTTTAGGGTTTTAGGGTTTTAGGGTTTTAGGGTTTTAGGGTTTTAGGGTTTTAGGGTTTTAGGGTTTTAGGGTTTTAGGGTTTTAGGGTTTTAGGGTTTAGGGTTTAGGGTTTAGGGTTTAGGGTTTAGGATGGTTTAGGGTTTAGGGTTTAGGGTTTAGGGTTCAGGGTTCAGGGTTCAGGGTTTGAGGTTTATGTCGGGTTTCGCAGGTTTGTCGGGTTTTCCGTGTTTAGGGTTTGGGGGTTTAGGGTTTAGGGTTTTGAGGGCTTTCGGGTTTAGGGTTGCGGGTTCTGGGATGGGGGCGGGTGGGTCAGGCTGTTGGGGCTTAGAGGCCGGAGGTTTTGAGGTTCAGGGTACCCTCAACCCTAAACCCTAAACCCTCAAACCTCAACCCTAAACCCTAAACCTCCCAGAATCCCGAAAAGCCGCTTAACTTTGTCGATGCCCTTGAAGGCCCAACCCTATTGAAATTGTAAATCCCACGCCCGAATCCCAGTATGCCCCCAAACGCGAAACATTAAGACTTAGGGTTTCGGGTCACTAGAAGGGGCTCGTCATCCGAGCAATGACCCTCTTTACTGGGGCGGGTTCAGGGGGACCGATAGACATCTTCGTATATACCATAGATGGTCCTTGCATAAGATGCCCCAAAGAGAACCACAGATCTGATCAGACCTTCCACCAATGTCAGTCTCCAGCGCCTTGAGTCCAAAACCGCTGCAACCGAAACCCTGAACGCCCCAAACCTACACGCCATCTAAGAAATAACAGAGAAAAGGTGCAAACACCAAACCATAAAACTCTAAAACCCTTTTGTGAACGCCACAAAGAGCCCTTACAAAAGCCCAAAACTCTGACTCCCAAATCCTGAAATACTCAAGATCCAATAGACCCTACACCCTCAAGCCAGGGGTTAAACCCGAAAGCCGTGAAATCCTAAAAACCTCCTAAACCCTAAGTCCCAAACCGTAAACCCTAACCCTAACCCTAAACCCTAAACCCTAAACCCTAAACCCTAAACCCTAAACCCTAAACCCTAAGCCTTCAACTCGGAGCCTCGCGGGCCGTTGCCCAACCACGGCGGTGGGGCGCCTTGGGTCCGGATGTTAGGGTTTAGGGTTTCGGGGTTAGGGCTTAGGGTTTAGGGTTTAGGGTTTAAGGTTTAGGGTGCAGGGTTCTAAGTGTTTAGGGTTTAGGGTTTAGGGTTTAGGGTTTAGGGTTTAGGGTTTAGGGTTTAAGGTTTAGGGTGCAGGGTTCTAGGTGTTTAGGGTTTAGGGTTTAGGGAGGGTTTAGGGTTTAGGGTTTGGGGTGCAGGGTTCTAGGTTCTGAGGGTTTGGGGTTTAGGGTGCAGGGTTCTAGGTTTGTAGGGTTCAGGGTTTAGGGTGCAGGGTTCTAGGTTTCGAGTGTTTAGGGTATAGGGTTCTAGGGCTCTATGTTTCTAGGGTTTAGGGTTCTAGGGTTCTAGAGTTCTAGGGTTCTAGGGTTCTAGGGTTCTAGGGTTCTAGGGTTCTAGGAATCTAGGTTTCTAGGGTTCTAGGGTTCTAGGGTTCCAGGGTGTAGGGTTTAGAGTTCTCGGGTTCTAGGGTTCTAGGGCTCTAGGGTTTTATTGTTTGAGGGTTTGCGGCTTTGAGGGTTTGGGGGTCTTTGGATTCAGCTTTGGGATTCATTGGGATGCATGGTTTGGGATGCTTCCCCTTATACTAACAGTCCTGAATAGGGATTATGGTAGCCCCCTTATTATAGTCCCCAGTAAGGACTGTTCGTATAGGGGGGAACATCCCAAGGTGTAGTATCGGTCGGCTAAGGGTTGTGTGGCTCTGTCTGTCTGTGTCGTGTTGTGCGCAGGCATTGCAGAGGCCATCGCGGGAGCCTTAAACTTATACAGAAGTGCATTCGTGGTGACTGACGAAGCTTACCCTAAACCCCAAACCCTCAACCTTAAACCCTAATGAAGCCAGCTACCACAGGAGCCAATCCAGCGAGTGGCGGGTGGCTCAGTTTGGGCCTCGGGTTTTCGGCCCGCCTGGTTTTGGGGGAGTTTGCACTATGTGTTGTGGATTGACTATTCCCCTATAAGGGTCCATGTACCTAAACCGGGTAGACTTGGGCCTTAAAGTGCCTCCTATATAGAGACTTTAGAACCCAAGTGTATGGCAACCTAAACCCTAAACCCTAAACCCTAAACCCTAAACCCTAAACATGGGCCCTTAGGGGTCCCGAAGCCCAGCCCGCAAGAAGCTACACAGGGCTCCCCTGCTGGCGTCGGCGCCAGAGTGCCTGCGCTGCAATGAAAGCATCCTCTACGTGAAGGGATGAGGTCGGCTCAGGGCTTTGTAGGGTTCATCTCAAGAACTTCAAACATACTTTTCTGTAGGTTGCTTCCCTAAGAATCCCAGAAAGGGTAATGACCTACAAACACAAAGTAGGTTGTGGGCTCTTCAGGTGGTGCTTGAGGTATGATGTGGGCGTTTTGGTTTAGGCTTCAGGGTTAAGGGTTCAGGGTTTAGGGGTTAGGGTTTATGGTGGCCTCTAGTCACGAATTCAAGCCCTTCAAAGTCACGTGGGCTTCTAGAGCGAGAGCGGCGGGTTAGGGTTTATGCCACAAGTAGGAAATTAAGTTGGCAATGCCTGTGCAGCAAAACGTACATCCTCTTCTTTCTGAGCACACTGACCCCTAAACCCTACTCCCAAAAAAAACCAACACCGTGTGCTTCGGACGTGTGGGCTTTGGCCGATGTGCAAGCGGGAGCGCAGCCTTTTTCCACTGATCCCTCATTCGAGGTTCGCGGCTTCGTCGGAGTATCGAACGCAAACCCTGGGAGCTTGGGGTTTGGGGGACGTATTGGGTGTACAGTGTTGAGTTTAGTGTAAGGTCCGAGCTTCCTCTTACTGTCAAGAAAGATAGCCCGCTGGGGGTTGAGTTTCGGGGCCCAACACCTACAGCCTAAAACCCGAAAACCCTAGTAACCCCAAACCCTAAACCATCCTAAGCCCTAAACCATCCTAAACCCTAATAAATCCTAAACCCTAAACCCTAAACCTGCAGAACCCTGAGCCCTGCGTTCTCGCGCTCCCGCGCGCACTCACAGGTGCTGCGGCGGGGCCGGGAATGCCTCAGAGGCTCGGATTTCTGGTTAGAGTTTAGGGTTTAGGATTTAGGGTTGACTAAACCCTAAACCCTAAAAGCCTCCAAAGCTCCATTGATCCCTCAATGTCCTCGACTAAACCCTAAACCCTAAACAAACGCAGGCCTGGCCTTCCCAGTAAAAGAGCAACGGCTGCAAGCGACCGTAACTCAAAGTGACCCAACCCAACCCTCATGGGTTTCCCTACTGCCCCCCTCTATACTATCCCCCCCCCCCCCAAGTTCCCCCCTTGAAATCACATTAATCAGGCTTAACAATCCCTAAATAGCCTAATCTATGGGGGGGGGGGGGGGGTAGTATGAAGGGGAGTAGGGGAAACCCCCAAAAAACAAAACAAGAAAAAGAAAGTGTCCACCCTCAACCCCACCACCCAAACCCTAAACCACGAACCCCTTGCACGGCCATTAGTATGGGCCCTTACATCAGAACCCTTTGAATTGGGTAATGGACCACATTAAAAGCCCATGTAACTACCCTTAGACAAACCTTGAGCCCTAAACCCTAAATATACACTCCCAATCCCCATAATCCCTAAACCCCACATAGAACCCTACAACCCCATAAACCCCGCAGCCCTAAGAAGCCCGAGAATACCCCCTTAGCCCCATCAGGCCCCCTAAGTCCCCCAAACACCATAAACCATTTAAACCTTATGAACCCTATAACCCCCTGAACCTCAAACCCGTATAAACCCCAAACCCCACAAACCTCAAGCCCCAAGCCCCAAACCCTAAACCCCGAACCCCAAGCCCTAAACCCCGAACCCCCCAAACCCTACACCACAAACCCCTACTTGGAGGGTCAGGCTACGTAGTAATCCAAATATATCTGTACTTATAGCCCAATAGCAGCCCTATTAGGGCACTTAAGGGGCTTATAAGTGGGTTATAGCTACACTTAAAAATGGGTTGTAAGTACCTGAACCTCCTAAGTATAGGGCGAGGGTACCCCCAAACCCTAAACCCTAAACCCTAAACCCTAAACCCTATAAACCCTAAACCCTAAACCCTAAACCCCCAGACAGGAGCCAGAGGACCGGCTTGGTCACCAGGGTGGCCCGCTGCGGTTCTGGGGGAGGGTTCCGACGCCGCTTGGCCCAGTATCCTCAGTCGTTAGAGAGGGGTTTGGGGGGTAGGGTTTAGGGTTTGGGGTTTGGGGTTTGGGGTTTAGGGTTTAAGGTTTGGCGTTTGGGGTTTGGGGTTTAGGGTTTTAGGGTTTAGGGTTTGGGGTTTAGCGTTTAGGGTGTGGGGTTTAGGGTTTTAGGGTTTAGGGTTTAGGGTTTGGGGTTTGGGGTTTAGGGTTTAGGGTTTAGGGTTTCGGGTTTAGGGTTTGGGGTTTATCGGGTCTAAAGGGGTTTGGGGTTTCGGGTTTATAGGGTGCAGGGTTTAGGGTTTAGGGTTGATAAAGTCAGGTTTCAGGGCTCAGGGTGCAGGGTGTGAGTTCAAGGATTAGTGCTTTTCGGGCCTCGGGTATAGGAGGCTTGTTGGAGCTTAGATAGCTCAAGGTTGAGGGTTTAAAGAATTTTACTGTGTGCATAGGGTTTAGGTTGAGGATTTTGGGGTTTACGTTTATAGGGCCTTGACACCCTTACACCCTGTCTCCCCCCCACCTGTTATTTGAAGGGGTGTGAAGAACGCCTGATGTACGGAATATTGTGGGTCCTGCATAGATCCGATCTTCGTAATCTGATGGAGCCTCCCTAGGGACTTGGAAATCCTGAAACCTACACCCTGAGAATCTAAACCCTAACCCCCAAACTGTTTGTTGAGTCTTCCGTCTCATCGGGTCCCGCTACACCTGCTTGAGGATTTTTGAACGAACCGACACCTGAAGTGCCGACCGGAGTTCCGTGGCTCCCCCGGCCAAAAGGCACATACCACGTCGACGTCGGACGTTCCTGGGCCGGCTTGGCCCTAAACCCCAGAGTTTAGGGTTTAGGGTTCCCGCCATGAATGTGCTCTCGGGACCCTAAGCCCTAAGCCCAAAGCCCGAAGCCCCAAGCCCTAAGCCCCGAGCCCCAAGCCCTAAGCCCTAAGCCCTAAGCCCTAAGCCCCAAGCCCTAAGCCCTAAGCCCCAAGCCCTAAGCCCCAGACCCTACAACCCTGAACCTGGAAACCCTATAAACCCAAAACCCTAAACAATGCAAAGTCCAGCCAAAGAGCGGTGGAGTTCTCATCGGCCATAGGGCGGGCGTCCCCATCACCACCGATCATGGGGGCACAGTACGTCTTAAAGCCTCGCTTTAGGCGACTGAGGGTTTTGTATTCAGGCTTTGGGGTTTAGGGTTGAGACATAAGCCCCGCAAAAAGTGCACACTTTCAATTCTATAGGAGATTGTCGTATCCCCAAAAGTGTAAAGTGTACTCATTCAGCTGCTAAGTATAGGCTTACGAAGTGTAGGCTGGGGAAGTTTAGAGTTCAGGGTCTCTTGGGTCTGTTGGGCTTGTCGGCTGAACTGGGCTTTGTTGGGTACGTAGGGCTTGCTGGGCTTGTTTGGTACCCCAAACCCTAAACCCTAAACCCCAAAATCCTAAACCCCCCTCTACACCTCTCAGCCTCTATCTCATGAGGGCCTCAAAGACCTCCTGAACGACACGTGACAGCTACTCCAAGAGACCTCTTGAAGGGGTTTAGGATTTAGCCTAAACCCTAAACCCTAAACCCTAAACCCTAAACCCTAAACCCTAAACCCTAAGGTAAAAGGTTTAGCTCAAAAGGTTCAGAGCTCACAGGGCCTCGAGCTTAGAACCCTCAGCTCTGATCATACCCCAAGCCCCAAACCTTCCATACCCTTGGGTTGAAGATGACGTAAGACCCTAAACCCTAAACCCTAAACCCTAAACCCTAAACCCTAAACTTTTAAACCCTAAACCCTAGACCCTCTAAACCCTAACCCGGGGTACGTGTAGGGGAGAGTGAACTTTCGAACTTTCCCGGTGATCCGAGGTGCAGCCGCTCCCACGTCCGCCAGACATCGCGGCGGCGGAGAAGGAGAAGCCATCACATGCCTCGTCAGCCTGGGAGGCGTGGAGGAGGTTTACGGTTTAGGGTTGAGGGTATAGGGCTTAGGGTTTAGGGTTTAGGGTCCGCCGACCCTGGCGGCGTGTTGGATGGTTTTTGCTTCTTTTTTTTTTTGGGGGGGGGAGGGGGGGGCGGCTTCCACGTCCTCTACATGGGAATGGAGGATGGGGCCTCCGAAAGAATTAAGCTCAGCAACTACCTTCAACAGGAAGGGCTTAGGGTTTCGGGTTTCGGGTTTAGCGTTTGGGGTTGAGGGCTTGGGAGATTAGAGTTTAGGGTGTTGGGGGGTTGGGGGTGGGGGGGGGGGAGGGGGTGACAGGGGTTTAGTGTTGAGGGTTTAGAGGTTTAGGGTTAAGGATGAGGGATTGGGGGTCAATTTGTCCCAACACTCCAACCTCCGGCAGTTCCTAGACCTTCCCGCAAGGACCTCCCTAAATATCAACCCTAATCCCGAAACCCTAAACCCTAAACCCTACTAAACCCTAACCCCTAAAGACTTTGACCCATGGCCGCAACATGCGCAGAAGGCTCTGAACCACTACAACGGGCCCTACACCTCAAAAAGGCTTCGGGGCTTCGAGCCTGCCAGCATTTTACGGGCTTATTGGGGCTTGTGGGGTTTAGGAGGGTTGAGGGGCTTAAATGGGGTTTCTAGGGTTTCGGGTTTAGGGGTTGTTTAGGGCCCTAAGCCCTAAACCCTAAACCCTGAACCCTAAACCCTAAACCCTAAACCCGAAACCCCAAACCCTGAAACCCCGGAGGGCTGAGGGTTTTGGGTTTATAGTTAAGGGGTTTAGGGTTTAGGGTTTAGGGTTTAGGGTTTAGGGTTTAGGGTTTAGGGTTTAGGGTTTAGGGTTTAGGGTTTCGGGAGATGTCGCCGAGGCTTGAGCCAGGCATTTCGCTTTCGCTTGCTCAAGGTCCATGAACTCGAAGCAGGGCCTCAATGCGTTTAGGGTTTAGGGTTTAGGGTTTAGGGTTTAGGGTGGTTTAGGGTTTAGGGTTTAGGGTCTAGGGTGGTTTAGGGTTTAGGGTTAGGGTTTAGGGTTTAGGGTCTAGGGTGGTTTAGGGTTTAGGGCTTTGTACTGAGGGTCTAAGTCTTCTTGGGGGGTTTAGACTTATGGAGCTTACAGGGCTTGCAGGGTTTATAGGGTCTATAGAGCGTATTGGGTTTATGGTTTTTGTAGTGCTTATAGGGTTTATGGGTGCTAGGGCTTTGAGCTCTATAGGGATTGTAGGGTTCTCATGAAAATGATATCCCAGACAGTCCTGGAACCCTTTCTTGTTGCCCGAGCGGTGCAGTTTACAAGGGTGAAGGTTGACAAGGCATATATATATATATATGTTTGTGGCATATATATATATGTTTATGTATATATATATACACATATTGACACACATGCTTGGGATTATAGAGTTGATAAAAAGGGTTTATCCGCTGTAACTTATGTGCTTTGTTGCTGGCGCAGATGGCACCACAATTTGAGCTGGAAAGGTCCTAAACCCGACACACCTGCAGGGCCACAATTTCGAATCCCCCAATGAAAGGTATCCCTGGTGGGTTTAGGGTTATTTAGGGTTTAGGGTTTAGGGTTTAGGGGTTAGGGTTTTAGGGGTTCGGTCTAGGGGCTTAGGGGTTGGGCAACTGCCAGTTCTTGTTTTCGGGTTCTACCCCAAAGCCATACTTGGAGGCTCTTTGGACTTAGTAAGTCACGGTTTAGGGTTCAGGGTTTAGGGTTTAGGGTTTATTGCCTAGAAGCCCGATAAGAAACCCCTACCACCCCAACCACATGGGAGGAAACCAGTGGTAGGGTGGGGGCTGTACCGGCATCGTATATAGGCGTACCGCATCATCGCCTAAACAAATAGAAACTTTGAAATAAGGACAGTGTAGTTTCTTTTTAAGGTGGCCAGTCCTCTAATCCCTTATTTAGGAACTGGAAAAAGGTTTAGATTGCAGAGCCTGGGGGAGGGGAGGTCAGGAATCTTCGGCAGATTGCAAGGAAGGGCACCCTTGCTATAACCCAGTCGAGGACCCTTCTAGTTCTACGCAAACCCAAGAGACCCTAAACCCCATAAGCTTCCCACCCTGCCTTATCAGGTTCAGCCTCCCTAGCCCTACATCCTAAACCCTACTCCCCAAGCCCCAAATCCAATTCTTCCGCGCCACCCCAAATCCTCACACTGCGGCCAGGAACGCCAGAGACGTGCTACCTTGGCTTCAGGGTGTAGGGTTTAGGGCTTAAGGATTTTTTAGGGCTTGGGGCTCACGGGTTGCAGAGTTTAGGACAATTTCGAGCGGATATAGAAGACCAGTCCGAAAAGGGGGGGTTCACCCTTTGCACAAACCCGGGACTCATAGTCCTTTTGCTTTAGCTTTGCTTAAGCAAGACCAAAGGGTGTGTTTCGAACCGAAGGAACAACTGAGTGTTGCAAATGTGTGCGGTGTTGCTACAGAGGATTATGGGGGTTTACGAGAATAAGGGATCCCTAATGCGGACTCCAAAAAATAGGATTCCCCCCAATAAGGTACCCCATATTTCGGAAACGGTACCCCCAATTTCGGAAACCCCCATTTGAAACAAAAAACTGAGCAGCAAGTGCTTTTCCCATGTTGGCATGGAATGGGCCGAAGGGGACTGTGCCCTAAACCCTAAACCCTAAACCCTAAACCCTGAACCCGAAACCCTAAACCCTAAACCCTAAACCCTAAACCCGCCCTATGAGCAAGAGTTCCAGGCGGCCACTCGAAGGGAAACGTCCGACGTGTGTGTGCGCAGGTGTCACAGACAGACATGGCGACACTTGTTTAGGGTTTGGGGTTTTAGGGTTTAGGGTTTAGGGTTTAGGGTTTAGGGTTTAGGGTTTGGGGTCTCTGCGTGGCTGCCTTAGCCTTGGATTTGGCCTTTGCTTGGAGGTCCGGGGTACTTATAACCCAATTGTACGCTTGCCGGGCCTAACCCCTCAACCCCAAACCCTAAGCCCCAAACCCCAAACCTCAAACCCAAAACCTCAAACCCTAAACCCTGAACCCTGAACCCTCTACCCTGAACCCTACACCCTAAACCCCAAACCCCAAACCCTAAACCCTAAACCCTAAACCCTAAACCCTAAACCCCAATCCAGCAACCTTAAATCCTCAGCTCAAGCTGCCATATCCATCGCTGGCGCTCCCATGACTTCCCACTCGGCCAAGGCGAAAGTCCCCTGGTGCACACCTCGCGCAAACTCATGTTCGGGGCTTAGGGTTTAGGGTTTAGGGTTTAGGGTTTCGGGCTTAGGGTTGGAGGTTTAGGGCTTAGGGTTTGGGGTTGAGTGGGTTTGAGTGGGTTTGAGGTTTGGGGTTTTGGGTTTGGGATGTAGGGATGTAGGGTTTGGAGTTTTAGTAGGGTTTGGGGTTTAGGGTTTGGGGTCCCCAAGCCCCCCCCCAGACCAAAACCCCCCCAAACCTCCCAAGCTCCCTTTACCCTAACAAGCCCTCAGCCCCCCAAACCCACCACATCCTACAAACCCCCCAAAACCAGCGTAATGGGCAAACCCGGGTTTAGGGTTTAGGGTTTAGGGTTTAGGGTTTAGGGTTTAGGGTTTAGGGTTTAGGGTTTAGGGTTTAGGGTTTAGGGTCGAAACCCCCAAACAACCCTCCGATGCCGCCGGAGCGCCTGAACATCGACTCTGTAGCTCAATCAGGACCTTGGCCGCTTGGGGGGTTTCCGAAATTCGGGGTACCTTACTGGGGTCCTTAGTATGAAGGAATCCTACTAAGGGTCCCTTGTTCTCTCTAAATTTGGGGTACCTTCTTGGGGTCCTTAGTATGAAGGAACCCTCCTATTTGGGATCTGTAAATTAAGGGGTCCCTCATTTTCGTAAACCCCCACTTGGAAGCTCTTCTGACTTAGCAAGTCCACTTAGCATCCCCTCGAAACCCTATCATGATCCCCATAACCCAACTGCCGAACCCTACGTACTAAGTCAACAGGGCTTCCAGCAAGGGGCTTTGCACGCAGGGTGCCTAAGTGTTTAGGGTTTAGGCTTTAGGGTTTCGGGCTTCGGGTCAGGGCTTAGGTCCTTCACTCTGGTGTCATTCGCTTGGGAACTGCGGGTCTAGAGGTCAAGAGATTAAAGGGCTTTAGGGCGGCTAAAACTTCCACCCCCATAAACTCCTCCGTGCAATCCCAGCCAAGAGGGCATAACGCGTCTCTTCAGGCCATCCGCCGTGTTGACTGGACACGCCTTCCGGGAGGGTGTACTTAGGGCCTTGTCTAGTTGCACGAAGACGTTAGTGACTACGTTTTAGGGTTTAGGGCTTAGGGTTATAGGGTTTAATTCGGGCTTTTTGTTGCAGTAAGACTTAAACCCTACACAGTACACCCGTGAAGGAGATGTCCCTTCAGGGGTTGCGTGCAATAAGGTTTCAGGCAAAGGTGTTTTCTTTTTTGCGAGAAGTAACTAAACCCCAAACCCTATAACCAAAACCACCTGCACCCGACTTGGCACCGGGTTGAGGGTGCGTACAGCCCAATTATAGGTGTAGTTCTAACCGACGTATAAGACTCTTGAGTACCCTAAGAGGGTTATGACTTAGAAGTTATAGTTGGGTTAGTAAGTATCCTGAACCTCCAAGTACAGGTCAAACTTTGGGTGAGGAGCTAAGCTGCTTTCTTCTTTCAAGCAAGAGCCTGCTGGAAACCTAAACCCTATAAACCCAAACCCCGGAACATCCTACAAACCCTACAAACCCTACAAACCCTACAAACCCTACAAACCCTACAAACCCTGTAAACCCTGCAGACCCTACACCCGAAAGTCCTCAACCGTGGATTGCAAGCGGCAAGAAAACCATTGGTTTCAGGCCTTGGGGCTGCCAAAACCTAAATTCGAGGTTGTTTGGGGTTTAGGGTTTAGGGTTTAGGGTTTAGGGTTTAGGGTTTAGGGTTTAGGGTTTAGGGTTTAGGGGTTAGGGGTTAGGGGTTAGGGAGTAGGGCTTAGCCTTCGGGATCCCACATAAGATCTTGGAGGGCTGTTGCATAGTTCAGGGGAACGGGGGTCTCTGAAAAGCTTGCTTTCTAGCACATGATAAAGCCATGCGCCATCCCGAGAGGGTAGCCTACATATTCAGAAGCCAGGGAAAAGCCGGTACTGTTTCGAGTACTTACCCCTAGACCCTAAACCCTAAACCCCAAACCTACACCCAGAGCGTCCGAGTACTCTGACCATATATATATATATATAATTACATATACATACATTATAAAATGATAAAATGAACAACTGTTTTGCCTTTGCGGTGCATGAAAAAAACGCAATGCTTGCGGTGCCTGAACCCGGAACCAGAGAGCACATGCACCCCGCCTGGGTCTTTCAAGCCTCCGAAAACGCTAAGGGTTTAGGGCTTGGGGTTGAATTCGGGTTTAGGGTTTAGGGTTTAGGGAAAGGGTTTAGGGCTTAGGGTTTAGGGCTTATAAGGCTTAGGGTTTATATTGTTTGAAAACTCAACGATGCGCGCGCCTGCGTCGCAATGGATGCGACTCCTTTCCTCCCGCACTGGGTGCCACGCAATACCTTGCCAAAGGCTCCGTGGGGTTTAGGGTTTAGGGTTTAGGGTTTAGGGTTTAGGGTTTAGGGTTCTGTAGGGTTGCCCTAAGGGTCCATGTACCCATATAGTATATACTTGGGGCTTAAAGGCTCCCAGATGGTAGCTTTAGGACCCTAATATGTACTCTATAGGACATGGACCCTTAGGGGTTGTATAAGGTCAGATAGGGTTGTAAAGGGTAGACTATTCGGGTAGTATAGTGTTTTTTTCGGGTTGTACAGGGTTTACTGCGTTCGGAGTCATGGGATGTCTTGCCAGCAAGATTGTCGCCCTCACTCGCTCCCTGTTTCAACAATGAACTTCACCGCAACCCGAAACCCTGAACCACCCTAAACCCTACGCCCTAAACCCTAGGGAACACAGTCGCTACCCAGCATCCTATCTTTGTGTAGGGTTGTGGCCCTCGGTGGGAACATCCCTTGGCTTTGTGGGTCGGGTTGAGGGTTGATTATAGTGTCCGTAAGGGAAGCGGGGGGGCGGGGGTATATAACCCTAACCCAAGCTTCCCTAATACTCCCAAAGGCCGCCTAATCTTCCCTAAGCACCAACCCCGCATGAAGCCCCCTCCCTTAAGGACCCGATAAGTTTAGGGTTTCGGGGTATCTGGGTACCTCTGAGCACTCAATCCACAACCTCAAGGGTTTAGGGTTTAGGGTTTCGGGCTTCGGGTTTAGGGTTGAGGGTTGAGGGCTAAACCCTAAACCCTGAACCCAAAGCCCTCTAAGCCCTCTAAGCCCTCTAAGCCCTCTAAGCCTTCTAAGCCCTCGATTCCCTGAGTCTCTGGCCATCACGCGACCGGTAGGTTCGCAAGGTCTCGAAGCCGCCCGCAGTCTGGTTGGTGCTTAGCCGCATGCCTTCCTTGCAATGCAAACTGCTTAGGGTTTAGGGTTTAGGGTTTAGGGTTTAGGGTTTAGGATTTAGGGTTTAGGGTTTAGGGTTTAGGATCTAGGATTTAGGGTTTAGGGTTTAGGGTGCATACGCAGTATATACTTGGGCCTCAAGGGGTTTCTTATACAGTAGCTTCAGGGCCCAAGTATACCTAGACTTTATAGATACATGGATCCTTAGGGAAAGAGACGTCGGGGAAGTTAGGGCCGCCGCGCCAAGTACCGAAGGCTTGGGGTTTGGGGTGCAGGGTTTAGGGTTTAGGGTTTAGGGTTTAGGGTTTAGGGTTTAGGGTTTAGAACAGTGTTCAAGCAGCATACTTGATGGCTCATGGGGTCGCAATAGGTAGGGCTTTAAGAGCAAGAACCCCAAACAAAGTGCGAATGTGAAGCTGTAACACTGGTTACCCTGCTTGTAACACCGGCTACCACTACCCATCACCCATGCATAAACAAGGGTTGGGGTTTATAGCTTGTATAAGTTTGGGGTTTCTGTGGTACTTAGTAAGCTACACCGAAGGTCTAAGTACTGTAGCTGAAGCGAGAAATAGATGGTTGAGATTTTGAGTTTCATAAAAACCCTCAACACTAAACCCTAAACACCGAAACCCGAAATCCCAGGAATAGGGAGTACTTGTGTGCGGGAGTCGATTGAGGGGGAATCTACTGGGCTCTTATGGGTAGTCCTGAACCTTGGGATGATCCCCCTATACTAACAATCCTGTATAGTGATTCTAATGGGGGGGGGGATTACTGCAGTCCCTATTCAGGGCTGCTAGTATAAGAACATCCCAAGTCCTAAACCACAAGTAACACATAACAAATAAACAACGAGTGGGGTCAAGTGGTTGAATGTTTTAGGCGTTTTGTGCACTGTACCCGAAACTCCCATGTCTAGGAAAGCGCTCCTTAGTTGGGTATCTCGTTGCCTGTTGTTTGCTCCAGGCCCTCAACCCTAAACCCTAAACAACTAAACCCTAAACCCTAAACCCTAAACTGTGAGCTAAGACTCGATCTGCGAGGGCGCACCTAAGTCGACCAGCAGGAAGCCTGACCCACAGCTGGCGTTCAGGCCATGGGCCAGGTCGTGGAGTGTAGGGTTTACGGTTTAGCGGTTTAGGATTTAGTTTTTAGGGTTTAGGGTTTAGGGTTTAGGGCTTCGAAGGAATACGAGGGTACGTCCTAAACCCTGAGACTAAAAGCCTGATATTCTGAGAGAACCGGACGCCAAACGAAGAACTGGGGGCCCATGACAATTCTGTGGTTGCAGATTGACAACGTGTGCAGGGCTTAGGGTTTAGGGTTTAGAAGCTCTTTTTGACTTGGCAATCCCCTAGAAACCCGATTGCTATTCCCATATCCTACCTTGCTAACCCTACTTACTAAGTCTAAAGGGCTTCCAAGTAGACACCTCTCAAAGCCCCATAACCCACCTTGCTACACCTCAAAAGGGGTTCCAAGTTCCAAGTAGACACCTCTCAAATCTAAACCCCAAACTCCAAACCCCAAACCCCAAACCCTAAACCCTAAACCCCAAACCTCTGGTGCGCCTGGGTAGTCGCCACTCATCTCGGCAAACGTCGGCAGACGCCATTGGGTCTGGCTAACAGGCGGCGCCTCTCCATTTGTTTGCGAGATTTTTCGGACCCAGAGGGCATGGGAAAGCCACCAGGGCTTACCATGTTCAAGGTTTAGGGTTCAGGGCTAGGGTTTAAGGTTTAGGGTTTAGGGTTTAGGGTTTAGGGTTTAGGGTTTAGGGTTTAGGGTTTAGGGTTTAGGGTTTAGGGTTTAGGGCTTAGGGTTTAGGGTTTAGGGTTTAAGGTCTAGGGTTTAGGGTTTAGGATTTAGGTTTAGGGTGTAGGGCTTCGGGTCTTGGGTGTAACCCTAAGGGTCCGTGCGCCTAACATGGGGATGCTTGGGGGCCCTAAAGTGCCCCAGTATGCGAACATATAGTCTGAGAACCCAAAACCCTAAAGCTTGTAAACGTTATAAACCCTCTAAACCCCGTAGCCCTATAAAGGGTTTACGGTTTAGAGTCAAGTGGCCTTAAGAATATGAAAATATGGTACGTGGACCCTTAGGGGTTTGAGATTTAAAGCTGGGGTTTAGGGGTTCAAGGTTCAATCATGCGGGGCTTGAGGCGCAGAGACTACACAGGGGGATTCCATGCTTGGCAGCCCTTTGGTCTTGAGAGGGTTTAGGGTTTAGGGTTTAGGGTTTAGGGTTTAGGGTTTAGGGTTTAGGGTTTAGGGTTTAGGGATACAAAAGCCGTTCCTGCCCAAATCGTGGCTCCGGCACGCGCCAGCTTGGCCTTTGAGGGGCTTAAAGCGCGGGTACTCAGGGTTTAGGGTTTATAGGGTTTAGGGTTTAGGGTTTAGGGTTTAGGGTTTAGGGTTTAGGGTTTAGGGTTTATAGGGCCTTACTTGAGTTCGGCAGTTATGAAGAACTGGGCCACTAAGTAGGACATCTGCAGTTTTTAGGGCTGCCCAAGGATATAAAACCCTAACCCTAATCACAAACCCTAAACCCTAAACCGTCCCACCCTTCAGGGCGAGAGTTTTGGGTTCTAGATCCAAGTGTGGCGTCGAAGTCCCCTTGTAAGCCCAAATTCCCTCAAACCTAAACCTGCGACGAGAGCGGCGCCCAAAATGTGCCGTACCCTAAACCATAAACACTACAAAACACTTGCGATGTGGAGGTTCTCAGGACCACCATCACCACCGCCTCCACCACCACCACTCCACCACTCCACCACCAAACGGATGCGGGCTTCCGAAAAGTTGGTCCAAGAGGCGGGTCGACTCACGAAGGCACATATTGACGGTCTCCGAAAACAAGGAGGACCCCTAATTTAAACCCCCAAATAGTCGGCTTCCCTTCTCATAAGGATCACACCAAGCTACCCCGAATTTCGGAAACACCCAAACAAAAAAAACTTCGTACCGTCTTCTTGTATCTGCCGTGATCTGATTCTAGGACTTCTTTACGGCCTTCATTTGTCTGACCACGCAGGGCACTGGGGACCGAAACACCCAAACCCCCAAAATCCCAAAAAAAACAAAAAACCAAGAACCCCAAAACCCCCAAAGTAAGCTGCTAAACCCCCAAGCCCCCTAAACCCCAAAACCCCAAACTAAACTCCCAAAATCACCCAACTGAGTTCCCCAAACCCCTAAAACCCCTAAACCTTGGGATGTTGTTCCCTCCCCCTTATACGAACGGCCCTTCATCGGGGTTACAATAGGGGAGGGGGGGGGACTTCTGATCCCTCTTAAGGACTGTTAGTAGAGGGGGGGAACATCCCAACCTAAACCCTACACTACTATTTGCTTAAGAACCCCAAAAGAATATGGAAAAAAAAACATGTTACCCTCATAAGGAAGGATATGTTTTTTTTTTTTTTTTTTTGGGGGGGGGTTCTTAAGCAATTAGTAGTACATTACAGCAGCGTCACAGTGTCTGTCTCGGCTCCCGATGGCGCGACCGCCACTCTGTAAAGCTGTCACCATCGGTGGCCTCATGCTCAGGGTCCCTAGAAGTTAGGTTCAGCATGTCGGGCTTAGGACTTACGGCTTATAGGCCTTAGGGCTTAAGGGTGTAGGGCCTAGGGCTTAGGGCTTGGGGCTGAGGGGTGTAGGGCTTAGGATTTAGGGCTTAGTCTAGGAGTTTAGGGTTTAGGGTTTAGGGTTTAGGGTTTAGTGGTTTAAGTGTTTGGGAGGCTTTACGGCTTCAGGGGATCCGGGGTTCGCGGCAGTCTAGGGAGTCCGGGCTGCAGGGGGTTGCGGGGCACATGCAAGCCCACCTGAGACATCAACAATACGTTTAGGGTTTAGGGTTTAGGGTTTAGGGTTTAGGGTTTAGGGTTTAGGGTTTAGGGTTTAGGGTTTCGGGTTTCGGGTTTAGGAGTATCGGGCTTCGGGGTCCAGGGGGCACTCATGCTTTGAACCGCATAACTTTGGGCACCAAACCGCGAAGCCCAACAATCCCACAACACGACAACACCAACAAGCCCTAAAGCCCAAAAAACACCAAAGCCCAAAACCCTACACCCTGTAAGCCCTGCCCCCAAAAACGCCCGACAAAAACAAAAAAAACTAACCAAACTCAAAAACAAGTCCAAAAAGATTTAGGGTTTAGGGTTTCATAGGGTTTAATGGGGTATAATAGGGTTTATTAGGGCTTAATAGGGTTTAATAGGGTTTAACGGGTTTAATGGGGTTTAATAGGGGTTAATAGGGTTTAGGGTTTAGGGTTCGGGTTTCGGGTTGAATTAAAAGTCCCAAACCCTAAACCCTAAACCCTAAACACTGAACCCTAAACCCTGAACCCTAAACCCTAAACCCCAAACCAAAAACCCTAGACCTAAACCCTAAGGGGCGCCTTGCCGAAGTCGGCCTCGTAGGTGTCAGAGGACCCGACCGGCACCTCAGGGGGGGAGGTTTGAGCCCTCAATCTGCACCCTGTTGGGGGGTTTAGGGTTTAGGGTTTTGGGTTTGGGGTTTAGGGTTTAGGGTTTAGGGATACATCCCAGAGTTGCACCCCAACGTAACCCTACACCCCAAGCCGTCCATGCTACACGCCAAACCCTAAACCGACACCCTAAACCCTGCACTGTGACACCTTAGCCCTAAACCCTAAATCCAAAAACCTTATAAACCCTGAACCCTGAACCCTGACCCCCTAACCCCTAAACTTGCCCTAAACCCTAAACCCTAAACCCTAAACCCTAAACCCTAAACCCTAAACCCTAAACCCTAAACCCTAAACCAAACCCTAAACCCTAAACCCTAAACCCTCAAGGCTTGGGTTCTGCGAGGGCACCCGAAACAGCGCCAGGTTTTCGGCCGCTGCGAGGGCCAGGTGGCAGCGAAGCAAGAGGCGCCACATGGCTTTAAGGGGGGTTTAGGGTTTAGGGTTTAGGGTTTTGGGGTTTAGGGGTTTAGGGGTTAGGGTTTAGGGTTTTGGGGTTTAGAGTTTAGGGTTTAGGGTTTCGGGGGTAGGCTAAACCCTAAACCCTAAACCCTAAACCCTAATTCCGGATTTTGAGAGGTTATTAGGGCTTAAGGGCATCGCTTCAAGGGATTTGGGGCGAAAAAGGGCAAAGGATGTCAAAATACTTGTTCGGGTCATCGGTTTTGCTGCTGCGTGGCTGAGGGCTGAAGGTAAAGCAACCCGCTAAAAAATGTAGAACAGCCTAAACCCCGAAAACCCTGAACGCGAAACCCGATCTTGACATCTTAACCCTGCAAGTGCGAGGACCTAACAGCCTCAGGATCTACCTGTCGCCGGCTGGAGGGTGTAGGTTGCTAGGCTGTTAAACTGTTAGGGAGGAGGGGACTCAGGATTTGGGGTTTAGTGTGCAGGGCTTCGGGATAACCCTAAACCCTAAACCCTAAACCGTAAACCCTAAACCCTAAACCCTAAACCCTAAACCCTAAACCCTAGAGTGTGTTTTAGGGTTCAGGTTCAGGAATTCGGTGCTTAGGGTATGTTTGGAGTTGGCTGCGGTGCTTTTGAGAAGAAGTCCACGCCCACAAGGTCAGAGCCGCCGACCTATTGAGCGTGACCTCAACCACATGGGATCCTGCCCTAAACCCTAAACCCTAAACCCTAAACCCTAAACCCTGAAACCCTCAGACCGTCAGATTGGGGCTCGGTCACCCAAGTCGTCCTCAGTATTGCTTCATCTGGGTCTCAATGGCATGTAGGTTTAGGGTAAGAAGGGCTCAGGCCTCAGGGTGTAGGGTTTAGGCTTTATGGGTTTAAGGGTTTGGGGCTTAGGGTTAAGGGTTTATGGGCCTATCGGTTTATGGGTTTATGGGATTGGGGGTTTTATCGGGTCATGGGCTTATGGGTTAGTGGGTTTGTGGTTTGTGTTTTACAAGGGTTGTTGGGGTTATTCTTTCTGCCGGATGAGGACCTGAAGCCCCAAAACTCCAATTACCCTAAACCCTAAACCCAAACCCTAAACCCTAAACCCCCCTAAGTCTGAGCAACCATCCAGTTTGCGGGTGCCTCTTCCCATCAGGCTCAGGCCCTGTCGTGAGCGCATCCACCCCTAAACCCTGAACCCAAAAACCCTAAACCCTCTAAACCCTACACCTTATAAACCCCAAACCCTGAACCCTAAACCCTAAACCCTAAACCCTAAACCTTACAACCCTATACCCCTAAACCCAAAACCCTGAACCCTAAACCCTCACACCCCATGTGCCTCCGGAGGGGTCTCGTTTGGTTTGGGGCTTTTACATACTCCATTTGGAAGTAGGTTGTGGCGGGTCTAGTTTCCAGCCACAATTTGGCATGGTTTGAGGAGGCTGCGGGGTAGGCGCAAGACCTGCAAACACAGTTGATGTTGGCGCCGCATCTAGGGTTCTCCAACCCTACAACCTAAAACCCGCAACGCTAAACCCTAAACCCGATAAACCCGTGTGGTATCAGCAATCCTGCCTTGAACCATGGAACCCCAAGCTCTAAAACACTCCAAGGTCGTAGTCAGCACTAACTAAGACCCTGCTGGCTTAGGGTTTAGGGCTCAGATTCCATAAACCCTAAGCCCTAAACCCCACACCCTAAAGAGGCCAACCGTCGACTCGTTACGGTTCCGACACTCTGAGTTGCGTTTATTGAGCGAACTACCCTCTACGTGTGAGCTTTAGCCGGTCGTAGGTTTGCTTCAAATGCTTACAACCCACCTCAAGAACCCCCCAAACCTACTATTATTCGAGGGTTTTAGAGGTCAAGCCTACAAAAAAGTAGGTGATGGGTTCTTGAGATAAACCCCCCCAAAACCTAAAACCCTAAACCCTCTTGGCCCTTCAGGTAGATCATGAAAAACAGTCAGGAAGCTTGGCTTGCAGCTGTGCTGGCTCTCTGGGCCTGGGGTTGCTTCTGTTGCCCTTCCGCCGTGGACTGTGGCTTTGCCCTCGCTGGTGCCGTTGTTGGGCTATCCTCTGCCGCGGTGGGGCCTTTGCCTTTTTGGGTAGGGGGCTCGGACGGCTCCGTGACGGCTCCGAGACGGATGAGGGCTGGCCAGGCACCCTGCTCTTGAAGTCGAGGATGCTCTGGGTCGCGCAATTAAGGAGATCAGCCATGCACACCAACAGCAGCACACTGGCTGGCAGAGCAGATCGACACCATCCGCAGCCGCAGGATTCCATTGCAAGTGTCCTCGTAAATAGAGCCCCAAACCCAAAACCCTAAACCCCGAAACCCCATAAACCCTATAAACCCTAAACCCTACAAACCCTGTAAACCCCAAGCAACCTTTCATCAGCTCATAGTACTGCTTCTTGCTCGATCGAACGCTCGGCGCGAGGAGCTTGCAATACGGGAACTCTTGAGTGTCATCTGGATGTTCTTTCTGCCACAAGAGCTTGTACATTGCCACAAGGAAAGCACCTTTACAAAGGGTTCAGGGTTTAGGTTTAGGGTTTAGGGTTTAGTGTTTAGGGTTTAGCTGTAGATGTAGAAATATACGTACGTGTACCCTCAACCTCTACCCTAAGCTCCACAACCCCTCTCACCAAACCCACGAAAAAGCCAAAAGCAATCGAAACGCAACACCCTAAACCCTAAACCCTAAACCCTAAACCCTAAACCCTAAACCCTAAGCCCAAAACCCTAAACCCTAAACCCTAAACTAACCCCAAACTCCCGAAAGGACCATAAGGACCACACGAACCCTGAAATGGGAGATATCCTGGGTCAGGCCTTTTTTAGACCATAGGCCCTGGTTCTAGGGGGTCATGTTGTGGCGAAGGTGAGTCCCATGCTCCCCTAGTTCCTTGAAACCCTAAACCCCAAACCCTAAACCCTAAACCTAAACCCGAAACCCTAAACCCTAAACCCTAAACCCTAAACACAAGACCTTCCCGGGCCCCCTGCCTTGAACGGCGGCAGCCTCCCCGGGCCCCCCCTCGTCTCCCCTCCCTTCTCTAGGATTACGTTTGGGGTTTAGGGTTTAGGGTTTAGGGTTTAGGGTTTAGGGTTTAGGGTTTAGGGTTTAGGGTTTAGGGTTTAGGGTTTAGGGTACTGCAAGGGCTCTGGAGTGACTAAATACCAAGGCTGAACCCTATCAACCCTAAACCCTATAAACCCTAACCCTAAACCCTGCACCAGAATCATAAACCTCAAGGTGTCAACAACACTTTTTCCATCCTAGACATCGACTAAAACATCTAACTCTCACAGTTTCCAGCATTCCACCCCAAACGCGCTAGGGTTTAGGGTTTGGGGTTTGGGGTTTCGGGTTTAAGGTTTAAGGTTTAGGGGGCCCTAAACCCCCAAACCCCCAAAAGCCTCTGAAACCTCTACAGCCCGCCTTAGCCAGGAACAAAACAAAAACGAAGCAAAATCAACTCCCCCTCAGGTGAAAGCGAGCCCTGAACCCCAAACCCTAAACCCCCAACCCCATCACCTCCCCCCCCCCCCCCCCCCCCCCGCCCTCAAAACAAATATAATCCACAAAATGAACAAGAACAAGAAAGGAAAGGTACAAATCAGAACAATCTCCTAAATAGGAATAACCACCTAATATAAACAATTGCACATAATCACGAACAAGATATCAAACCTCAACACATAAGAAGGAAGTTATATATACATACATGTATATATACAAAAACATAATACTCGTAGTAGTAATAATGGCAGTAGTAATGAAAACAATAACAATATTATCATGAAATAATAATAACAATAGTAATAATAATCATCATAATAATAATAATGACAATTTAATAATTGTGTTAACAAAAATGACAATAATAACCATAATGATCATAATAATAACAGAAATACAAAATAACGCGCACGCGCAAGCGCGCCTGCATCTGCCCAAAGGTCGGTAGGTCCAGGCCCTCGCGCCGGACCGAGGCGGCCGCTTGGCTGAGACCCTGCGGCTTGCGGGGGTGACTCAACCCTAGAAACCCTAAGGCTTATTAGCCCTAAGCCCTGAACCCTAACTCCTAACCCTAAACCCGCTTGGTAGGTACCCTGACGCTTATATATAAGATAGGCTCACAAACTCCACCCGCCACTTAACTTCTAAGACGAGGAGCCACGCGATCCATGGCGCCGACGGTAAGGACCTGAGAGGGGCCCAACAAGGGGGGCGGCGGGGGAGGAGGGTTAAGGGTTGAGGGTTGAGGGTTTAGGGTTTGGGGTTTGGGGTTTAGGATAAGTTTAAGTTTAGGGCTCAGGGCTTAGGTAGTTTGGATTCTAATGCTCCTGATAACAATCACCAGGGCATTGTTGCTTCAAATTTGTTAGAACACCTACAGTAGGCTGATGTAGCAGATCAGGCGTGCAACCCTGCTTCTACATCAGCCCTGCAGGCGTCGGTTTTGGGTTGCTCGCCAACTCTCGGCCCTGTCCTGGTATACCCTAGATGGTCTTTTGGATTCCTGATCCTAAGGCGGCCCATGTTGCTTAAGGTACTCCACAAGAAACCATAACTCGGAGAACTCGCCAAATAGGAAGGTACAACCATGTGGGGTGTTGGTTTCGAGCTGGGGAGCTATAGGCTCCAGCAAAAACCTCATCGCTTCAAAGCCAAGCCCTAAACCCTAAGCCCTTTTTAAACCCTAAACCCTGAGCCCACGGGTTTGCTTTACGTAAGGACGTCGGGCCTTCGGACTTTATCGACTACTACGGTTGAGCCCTGTTTCCCTTGTCCAAGTACATGTCCTTAAACCCTAACCTTAAACCCCAAACCCGAAACCCCAAACCCCAAACCCTAAGCCCCAAACCCTAAACTCCAAACCCTGAACCCTGATTGGGTTCATTGTCAACCCAAGCCCTTCACATCCCGATTCCCTATGCCCCAACTATCTACCAGTGTAAACCCTAAAGCTTATGAACGTTAGGGTTTAGGGTTTAGGGTGCAGGGCTTGGGGTTAAGGGAAATGCCTACACCCTAAAGCTTATCAACCCTAACCCGTCAGACCACCAACCTTCTACTCTAAGACCTGAAGCCATTGAAATGCTGACCTGGGCCGGGTTCTTAGGCTGCTTAGGATACCCTGAAGCCCTGTGCGCGTCAAACCCTCTCTCCAAGCCCACAAACTCGAAAAAAAACCCTGCACCCGGAAACCTCAAAACTGAACCCGAAACCCAAAACCCCCAACCCCCAAACCCTTCTAAACCCTAAACCCGAAACTTGTAAGGTACCGGCCACAGATCCTGCGGAAACGTCCAGACAGATCGCCGGGAAAAGCTTCTGCGAGCACTCCTGCACGCAGGCAGGATGCTCCCTTCATTTCTGGGTGGGGGTTTAGAGGGTTTATAGAGTAGGATTTAAAGGGTTCATAGGGTTTGTAGGGTTTACAGACTTCATAGGGCTTTACAGGTATAGGGTGGAAAGGGCTTAGAGGCCTTATCGGGTTTAATCGGGGTATGGGGTGTACTGGGTTTTAATAGGGTTTACAGGGTTCATCGGGTTTATACGATTTTGGGCCTGCAGTGGGAGGACCTGCAGTGATGAATCTTCACGGTCTAAGCAGGGGTCAGCTGATAAAACCTAGACCCTCAAGCAAAATGAACATACAAACACATCCGAAGCCAAGACCCCCCAAAAAAAATCCAGTCAGTATGCTGCGTACCTTCTCTCCTTGGCAGCTCCATTCCCTACTCTCGTCCCCGAACCAAAACCTAGTGCAACCCTAGACCCTAAGCCCTAACCCTAAACCCTAAACCCTATCCTGAACCCTAACCCTAAACCCTAAACCAAAACCCTAAAACCTAAACCCTAAAACCTACAAAGCCCAAGCACCCAAGCCCAGAAGCACGCATGTAGTGTCAGTGTATGATTTCGGGTCTACACCATGTGCTAGTACGTATGGCGCAGGTGTCCAGCACCCTAAACCCTCAACCCTTAACCCTCAAACCCTAAAACCCTCAAACCCTCAAACCCTCAAACCCTAAAACCCTACAACCCTACCACCCTACAACCCTGAAACCCAAAAACCCGAAAACCCCAAAACCCTAAAACCCTAACCCCTGGAACGTAAACACTTTTTAACCCTAAACCCTCGACCCTACACCCTAAACCCTAAACCCTAAACCCTATGCCCTTGGCAGCTCAATAGTTCGTAGGCCCCGGGCGAAGATGAACTCGTCTTTGCGGTGACCCACCTTGGGATCCACTGCTATGCCAACGTAGACCCTAGACCTAGGTTTAGGGTTTCGGGGTTTAGGGTTTAGGGTTTGGGGTTTAGGGCTTAGACCCTAGATCCCACAAACCCTATTGTAAACCCTAGAAGCTCTAAGACCCAAACAGGGACAGGTACCATGTGAGCACAAGCAGACTTATGGCGAAGAAAGACTTAGCGGTTCAGGGTTTAGGGTTTAGGGTTTAGGGTTTAGGGTTTAGGGTTTAGGGTTTAGGGTTTAGGGTTTAGGGTTTAGGGTTTAGGCTGCTTAAGGTTCGGGGATGGGAGCTACCAGGTGCAAGGGTTGGCGGCATGGGTGTTTAGGGGCGAAGCCCGATACATTCTGCACCCTAAACCCTAAACCCTAAACCCTAAATAAACCCTAAACCCGAAACCCTAAACCCCAAACCCCAAGAGCTTCAGGTGCAGCGGTTGAAGCTTCTGAAGTCGAAGAATTGGGGAGAAGGGGCGTCAACCCCCTAAACCCTAAACCCTAAACCCTAAACTCTAAACTCTAAACCCTAAACCCTAAACCCGGAGCTCAGAAGCACAAGGGGTCTTCTGGCACCGTCTCTTCCCCAAGTTCATTTTCTTGGCGATGTTGGGGCGTGACGCGCCCTAAGCCCCAAACCCTAAAACCCCAAAACCCTCAAACCCAAACCCTTAAACCCTAAACCCTAAACCCTAAACCCCAAACCCTTGAAGCCCCAGAGGTTGGAGTGGACAAGGTCTTGAGGTGCCGTCGGTTCCTTGCAGGGCGGTCTCAGGCTTGACCCATGTTTAGGGTTTAGGGTTTAGGGTTTAGGGTTTAGGGTTTAGGGTTTAGGGGTTAGGAGTTATGGGAAATATCGAGCTTTGAAGGCCTTTCAGGTTTGTAGGCTTTATGGGGTTTGTAGGATGTATTTCGGGTTTATAGGGTTTATAGGGTTTATAGGGTTTATAGGGTTTAGAGGGTTTAGAGGGTTTATAGGGTTTAGGTTTCGGGTTAGTGTTCCCGGGTGTCCACTGGAGGTTGGGAGTAAACTTCGCCTACTTCAAGTCGCAGGAGTCATTCATCACGACCCGATGGCGAAGTTTAAGGTTTGTGTTAGGGTTTCGGGTTTAGGGCTTAGGGTTAGGGTTTAGGGTCAAGCCCGAGAAATAAAACCCTAAACCCAAAACCCAAAACCCTAAACCCTAAATCCTAAATCCTAAACCTTTGAGAGTCGCGCGATCTGATCGAAGTCTCCTTCGAGCTTGACCTCCTCTGTGACCTGCACAAAGTCATATCAGGTTTCGGGTTTAAGGTTTAGGGTTTTTGGGGTTTTAGGGTTCTAGGGTTTCTAGGGTTTCTAGGGTTTTAGGGTTTTAGGGTTTTTAGGGTTTTTAGGGTTTTTAGGGTTTTAGGGTTTGTAGGGCTTTTTTAGGGTTTTAGGGTTTTTCGGGTTTGTGTAGGACCCAAGAGTTCCTGTGAAGTTTCATGGGTTTAGGGTTTAGGGTTTAGGGTTTAGGGTTTAGGGTTTAGGGTACAGGGAAAAAACAAAAGGAGCATACTTTGGAAAACAAGTAGCCATACAAGCACCAACAATTGCTGTCTGTCTTGTTTGGGGCTTTCGGGCCTTGGGGCTTTAGGTTTTATAGGGTTTGGGGTTTTAGGGTTCAGGGTTTTTAGGATATGGGGGGGGGGGGGGGGGGGGGGGGGGGGGAGCAGGGGCCTGAGAGCTTTCAGGTGTGAGGGTTTTGGGGGGACAGGGTTGAGGGCCCACCCAACCCTGAACCCTGAACCCTGAACCCTGAACCCTGAACCCTGAACCCTGAACCCTGAACCCTGAACCCTGAACCCTGAACCCCAAACCCCAAACCCCAAACCCCAAACCCCAAACCCCAAACCCGAAACCCGAAACCCGAAACCCTAAACCCTAAACCCTAAAGCCTAAACCGCCCTAAACTCCCAGATTTTGGCCTGCACGGCAGCCGCGACCGCCGCAAGGAGGGTCTGAGCTTGTTTAGAGGTGAGCTCTCAGTCCCTCAGACTCCAAGGCTCACATGTTCGGTTTTTGTTTGGGGTTTAGGGTGTCGGGGTTTAGGGTTTAGGGCCTAAATTTAGGGTTTAGGGTTTAGGGTATAAGGTTTAGGGTTTCGGGTTTGGGGTTTACGGTTTATGTAAGGTTTAGGGTTCAGGGTTTAGGGGTGACCCTAAGGCTCTCAGAGCACACATGTTGTAGGAGTATGGAGCTTCGGGGCTTCGGACGCTCAAACTTGCTTAAGAACCCTCCCCCCCAAAGAAAAAGAGAAAAGACTCTTCCACATAAGGGCCATACAGGGATTATTGTCTTGAAGGTGTATGCTTTTAAGGTTATGAACCACATAGTCGTGAACCCTAAGCCCTAAACTTTTTGTTCGGATATGCGCACATGGCTCGGGCAGTGGCCTCTGCCGTGTTCATCTCAAGGGATTGCAAAAGGGAACCCTAAACCCTAAACCCCAAATTCCTAATTTCGAAACCCTAAACCCTAAACTCTAAACCCTAAGCCCCAAGCCCACGAAACCCTAAGCCCCGAAGCCTCAGCCCCAAACCCGAGAAAAGACCCCGAAAGTTAAAAATCCAAGTCTCTTAAACCCCAAACCCTAAGCCCCGCAAAACCCTAAACCCAAAACCCTAAGCCCCCGAAGCCCGAAAAAAGACCCCGACAGTCCTAAGCCCTAAGCCCTATAAGCCCGCACCCTAAACCTTAAACCCTAAGCCGAACAAAAGACCTCGAAAGTGCAAGATCGACCCTAGACCCTAAACCCAAAACCCTAAACCCTAAACCCTAAACTCGGCAAGTGGCTTTCACCTGCTCCTGGTGGAGCTCTTGGAGCTTAGACTCAGCCGCCTCTTCGACTGTGGCTGAGTTCATAAGCCCCAGAGGGGATAGGGTTTTAGGGTTTAGGGTTTAGGGTTTAGGGTTTAAGGTTTAGGGTTTAGGCTTGGGATGTTCCCCATTATACTAACAGTCCCTCATAGGGACTATAGTATCCCCCAATGATAATCCCTATTAAGGAGTGTTAGTATATGGGGGTTCCCGAAGCCCCCATTAAACCATTTTACTGGAAGCTTCGTTGGTAGCTATGGCCAGGGTTTTTACGCCTCACCACACCCTGCGCTTTTGACAGCGCCTCTTCTTTCCTATCACGTGCTGCCTCAAACCACCTACGAGCCTAGGTTGTGTTGCAGATACAGTTTCCTGGCCAGGGGCTTAGGGTTTAGGGCCCGGGGTTTAGGGTTTAGGGTTTAAGGCTCCTGGATAACCATACAGGTAGGCCGATCAGATTCCCAAACAGTTGTACTTAAGCTTAGGCTCCACGTCTATGGGGCCCATGACCCTCCTAGGATTCATCATGTGCCCTCCCTACAACCCGAAACCCTAAACCAAAACCTTAACCCTGAACACAAAGCCATAGTCGTGATAGGTAGGGTTGTCAGACCGCACCATCAAAAGCTTCCCATCTCTACACCCCTCAGAGAGTTCAGGGTTTAGGGTCTTGGGCCCTGAAGGGGTGGGCAGGTGCTCCGCCTGCACACTTTGACCCCAAACCCTAAACCCTAAACCCTAAACCCTAAACCCTAAACCCTGAACCCTGAATCCTAAACCCTAAACCCCAAACCCGAAACCCTAAACCCTAAACCCTAAACCCTAAACCTGAGCCAATCCTGAGGGCTTCTTGGAGCCAAAATGATGAATCCTGAGGCTTCTTGGGTCCCCCCTAAAACCCTAAAGGTGGAGTCTTCGGACCCTTTGGAGTTCTTGGCACGTTTTAGAGGAATCTGAGGTGGCCGAGCGGACTTTTCAGGGTTCCAACATTACCTTTCAAACGAAATCCGAAGTGCGCAGACTCCATTATTCTGGCGTCCGCAACTCGGACCCCTTCGCTCCTTTGGCAAAGGGGGCCACAAAACCGACGCTGGCCACGGCTGTCAGGGTCACAGCGATCTGAGCCCCAGCGTACGCATTCCGCCCATAGGCGCCGATCACCAGGCGCACAATCGGCGGAGCTATGGCTCGAGCTACGTACATCACCAGCTTCCTCAGGACGATGTAGTTCCTTGGGGACGACATGAACCCCAAAATTGGGGATCGTATACCCTGACTACTACAAATTCCTATTAAGGTATATGAACCCTAAACCCTTTTGAGGTTCTCCTGAGGGTCCATGTACTTATATAGCATATCCTTGGGCCTCAAAGGGGTTTCCATGTAGTAGCTTCGGGGCCCAACTATATACTATGTAGGTCCTAAACCCTAAACCCTAAACCCTAAACCCTAAACCCTAAACCCTAAACCCGAAACCCTAAACCCGAAGCCCTAAACCCTATAAACTGTAAACCCTATACACTAGTTTTAGCCTGCGGTACATGGACCCTCTTAGGGTTCCTTTCGTCCCCAAGGTTCTGCAAGCTGCAGGAGGAACCCGGGACCGCGGCTTGCATGGCAACGCCATCCATGAAAGCGGAGAGCCTTGATACTCCCCTTAGAACCTTCATAAAAAGTATTATTCTCAAATACCCTCTTGGGTTTTATATCAACAAAATAGCGTTTTTTTTTTTTTTTTTTAATATCCTCTTGGGCTTTATATAAAAAATACAAAATAATTCCCTATGTAAACAAAAATAGAAAATAATTCCCCAAGGGGGATAGGGGAGCTGGAACATGCCAATGAAGTTCACGAAGTCGGCGAGTAGCCTTCGAGTTGCTGAGTTCTTATAAGCCCCCAAAAGAGTGTGCACCCGAAACCCTAAACCCTAAACCCTAAACCCTAAACCCCAAACCCTAAACCCTAAACCCCAAACCCTAAACCCGAAAAGAGTTAATGTGTACTCCTTCAGCTGCTAAGTCGCAGGTGCGAGGCAGAGTGTGGGCCGCCAACGCTTCCCCAATCAACAAACCACAGGGAGGCCAAGGTACTGGCAATAGCCAGGAACAACCTAGGGTTTAGGGTTTAGGGTTTAGGGTTTGGGGTTTAGGGTTTGGGGTTTGGGGTTTGGGTTTGGGGTTTGTGGTTTTGGGTTTAGGGTTTGGGGTTTGGGGTTTGGGGTTTGGGGTTTGGGGTTTGGGGTTTGGGGTTTGGGGTTTGGGGTTTGAGGAAATCTTCCTGAATACGATCCTCTGAAACCCAACAAGGGAAAACATAAGATGCTCCGAAAGCCCTACCTAGCAACATGAGCTGGCGATCTGACACCAACCACCCGCGCACGAGCAGGGCCAAGCATCCCATCACGACCGTGCCCGCGAAGACCGCGCCCATGACAAATCCGATGGCATGCGGTTTCCACCCATACCTGGCGTAGGCATTTTTATATTTTTTTTGGGGGGGGGCTTAAACATATTTTTAAATGGCATTATCAGGATTACGTATGGATTTTATGGCTATATAAGGATTCTATGGGGATTAGGGGGGGGTACTAAACATTTAAAAGCATTTTTCCAATCAAGCCCTGATACTGCGTCTCGAGGATCAGGCTGGTGGCTACTTCTATGGCACTGCTGGTGAAGGACCGCTCGGCAGTAAAGCTCACCACCGCCCAGACCAGAGACTCTCGCTTCGCCTCACTGACACCTTCCCAACGAGCATGGTCCACAGCTTCTCGGTCCTCATCTGCTATTTGCTTAAGAACCCCCCCCAAAAAAAAACAAAATGTATATATATATATATATAAATGAAGATAACAATCCCCATGTTACCCTTCTACGGAAGAAAAAGTTTTTTGGGTGGAATTCTTAAACAAAGAGTCCTCATTGCCCGACCGTCTTTCTTCTCCTTCGGGAAGCCTGGGCAAGCACATCGTCAGCAGAAGGGCGTAGATGGACCAGAGCGTCCCCAACAGACTCACAATGTTCCGGCCAGCCATCAAGGTGCCGCTGGTTTTGTAGATTTCAAGCAAGGTGGAGCAAAGCGTCGGGCCCAAGGACAGGCCCAAACCCAAGAACATGAAGTACCAAAGCGACAGGGTGGCACGGTTGTCCATCGAAGCCTGCCCAAAGGCTATGGCTTCAAGGGGCGTGCAGAAGAATGTCAGGATCAGGCCGCTCAGGGCACGCGAGGCCATGAGCAGAGTCATCACTGTGGCATCCTCCCAGTGCTGGCTCATTTTGAGCACTGCGGCGCTCGACCATGTCAGCACCAGAAGCAACCAGGAGCTGGCAACCACGATCCGACGCTGGCGCTCATAGGGCTGGCTCGTCACTAAGCCACCCAGTAACAGCCCCAGCGGCTGCAAGGCTAAACGGGCAGCCAAGACCAGACCTGACATGGCAGCCCCGTAGTGAAGCTTCACACTGATGTCGTAGATCACCGGCACGAGGATCATCATGTCCACCTAGACCCAAGAATAACTTAGGAAACAAAAAACGAATAAAAGGGCACCCTTTGTTGGCTTCAAGAGGCTTTTCAGGGAACCTTTAGTCCTAAACAAATGGGAATAGGGGCCCCACTTCTGGGTCCTAGCCACCGTGGTGAGCAGCTGCAGCAAGAGCATGAGCCATTGGCTGACGTACTCCGGGTGGCTGAGCTGTATGACCTGGGAAGCCTGGAAGCCAGATACCCATACCACCCCCGCGGCCACGAGGCACAGGACGGAGGAGGCGCTGTAGAAGCCCGTCCTCAGAGGGGTTTCTCTGGCAGGTTTAGGAATTTAAGGCCTTGCAGGAAGGGTCCGAGAGTCAGAAGTATTTATGCTTTTCGGTCACACAACAAGCGCGAACTACTATCCTGGGTTTTTTGGGGGTGCTAGAGTAATATTTGGACCCTCTGCGACGACCCTCGCTAGCGTGTAGGACGTAGCCCTAAACCCTAAACCCTAAACTAAAATACTCCCTTCTTATGGTGGTTAGGCTTCAAGAGCAGTAAGAGCAGGGGTCAGCCGATCTCCCAGAAATGTGTGAGGGACACCAAAAGCAAATCTTGTGCAGGGTGCAGGATTTAGGGTTTAGGGTTTAGGGTTTAGGGTTTAGGGTTTAGGACTATTAATCCGACCACCCTGACTCTTACAGTCTTACAGATGCTTCATAGGGTATAGGGTTTGAGGTTTCTGTGTGCGGTGTGGGGATCTAACCTCACATGTCTGAATGATTCGCCCTGGCCGGGCCCGCTCTCCCCCTAAACCCCAGCGCCTAAGCCCGGAATCACGTCACAAGTCCTGCGGTTAGGGTTTCGGGTTCAGGTCCCAGAAAGCCGAGACTCTCAAAGAGGAATGTGCTCTTCACCGTACGGGATGCCGGAGTGAGCTGCAGCAGGCCACATTCTGCATCTGAAGGCTCGATGGACATCAAGGGTACCCCCCCTACCGTAAGGACCCAACACCTATTTTTTGCGCGGGTTACCCAAGAATCCTACACAAGGGATTTTAAGGGAAGAACCTACTAAACCCTAAACTCCCTAAACCCTAAACCCTATAAACCTAAACCCTAACCCTAAACCCTAAACCCTAAACCCTAAACCCTAAACCCTAAACCCTAAACCCTAAACCCTAAACCCTAAACCCCAAACCCCAAACCCTAAACCCTAAACCCTAAACCCCACCCGTATACATCCTCGTGAAGGCAAGAGAAGTGAACACCAGTAACCATCCCAGGGGCCTCCGAGCCAAAGGGCTGTGGCAGGCTGATCTACATGAGTTTAGGGTTTAGGGTTTAGGGTTTAGGGTTTCGGGATTGGGGTTTAGGGTTCAGGGTTTAGGGCTTACGATTTGGGGTTTAGGGTTCATACAGGGTTTAAGGTTTCTCTAGGTTTTTGGCTTTAGCGTTCCAGCTTTCGGGTGCAGGGTTTAGGGCTTGAGGTTTCGGGCTTAGCCATGAAGAAGGATCTTTAGCCATAGATCCTAAACATCCCAAAGAAAACTAGACCCAAGAGTAGCCTAAAAGGGCAGTCCTTTTGTTTCGTTAGGGGCTGATAAGGGAACGTAAGCTCTAACAAAAAGGGAACATCTGATGGTAGCAACCCAAAGCCCTAAACCCTAAACCCTAAACCCTAAACCCTAAACCCTAAACCCTAAACCCTAAACCCTGGATGTCAGTCCCATACCGCAGCCCGGGCAAGCCGAGTTGAGGGCCTAGGTCTTAACTTTAGCGCCTTGCCCGCGTCTGCCTGCTCCTTGTCTTTGGCCTCCAGGGCAAGAAAGATTCTGCGGGGTTTAGGGTTTAGGGTTTAGGGTTTGGAGTTTAGGGATTGGGGCCTCCAGGGCAAGAACAATTCTGAGGGACTGAGCGCCCTTAGTATCGAGCCTGACCTTGGGAGCCCTTGTGTTCCATGCATATAATAAGGGGGAGGGGGGGGGGGGGGGGGGGGGGGGGGGGGGGCGGGGCGGGGCGGGAATGTGTTGATGTTCAACCCAAAACCCTGCCTGGAACTTTCTTTACATACAAAGGGTTTTACCTACTAAATAGGGGTACTTACTAGTAAACCGTAGGAAAGTAGGGTCCCAGGTACGGGTAATAAACCTAGTCTTGAAAACAACAAACAACATGTGCATTGACCTTGCGCAGTGGCAATAACCCCTAAACACGAAACCCGAACTGGCTTCAGGAGGGTCGTGCGTGCAAATACTCCAAACCATCAAGACCCGACCCATCCCCTAAACCCTAAACCCTAAACCCTAAACCCTAAACCCTAAACCCTAAACCCTAAACCCTAAACCCTAAGCCCTAAGCCCTAAGCCCTAAACCCCTAAACCCTACACTCGGTTCGGCCTGCAGGGCTGCGGCCAACGCCTTCTGATGCTCTGCACGGAGGGCCTCCCACATTCAGGGTTTAGGGTTTAGGGTTCAGGGTTGAGGGTTGAGGGTTTTGGGTTGAGGGTTTAGGGTTTAGGGTTTAGGGACAGACACAAGGGGCGAGGGCGGCGGGGGGGGTGTCCCACAGGGCTTAGGGTTGAGGGGTTTGGTGTGCGGCGTTCTAGGGTTTAGGGCCCAGAGTTCTAGGGTTCAGGGTTAAGGGTTTCAGGGTTGAGGGTTGAGGGGGGATTGGGGTTTGGGGTTAGGGGGGTTTGGGGATTATACAAGGCTTCTTGACCGAAATAAATCAAGTGCGAAAGAGTTCTGCCGAAGCTTGGTCAAATGTATCGTGTGCATATGTAAAACTGTGAACTGAATCACAAACAGACACTGCTTTTGATATCTTTTGCCAAAAAAACATGCATGCATAACCATGTGTATATACAGCCCCGAAAACACGAAACTCGCTAGACTCAAAAACCTGGAAGAGTGGGACGGGTGGATACCTGCATCCCCAACCAGCAAAAGTCAGGTTGTAGACCCCGTTTGGAGTTTAGAAGAGTGTGTCCGCTGATTTGGACATAATGTTGGGCCATGAAATTGATGAAGTTCCAGGTACCTAAAACCTACAGCTCCCTAGGGTGTAGAAGGTTTAGGTTCGGGTTCGGACTACCCAGCACCCCAAAGGCTTAAAAATCAAAAAACAACACCGCAAAAAAAGGACCAAAGGCTACCACCAGACCGGCTAGACACCAAAAAGCTCCAAAAATGTGAGCCTATGGGTTTAGGGCTCAGGGCAACGAAGCATTACCCGTCTACTCCAATAATGCAGTTGCGCTGGGGTTCCGCCATATCAAGGGTTACATGTAGGTTCATGGTAGTTCGTAACCCAATCACAACCGCACCCGCAGGCCAACCACAACGACCCTATTGGGGTACTTGAGGGGCTTATAAGTGGGTTATAACTACACTTATAACTGGGTTCTAAGTATCCTGAACCTCCCTTTACAGTATACTACCCAAACTAGGTTGCCCAGTGAACAAGCTAGGAAGTGCCCCATGTCTGCTGAAAGGGTGTGGAACAAGGGTACTACTGGCCATCCTTGAAAAAACAGGCATCCTAAACCCTAAACCCTGAAGCCTGAACCTTGAACCCTAAACCCGAAGCCCTAAACCCTGAACCCTAAACCCTAAACCCTAAACTTGCCCTAAGCCCTAAGCCACCCGCGAGGCCTCGATGGATCTAGCATGCTCGGCGTCTCGAGCCTTCCAGAAGCTTAGGGATTTTTAGGGTTTAGGGTTTAGGGTTTAGGGTTTAGGGTTTAGGGTTTGGGTTAAGGGATCAGGGAGCTGAGGTCGTTAGGGAGCATCTCAAAAGTATGTTTTGGGGCACTCTGAATGTTCGGGGCCGCCTAAAGAGAGAAACCCCCCCCAAAAAAACCCTAAGGGTCCATGTCCCTAAACGGGGGAATATTTGGGGGCCTTGTAGCGCTTTCTATACAGGGACTTTGGGGCCCAAGTAGAAACGCTTGGACCCTAAACCCTAAACCTTAAACCCTGAACCCTGAACCAAGAAATGCCCTAAACTTCATTGCGTGGCGGGCTCTGTGCTTCCTCAGCTCAAGCCTAGATGTGAAAATAATGAAAGCCGGTGGCCAAGAAACCAGAGCCCTTCCTGACACTAATCTCTGTACAGCACAGGGTTTAATTAGGGTTTTGGGGTTTAGAGCGTTTGGGCTTTAGGGGGTTTCGGGTTCCACTAGGGTTTTTAGGGTTTGATTGGGGCTTTTTGGGGGGTTTAGTGCTTTAGGGCTTTAGAGGGGTTCAGGGTTTTAGGGGTCTTAGGGTTGTGAAACAGCATGTCAGTTGTAGGCCCTAACTCCTGAGCCATCAGTCCTAAACCCTACATGTAAGCACGAACTCCTTGACCCCTCCTGTACTGTTAACCTACCATGTGTGCAAAATGTACTGCAATGGATGGCGGAGCCCAATACCCTTAACCCTAAACTCTAAACCCTAAACCCTGAACCCCAACCCTGACCTCTGCCCCAGCCCGCCTCAAGAGCCGCTGCCACTGCAGTTTTCTGCTCCTGCCGGAGATCCTGGCCGAGGGATTGGGATCCAGTGCCGCCCCAACCTGCCCTCAAGGGATCCTGAGCCCCTAAGCCCTAAGCC
Source organism: Symbiodinium natans (assembly GCA_905221605.1). Classification (NCBI taxonomy): domain Eukaryota; class Dinophyceae; order Suessiales; family Symbiodiniaceae; genus Symbiodinium; species Symbiodinium natans. The sequence continues at coordinate 1,754,562 of CAJNDS010002079.1, read as the reverse complement.
CTAAGCCCTAAGCCCTAAGCCCTAAACCCTAAACCCTAAACCCTAAACCCTAAACCCTTAACCCTAAACCGCCTAAACCGCCTAAACCCTACAAAGCTTAGGGTTTCAAGGCCCTTGGCCCCAAACACTGCGGGATCCAGTCCTGCTCCCACCGAGATCTTCTGGGGTACGGGAACTTCCATGGTAGAAACAGGGAATGAATGGGGTTTAGGGTTTAGGGTTTAGGGTTTAGGGTCAGGGTTTAGGGTTTAGGGGCTTCGGGCTTAGGGCTCCTATTTGCTTCAGAACCGCCCCCCCCCCCCCCCCCCCCAAGCAAACAAATACCATCCTTCCTTGCTGGGCAATATGGGAATTCTTGGTTTCTTGAGCGTCTTCCTAAGCAAATTCGTAGGAAAGATGGTCTAGGATGGAGTTAGATGCCAAGGCCATCGTCTCCAGAAGCACTGTGTAGGGGACCCCAACTCTTGTCAGCAACAGTCTTTCTGGGTTTAGGGTTTAGGGTTTAGGGTTTAGGGTTTAGGGTTTAGGGTTTGTTTTAGGGTTTAGGGCTTAGGGTTTAAGGTCTAGAGGGCGACCCTAACTATTGTCAGCAACATCCTTTTGAAACCCTCTGGGGCGACCCTCTTCCAGAGACCCCTTCGCGAAAAGAAGTGAACGAGACCGAAGAGCAACCTAGGAATGGAAAGGGTATGTAGGGTTTAGGGTTTAGGGTTTAGGGTTTAGGGTTTAGGGTTTAGGGTTTAGGGTTTAGGGTTTAGGGTTTAGGGTTTAGGGGCTACTCGACCCAAGAGCAACCCAGGCAAAAAAAGGGCACGCGTCTTGGTGAAAAGGGGGCCTGAAAACGCCTCAACCCAAAAACAAGGGAATAAGGGCCTACTTTGGGTCCTCGTAGCCCGAAACCCTAAACCCTAAACCCTAAACCCGAAACCCTAAACCCCAAACCCCAAACCCCAAACCCTAAACCCTAAACCCTAAACCCTCACACAAAGCCGAGTCAAGGTTCGGTGCAAGGCACCTCCGCTGCTTTCGCCTGCTCGCGGTCCTTGGCCTATGCTGAGGGCTTGTAAGGTTTGGGGGGCTTAGGGTTTGGGCTGTTTAGGGCTTAGGGTTTAGTAAGGGGTTTGGGGTTTGGGGTTTCTAGGGTTGCTAGGGTTTGCTAGGGTTTCTAGGGTTTCTAGGGTTTCTAGCGTTTCTAGGGTTCAGGGTTCAGCGCTCAGGGTTTAGGGTTTAGGGTTTGGGGGCGCGGCTCTTGGAATCAGATCTGGGGATGCAAGGTTCTGACACCCCTTATGTCAAAAATCTGGTTTTGGGTTCCCTGAAATGACTCTGGAGGAACTGTGAAGCCATAACAAATAAACTCGAAATCCAACTTCCACTCTCGGGTTGCCCTAAACCCTAAATCCTGAACCCTAAACCCGAAACCCTGAAACCTAAACCCTGAACACTAAACCCTAAACCCCAAACTCAAGCCCCAAAACCTAAACCCTAAACCCTGGGCTTAGAGCTTCTAGGGCCCAGGGGCGGGATTATAGGGCTTAGGGCTTCTTGCGTCCAAGGATACTGTCATGGGCCCCCTACATATCTTAGCTCCTTTACAGGGTTCTGATGTATGGACCATTTGTATAGGGTATATAAGGGGTATAGAAGGGGGATATATGGGGTCCCCTTTCAAGGGCCGAGCCTAAAGGGACCATGAAACTACCAGGCTCGGCGCAAGCTTGCCTTGAGGGCTTCTGCCAAGGCTGTCTGGTGCTGCCGCTGCATCGCCTGCGATGCCACACACAGAAGAGGGGGGGTTAAGGGTTATCCTAAACCTTAAACCCTAAACCCAAAACTTCAAGCCTTTGGAGTTCGGGGTTTAGGGTTTTATTTCTAAACCCTAAACCCTAAACCCTAAACCCTAAACCCTAAACTCTAAACCCTAAACCCTAAACCCTAAACCCTAAACCTCTCTTTCATATATAATTTAAATGTTAAGGAGTTACTGGGCAAGGTCATTGTTTTACTGGGCAAGGTCATTTTTTTACTGGGCAAGGTCACTTTTTTACTGGGCAAGGTCGTTTCGTCCAAAAAAAACGACCTTGCCCAGTAAAAAAATGACCTTGCCCAGTAAAAAAATGACCTTGCCCAGTAAAAATGTTACTGGGCAAGGTCATCTTTTTACTGGGCAAGGTCATCTTTTTACTGGGCAAGGTCATTTTTTTACTGGGCAAGGTCATTTTTTTTCTGGGCAAGGTCATTTTTTACTGGGCAAGGTCATTACTGGGCAAGGTCATTTTTTTTCTGGGCAAGGTAGTTTTTTTACTGGGCAAGGTCATTTTTTACTGGGCAAGGTCATTTTTTTTACTGGGCAAGGTCATTTTTTTACTGGGCAAGGTCATTTTTATTGGGCAAGGTCATTTTTTTACTGGGCAAGGTCATTTTTTATTGGGCAAGGTCATTTTTTTATTGAGCAAGGTCATTTCTTTACTGGGCAAGGTAATTTTTTTGCTGGGCAAGGTCATTTTTTTACTGGGCAAGGTCATTTTTTTACTGGGCTAGGTCATTTTTTTTACTGGGCTAGGTCATTTTTTTACTGGGCAAGGTCATTTTTTTACTGGGCAAGGTCATTTTTTTACTGGGCAAGGTCATTTTTTTACTGGGCAAGGTCATTTTTTAACTGGGCAAGGTCATTTTTTTACTGGCAAGGTCATTTTTTTACTGGGCTAGGTCATTTTTTTACTGGGCTAGGTCATTTTTTACTGGGCAAGGTCGTTTCGTCCAAAGGCGTTTAGGATTTCCGGGCCTAATGGTTAGGGTTTCAAGGCCTCACGGCCTGGTGTTTAGGGTTTCAGGGCCTCAAGGCCTGCTGTTTTGGGTTTCACGGCCTCACGGCCTAGTATTTAGGTTTCAGGGTTTCAGGGTCTCAAGGCCTAGTGTTTAGGGTTTCAGGGCCTCAAGGCCTGGTGTTTAGGGTTTCAAGGCCTCAAGGCCGGGTGTGGCTTGTGTTAAGTGCTTGGTACTACGGCGTGATTGGTGCATCCGAAGAGAAAATAAGTAACCTTCTATTTTCTTAATGTTATGGGATTCTTTGGGCGGGTGGGTTTTTTCCGTTGCCTAGATACACTGCTGGCCTAGTCAATGCTCGAACTTGAGATGCTGAACCCTAAACCCTAAACCCTAAACCCTAAACCCTAAACCCTAAACCCTAAACCCTAAACCCTCCCTAAACTCCCTAAACCCTCACCAACCCTTCCCCAAAAACCCAACAAAAGGCCTCTTTGGCCCTGGCGTGGTTCTGCTCACGTGCCTCGCGCGGCTTCGGCTTAAAGGTTATAGGGGGTTTGAGGGTTTAGGTTTAGGGTTTGGGGTTTAGGGTTTTGGGTGAAGGGTTTAGGGTTTAGGGTGAAGGGTTTTAGGGGGATTCGGGCTTTGGGCTGGCTGTCAGTGAATCATAAGGGCGCCGCTATGTTGGCAGAACCTGAACCCCCTAGACCCAAGAGGAACCTACCCTCAGCCCGAAGCCCTAAGCCCTAAGCGCTAAGCCTTAAGCCCTAAGCCCTAAGCCCTAAACCTTGAACCCTAAACCCAAAACCCTAAATCCAAACCCCAAACAAGCGCTAACCTAAACCCTAAACCCTAAACCCTAAACCCTCAACCCTAAACCCTAAACCCTAAACCCACGGAGCCCTCGAAAAGACAGCTACGCGCAGGACCCCAGCCTGCAAGGAGGAGTTCAAGGCCTCCTCGTGCTTTGCGCGAAGTGCCTACGCAGCTGGAGGGTTCGGGGTTTTGGATTCAAGACTGAGGGTTTAGGGTTTAGGTTTAGGGTTTAGGGTTTAGGGTTTAGGGTTATAGGGTTTAGGGTTTAGGGTTTAGGGTTAGGAGCCTCAGCCCTAAACCCCAAACCCTCTGAGCGTCCTCACCCGCCTAAGCCCGCTGAACCCTCTAAACCCTCTGAAACCCTCTACTTGGAAGCCTGGGGACTATTTTCGGGCTGCTAGGGCATACTGAGTCAGAAGAGCTTCCAAGTAAGCTCTCTAGATTCGAAAGCAGCCAAACCCCTCGATGTCCAAAAGCTTGAGAATGAGCTTTGGGATCTTGTACACCTATTTAGTACAAGCTCATGAAGGCTTAGGGCCCAGGGTTTCGGGAAGTTAGGATTCCGGGATGTTAAGGTTTTGGGCCTTCAGGTTAGATTCAGGGTCGAGTCTTGGGATGCTCCCCGGTCATACTAACAGTCCTTAAAAAAATCTATATTACCCCCCCTATTCTAATATCTACTAATTACTGACCGTTAGTACAACCCGAAACCCTAAACCCTAAAGGGCGAACATCCCAAGTTGAGAAGTTGAGGTTTATAACTTGGCTTAACGGAACTTGATAGTTTGGTTTCACGGGAACGAAGGGCTTTTGGAGGTGTGGGGTTTATGGCATGAATCCGCGGAGGCGAAGGGGATAAAAATCCCAAGCCTCTACTTCTCTGAAAGCTATGATGGAAAAGATGGTCTACCACAAGGGTTAGGGTTTGACTAGGGCCCCGAAAACGAGGTTGCCCAGCAACCGAGGATGCAAAATTGCCCTTTTTTCCTTACAAGGGGTTTCTACGGGAGCCGGTTTAGGGTTCAGGGTTTAGGTTTACCCCCCCCCCCCCCCCCCCGCCCCCCCCAAAAAAAACAAAGGGGAATAAGGTGCCAAAGGGCATCCTTGACACATGCAGAATAATGGATCCACGTCTCGTTTTCTCAGCGGGATGTAGTTATCATATACCCCCGAAAAACAACATGCACCCTAATGATGGATCTATATCCCGCTCTCAAGGGGATATAAGAAACTCTAGGACCTAGGAAGACACCAGCCTTCACAACCTCCCGTAGTAGACCGACATATGCTTGCCTCTTCTCGTGCTTGATGCTGTGCATCCTTGGCCTGGCATGCCGGGACGTGTCATGCAGCATCAGCAGGGACATGGTCCCCCTAAACCCTCAACCCTAAACCCTAAACCATGTATGGAGTCGAGTTTGGCCATCCTGATGAGCAAAGTGCTAACTGCCAGTTCTCTGGACCCCCATTGGCACCCTGACTCCCTGCTTTTGAAGGTTAGGAATTAGGGTTTAGGGTTTGGGGTTTAGAGTTTAGGGTTTGGGGTTTGGGGTTTAGGGTTTAGGGTTTGGGGTTTAGGGTTCAGGGTTTAGGGTTTGGGGTTTGGGTTTTAGGGTTGAGGGTTTGGGGTTTAGGGTTTACGGTTTGGGGTACACGGCCTAGGGGTTTAACCCTAAACTCGAAATCTTGAACCTTTCAACCTGAAACCTCGATCTCTGAGCCAGGAACATGAACACTGCGCCCGGCACAGATGCTCGGCGAGTTTCAGTCGTCGCGGTGTCACTTCCCCTCTCAACCCAAAACCCAAAACCCAAAACCCAAAACCCTAAACCCTAAACCTAAACCACAAACTGTGCTCCTAAGCCTCCGTGGCCCTTTACATTTGGGTTCCAGATTTCTGTGTGTTTCTGCTTAGCCTAACCCTGCATTCCCAACAAAGCCTCCCATCTCCGAACCCTGCTCTCTAACTGCAAACTGTTATTGGCTTAAAAACCCCCCAACAAATCAAAACATGTCATCTTTCATCGTTTGGGGGTTCTCAAGCAAATGGACTGGTCCATGAGGGTCCCCAAACCCTGAACCCCTGAGCCCGAAAATCCAAAGTAAGCCCCAGGATCCAAATTCAACCCCAAAACACAAAGTAAACCCCAACTAAACACAAATTAAACCCTGGCTAAACCCTAATTAAACCCTACAGTTAAACCCGTAATAAACCCGCATTAAACCTTAATTGAACCCAAACTGAACCCAAATTGAACCCTAATTGAAGCCCCTAAACCCCTAAACCCCTCAACCATGAGCCCCTAAACCCCAACAATCCACCCGAAAACCCTAGCTATAAGACCCTACTTGAACCCTCAGTAATCCCCTAAACCCTCAACCCTAGAACCCTAAACTTTAGGGCGTAGCTTTTACACCTAAGTCCTAATCTCCGAAACCTCCCTAAGCCCTAAACCCTAAACCCTAAACCCTAAAACCCAAACCCTAAACCTTAAAGGGTCGTTGGCCCAGCCTCGGCCTCAGCGGCGTGCCTCTGCTCCTGCGCCTGGAAGCAGCCGCAGAATGGGTTTAGGGTTTAGGGTTCCAGGGTTGTAGGGTTTAAGGGTGTTAGGGTGTTAGGGTTTAGGGTTCCTGTTAGGGTTTAAGGGTGTTAGGGTTTAGGGTTTCGGGTTTCAGGGTTGTAGGGTTTTAGGGGTTTAGAGATTTAGGGTTTAAGGGTTTTAGGGTTTTGGGGTTCTTAGGGTTTTAGGGTTTTGGGGTTTGAGGGTTTTAGGGTTTTAGGATTTGGGGCTCAGGGGCTCTACATGACGAAAAAAACACAAGTCCAGATCCCAGATCCCAGATCCCTAGGGTTTAGGGTTGCAGGACTAGTACGAAGTAAGCCGTTGGGGTCCCAGGAACAGCTTGCGGAATTTAAAGGCCCAGAATCCCCACCCCACCCCACCCCCCCCCCCCCCACCCCCCCCCCCCGCCCACCCCCCCCCCCCCCACCCCCCCCCCCCCGCCCCCCCCCCCCCCCACCCCACCCCCCCCCCCCACCCCCCCCCCCCCACCCCCCCACCCCCCCCCCCCCACCCCCCACCCCCCCCACCCCCCCCCCCACCCCCCCCCCCCCCCCCCCCCCCCCCAACCCCCCCCCCCCCCCCCCCCCCCCCCCCACCCCCCCCCCCCCCCCCCCCACCCCCCCCCCCCCCCCCACCCCCCCCCCCACCCCCCCCCCCACCCCCCCCCCCCCCCCACCCCCCCCCGTGGGTGGCTTAAATAGGGTCTATTTGGAAGCTGTGACTCGGGTTTTCTTATAGCCATACACGTTTCCACGAGGGTACGCTGCTGTCACGTCAGTCGTACTATGGTGGCCTCAGGAACAAGAACCAGGTAGTTCCTCTTTTCTCTTTTCTTTTTCTCCTCAACCCTAAAGTCGAAGGCTCTCGTGAACAGGAGAAGAGAAGGGAGAGAAGGAGGGAGAGATAAGAGGAACACAATTTTCATGGGAAGAGCCAAGAAAAGAATAGAAGAGAGATGAATAAAGGAGAGGGAGAGACAAAACAAGGCGCAAAGAAGATGGTACTCTGCTTTATCTATCCTGTCTCCCTTATCTCTCCGTTCCTTCTGTCTTTTCGAAATGAGAACAACAAAAAGAAAGAAGGGAAGTGAGAGAGGAGAGACAACAAGGAGGCCATTTTAATTTCCTGTGAGTTATCAAAAGGAATGCAATATTATGGGAAGAGCAATGGAAAAAAGAGTGGAAGAGAAATGAAGACAGGAGGGGGAGGTGCAAAAATAAGGCAAAGAGAAGATGGTGCCGTTTTCATCTCACCTCTCGTTCTTATCTTTCTCTTCTCTGGTTCTTTTCCCTGTGAAATAAAAAACCAAAGGAAGGACAATGAACATATAAAGGAACCCGTTTTCGTTTTCCGTTTGGGCACAAGGAAAAGAACAGAGGCGATAGGGCGAGAGGAGGGGTTTGCTGAAGCATGGGGAGGGTGTACGGGCAAGGAGCCAACTCCGCCCACTTCCCCCATCCATTGAAAGAAGAGAAGAAAGGAACAGGGCCTCCATTCCCCTCTTATTCTTCCTTTCTTGCGTTTTTGTCGTTTAGAGGGGAACAGGAGAAGAGGAGGGAGAGAGAAGAAGAGAGGAGAGATAAAAAGGGTTGCATTTCAATGGGAAGAGCAAAGAAAAGACTAGAAGAGAGATGAAGGGAGAAGAGGGAGAGACACAACAAGGCGCACAGAAAATGGGCAGATAAGAAGAGAGGAAAGGGAATGACTAAGTAAAATGAGGAGTTCTTCAATTTCCCTCCCTATCTCTTATGTTACTTTTCCTTCTTGTGGGGTGTCCCTTTTTCTCTTGAAGATGCAGAAAACGATTGAAAAGGACACCCGTTCCATCGCCCATATGTAGGGAAAGAGAGAGAATCATGAGCATCAGCTGGGCATGCTGCCAATCCAACATGGGCGTCCCTTTTAATCGCATTCTGTGTCCTTTTTTCTCGCTTGAAAATGCAGAAAACGATCCAAAAGCACATCTGTTGCAGGAAGAGAGAAGGAGAGAGGAGAGATACCAAGGATTGCATATTTAATGGGAAGAGCAAGGAAAAGAATAGAAGACAGATGAATAGAGAAGAGGGAGAGACAAAACAAGGCGCAGAGAAGATGGCACTCTTCTTTATCTATTCTCTCTCCCTTGTTTCTCCCTTCCCTCTTTCTTTTCGAAATGAGAAAAACAAAAAGGAAGAACTATGAGAAGGAGAAGGGTAAGGAAAGGAACAGAAGAGATAGGCCGAGAGGAGGAATATGATGGAGCATTGTGGAAAGGTCCACGCGCAGGGAGTCACCCTGTGCTTACCTTTCCACTGCTTTATCATATGAGTTCCTTTCTTGTGTGTTATCAGTTCAAAGGAAGCAGAAGAAGAGAAGGGAAAGGGAAGTGAGAGAGGAAAGATAACAAGGATGCTATGTTTCTCGAAGCGTGCTGCAAGGAATAGAAGAGACAGGAAGCAAGGAGACGGAATCACAATATAAGGCGCAAAGCTGTACATATCATCTCTCCCTTGTCTCTCCCTATTCCCTTTCGAACTAGAAAAAACCATTCTTGCTTTTCACAGATAGGTTCCCTCGCTCCTCTTCAGGAAATCCCCTTTCCCTTATGTTGCTTCTTTGAAGCGAATAAGAAAAATAGCAGATAAGAAGAGAGGAAAGGGTCAATTTCCCTCCCTATCTCTTGTGTTACTTTTCCTTCTTGCGGGGTGTCCGTTTTTCTCTTGAAGATGCAGAAAACGATTGAAAAGGACACCCGTTCCATCGCCCATATGTAGGGATCGAGAGAGAGAGAGAGAGAGAGAGAGAGGGAGAGAGAGAGAGAGAGAATCAGAATCATGAGCATCAGCTGGGTTTGCTGCCAATCCAACATGGGCGTCCCTTTTAATCGCCTTCTGTGTCTTCAAACGCGCAAAGGGGGCACCCTGAGTGTTTTCTTTTGGGTGTCCTTTTTAAGATGCAGAAAACGATCCAAAAGGACATCTGTTGCAGGAAGAGAGAAGGAGAGAGAAGAGATACCAAGGATTGCATATTTAATGGGAAGAGCAAAGAAAAGAATAGAAGACAGATTAATAGAGAAGAGGGAGAGACAAAACAAGGCGCAGAGAAGATGGCACTCTTCGTTATCTATTCTCTCTCCCTTGTTTCTCCCTTCCCTCTTTCTTTTCGAAATGAGAAAAACAAAAAGGAAGAACTATGAGAAGGAGAAGGGTAAGGAAAGGAACAGAAGAGATAGGCCGAGAGGAGGAATATGATGGAGCATTATGGAAAGGTCCACGCGCAGGGAGTCACCCTGTGCTTACCTTTCCACTGCCTTATCATATGAGTTCCTTTCTTGTGTTTTATCAGTTCAAAGGAAGCAGAAGAAGAGAAGGGAAAGGCAAAAATTGAGCCCAACATTTTAGGGACCAGGGCTTGCGATCTGACTCTTTGGAGCAAAAATCGATTCCAAAATCTTGGGGACCAGGGCTTGCGATGTTACTCTTTGGAGCAAGAAATAAGCCCAAAATCTTAGGGAGCAGGGCTTGCGATTTCACCTTTTGGGGCAAAAACTGGGCCCCAAATCTTAGGGACCAGGGCTTGCGATGTGTCTCTTTGGAGCAAAAGTTAAACCCAAAATCTTAGGGACCAGGGCTTGCGCTTTGACTCTGTGGAGCACAGATCGACCCCGAAATCTTAGGGACCAGGGCTTGCCATTGGCCTCTTTGGAGCAAAAATTGACCCCAAAATCTTAGGGATTCGACTCTTTGGCGCAAAAAATGAGCCCAGAATCTTAGGGACCAGGGCTTGCGATGTTACTCTTTGGAGCAAAAAGTGAACCCAAAATCTTAGGGACCAGGGCTTGCGATTTGACCTTTTGGAGCAAAAACTGGGCCCAAAATCTTAGGGACCAGGGCTTGCGACGCTACTCTTTGGAGCAAAAAAAATGCGCCCAAAATCTTAGGGACCAGGGCTTGCGATGTCACTCTTTGGAGCAAAAACTGGGCCCCAAATCTTAGGGACCAGGGCTTGCGATGTGACTCTTTGGAGCAAAAGTTAAACCCAAAATCTTAGGGACCAGGGCTTGCGATTTGACTCTTTGGAGGGGCAGGGTGGGCATGTAAATTCCTCTTCTCTCTTCCTCTTTCTTTTCCACAAGAAAGAAAACTGAGCTGGACTTGAGAAGGGGGAAGCTAAGAGACCCTCTCTGTCCTACGGTCTATGCTTCTCTCTATGCCTCGCCCTGTCTCACTCCGTCTTCCATTTCTACAAGACATGCCGCCCATAAAAGAAAAAAGAGAGAGCGAGAGAGAGGGAGACAGAACGAGCGAGCGAACCGGAAGAAGAAAGGAACAGGGAAGGAAGACATGCAAACTTCTCTTCTCTCTTCTCTTCTTGTCTTTTTCTTTAGAAAAAACTGATTGGGAGCATACCCTTTTCGAATATCTTACTTGGACGGTGCTTGCGATTTGTCTTTTGGGAGCACAGATTCTTTCAACATCTTAGGGGACAGCACTTGCGAATTGTGTGTTGGGTGCATAACTTCTTGGAGAATCTTAGGGGGACGGACAGTGCTCGCGATTTGTCTGTTGGGAACAAAAACTCTCTAAAAATCTTAGGTCTTCGGCCTGTTTTCTTTCAAGGTTTCTAAAAACTGGAAGTCTCCGGCGCGGGCGTCCTTTTAAGGTGAGTCTTGTTACAGAAAAAAGAAGAAAAGGACACCCTAATTTTGGATACATGTCACATCATGTCTTTCTTTTGTGTCCTCTTGCGCAAAGAAAAAAAACGAATGGAAGGCCGCAGTGGACAAGGGAGCGCCTTTCCTTCAAGGTTTCCAAAACATCGGAGTCGGTGGGTTTCGCTACAGAAACAGGAAGAAAAGGACGCCCGAAGAACTCTCAAAATCTTGGACACCCCTCTTGAAATATAGTTTAAACATTTCATATCTAAATAAACGGGGACAGAAAATGAAACGAACGAAAGGTGAGAGTGGACAAAGAAGCACCTTACTTTTCTTTGAAGGTTTTTAAAAACCCCTCCGGTGTGGGTGTCCTCTTCAGGTGGGTTGTGCTACAGAAAAAGAAGAAAAGGACATCCTAATTTTGGATACACGTAACGCGATTTCCTTCTGTCATTTCCCCTTGCGGTCTCTGGTGTGGGTGTCCTTCTAAGGTGGGTTTTTTGCTACAGAAACAGGAAGAAAAAGGACGCCCGAAACACTCTAAAAATCTTGGACGCCGCTCTTTGAATATGATTTCAATATGTCATACTTAATTAAATAAAGGGTGCAAAAAAGAAAATAAAGTTCAAGGTTTCCAAAGAACAGAGGTCTCCGGTGTGGGTGTCCCTTTCAGGTGGGTTTTGCTACAGAAGAAAGAAGAAAAGGACACCCTAATTTTGGATACATGTAACATGATGTCTTTCTTTTATTTCCTCTTGTGCAAAGAAATAAGACGAAAGGAAGGCCACAGTAGAAAAAGGGAGCGCCTTTCCTTCAAGGTTTCCAAAACATCGGCGTCTCCGGTGCGGGTGTCCTTTTAAGGTGGGTTTTAAACAGGAAGAAAAGGACACCCGAAACACTGTAAACAACTTAGCGTTCACTCGCGCTTCGGACTCTACCTTTTCTGCCACAGCTCAAGGGCCCTTCGAGAGGTAACAGCAACAGCAAACAAAATGTACAACATGCAAACTGCTGCTCTCAGAACTACACATGAAAAGGCACGCACTCAAGCTATACATGCAAGAATCGAGGTGATATTCACACCCGTCTTACTTATTGATGCGTGCCTGGGGCTCATTCGAGGTTTTGGTTGAATTCTGAGTGTGACTATACAGTGTCTATACAGATAGGCCTCTACCAGACTGCGATTCCTTGGCAACTACTAGCTCACTATTCCTGACGGTGATGTCTGTACATCTTTGTTCCCGTCACTCATTTGTAGTCATCTTCTGGATTTCACTCTTGGTGAGCTTGCGATCGGGATCTGATAGCTGCACACTCGCTTCTTCCATCAAGCGAAATAGCTGATGCGGTTTCATCGACTTGGTGAGAGCATCGGCGATCTGGGTTGCAGTATCCGTCCAGCGAAGCCTGTCTCCATGTGGACTGTACAACTGCCATGTCGCTGTCTCACCATCCCAAAGTTGTTGCCTCATTGCAGTAAGTTCGATCATGAGTCGCTTGTCCGACACCTTGTTCACTTGCTGGCTGTTGAGGTGGTCGCTCAAACTTCGACAATCCGTGACCCATAAGTGCTTCATCTGCCTCTGAGTCTCTTCTAGCCATCCCTTCAGGCTTGGCAACTGTCCGCGTAACTCACAGATGATTGCTCTCAAACGGTCACCGTTCTCCACTGCCGTCTGCATGGCAAAAGTCTCCGATGCCAAAGTACTGCGACACACCCGCTTGATCGTTGTCGATCCGAAACTCAAGACATGAGCGACGTGGTCATTGCCGTCGGACGCACTCTCTGCCGTCAAGTAGTGCAGCCTGCCCTGTTGACTTCGGAAACCTGGTTCCTGTGCGAATGAAGCGTCTGAGAACGTTACAATGCAGAGATCACTCCAATTCAACGCTCCGGCTGGGTAGTACAACGATCTTCCTTGATCTGCTTGCGCCAATTCCACAACGCGGTTGGCCTCTTTGAGATCAGCCACTGTCGCGGTTGAGCAGGCCCGTTGCAAACAGTTCACCTTGTAGCAAAGGTCTGGTCTGGCAAAACGCGCTACCCAAGCTAAGGATCCTACCACGCTCCTGAGGCTTGTCACTTCTGCCTCGGTCGCGTGATCACTTGCCTTGCGCCCTGCCGGGATCACAATCTTCCTGATCTGTCTCGTGTTGTCCTCTGCATCTATACGCACACTGTAGTCTTCACCTTGCCGGAATCTTCGACCGCAAAACCTGAAATCTGAGTGCTCTATCTTTCCTACGTCAAACTTCGCCAGGATTCGTTCCATGGTGTCGCTTCCTTCGGGCGTTGCGCACCATAGTAGATCGTCCACGTGCGTTGCGAGGATGATGGCCGGCAAGTTATCAGTGCCCAACAGGTAGTAGAGACCCGGAGCGATCTTGCTCACTGTCAATCCTTCCGTCTTCGCTTCCGAGCTCAATCTGTTGTAGAACCCGCGCCCCGCGTCAATGGTCCCGTAGATCGGGAGCCTGCATAGAAGCATGGCATCCTCGGGCACATCGGGTAGTCCACCTGTTGGCTGCCTCATCAACAGCACGCGCTCCAAAGGCGAGGATTGAAAGTATGCACTCGAAATGTCGCCACAATACAACTTGAGGCACCGCGATGCTGCATAGCTCGCGATGAGACAGTGCACTTCGGAATCTGCTGTCGGGCTGTCGCACCGCAGCTCGTCCCTTCCTACTGCCTCAAGATGACCGCATGCCACTAGGCGACTGCGATATTTCGGGGAATAATCTGCACTCCCCTTTTGATGTTCGTGTTTGTCAACATCAATCCATTGTGACGGTATGGGTTTGTGACCCTCATCGAGGAGTTGTCGCAACATCTCTCCTCGGATGGGTATCGCGGCGTTATACTTTTGATATTTGTTCCACTCATCTCGGCGCGAACCTTTGATCCCCTCCTTGACGTGGTCTTCACACTTGAACACGTTTATCTTCCGGGGTTTCTTGCCCGCTTGAGCTTCCACCTCCATACCAAACCTTTCCGCCATGAAGGCTCGGAACTCCGGATCATCCATCTTCACCTCGGGCAAACTCGATAGATCAACCGGGCTTTCGCTCCGGACACGAAACAAGCTGAAACCGGTCCACGCCAAGTTCGTTGCTCCATTTGCTTCTTGGATCATTCCCCACTCGTCATGCACGACATCGTTCGTGCCGTCCTCGAAGTACCTATGGGTTTCCCTAGAGTAGCCAATCTTGCCGAGGTCACCTGGGAAATCATTTTCCTTGGGGTCAAACATCAAGCGACGGGGCTTCACATGTACTCTGAAGCACACATTCCGACCGACCTTCCAGTGGTCCTCGTCTCCGCATACACCCATCAGATCTGCCATACGTTCGGGCGATTCTCTCGAGGTCTCTTCCTTTTTCACGTCATTGGGTGGTTCCTCAACACTTCCTAGACACGACACGGGAACGCAGTCATTTTCGATGCCGAAACCCAACTCTCTCAGCATGTCCCGCTCCCGATCCCCAAGATTCATGATTCCCCTACTTGTGAATGCGCTGATTGACCATCGTTCTCCATCGAAAGGCAAGGTAGCGTGGACTTCATTGGGATCGAAAGACGCTATCCTGTTATGGCACTCCAAGACACGGCCTGGAACTCCATTCATCATCACATCTCCGTCCTGATTTTGCAGCCACAATTGGCCACCTGCGTGATTTCCCAATGTCGTGATCTGGTTCACGCTGCCTTTCAGGTTGTTTGAGTCCTTGTGGGGCAAAGCCTTTAGGTCCCTACCAATCTGGAGCGATGACCACATGCCTGATGCACCCTTCGCCTTCATGTAGCCATTCAGGTAACTGACCAAGTTCGGATGTCGTTTCGTCGACTCGGTGACCCCCGTGAACCCGCCATGTGCATACACTCCGAAGCTGTAGGCGCGTCCATCTCTCACAGCTCCACGTTTTCCTTTTCTCACTAAGGGTGCCTCATTTAGGAGCCTTAAACACGTTGCTGGGCGAAAATCACCTGCCTCCAATGCGTCCATGGCGTCCTGCTCCGAGTCGATGATGTTCATCGTGCCTTGCACGACGTCCGCCTCATTTTCCTGGAGCACATCCACGACCACCTGACTGGCCTGTACATCTCTGCTCGGGCGCTGGTCCTCCTCATCAGGTGAGCTGCTTGAACTTGAGCTCGAGCTTGGGGCTTCAGGAGGTTCGATTTCTTCCTGCTTTCTCTTCCTAGCTGATGCGCTCGGCTTGCTCGATTTCCTTTCCGGCTTTTCTTCTTCTTCTCTCGCATCTACGTATCCCTTCTTTCTCTTCTTAGGACCCTCTGTAAGCGTCTCAGGTAGAACAGGTATCCCGTTAAGAAGGCAATGCGCCAGCACTTCCTCCTCAGATGCCGGCCTCAGCGAGTGAGTCGAGCAAAGGACTGGGACCCCTCCGTTCACCACCCATATCGCTTCTGCGCTTTCTCTACCGATTACCCTGGATGTCGTGCTCCATTTCGTGCCGCCCGCTTGGGCGTCTCTCCGATACACGACATAGTCACCGGTGTTGTACTCTTCCTTGATCGGTACCGCATTCTTTGTTAGCGCTTTCTGGATCCTACGGCTGGTGTCCAGTTTCACCATTGCTTTCTTTGCTTCGATGCGGCTTTTCTGTCTTAGAGCAAAGGCCTCGGCACCGCTGAACTTGCCCTCCATGGCGCCGATGTCGTTCCAGGTGTCCTCGTCGGTGAGCGTGCCGGGTTCCCTCGGGTTGCGACCTAACACCCACTGACTAGGCGAAAAACCCGACACGTTCATGGACATGTTCTTGACGGCGACGACTTCCTGGATCACACTCCTCATCGCCTCAGGCCCAACGGTGCTCACGCCTGCCACGGTCTTTCGGATGACCGCCTTCGCGAGCCCTCCGTGCCTCTCGGTTTTACCGAGCATGTGGGGCGACTCGGTTGCGGCGAACCTGATGTCCACCCCCTTCTCCGTGAGATAGCTCACAAAGGCTCCTCTGTTATGAGTACCTCTGTCCAGCATCACGGTCCGCGGGAGGCCCGCCCAAGTAATCCACCTCTGGAACGCTTCAAGACACATCTCTGACGGAGGAGGTCCTTGACTGTCCTTGGTGACTTCCCTCAGCAACTCGATCTGTTGGAAGCCCGTTGCTAGGTCTACCACGTTGAAACACTGGTATCGGCGACGGTTTGAGTCTGTCGTCTCTAGGACATCCACTCCTACCGTGTCCCCGAACACGTAGTTCCCGTGGCCAACCCCCACAGGGTGTGACCTGGGCTTGGGGCTCGTGCGCTCACAGCTTTCGCACTTGATGAGCTTGGCCGCTTCGATGAACTCCTTGGCTGCTCCTCCTGCTCTCAGGATGGCCTGCAACGTCCTAGGAGTGGGGTGGTTGAAGGACCTATGCAAGCGACGAAGTGCCACGCGAACGCGCTGGGGCAAACGCCTCCAGGCCTCCCTTCGCTTGGCCTCTGTTTGCGGAGTGCCTGGGAGTGGCAAGGATTCCAACCACACTCGTTCGCGATCTGCAGGGCTTAGCTCTGGCTCCTGGTTTTCAGGATCTGGGTGCTGCTGTTCGGGATCGTGGGGCGCTACATCGCCATCTCCTCCTAGCTCTTCATCCGAAGCTCCCAAACCCTCAGCATCCGTATCTACCCCTGCCCCTGCTACATAAGCTGTGCTCATCGCATCAAGGTAAGCCTCCTCACCGATGGACATTATCGCGTTGAAGAAGCTGCTTCCATTCATGTCACAGAAGGCCTTCGGGGTGTATCCTGTTCCTTCACACCATGAGCTCAAGCTCTCAACAATGCGGCTGGCCAACGGTCCAACACAAGCAATGCATGCATCACCGGCCGTTTCAACCACCTCAGCCCCAATGTCATCTGCACTCAGCTTGCCCAACGGTGCAAGCACACATACATTGATATCGGAAGCATCGGCTTCACAAAACAGGTTGATGCACAGATTCGAGTTGGGATCCCCTGATTTGTACAAAACCAGGCCCGGCCTGAACTCGTTCACCTCGTGGGTGAACCGATTCCACTTGAAGTCCTTCGCTGAGTGTTCAGATATGCCGGGGAGATCTACTGGGGCATTGTCATGGATCAAGAAGGTGCACTTCGGGGCTTTGATCAACGAGGTTGAGTCTTCCCGCTGGGTTTGCACTCCAGCTACCATTGCAGTGAATGTATCCATCTCTTCCAATGTCCTCAACTCCCTATTGAACACACCCATCTGCTCCCTTGTCATGATCCTTGTCGTCACATACGCTCTCTTTTCAGCCTCATATGGGAACTGTGCGACGAGAACAAACTCTGCATCTCCAGCAATGCCAGTTGTCAAACGAGTAGATCCAGCGTGCGCATAGCCGATCCATCGCCATCCCGTCCGAGGAAGATAGGCCCAGCCGGCCTCCCACCATCCAGCGGGAAACCTTGGATCCAGCGCAGACTTGCTTGGCCGCTGCCCCACCTCGTCATATGCAATCAGTTTAAAGCCGACACGAGCGTTCTCCCTAAAGTCGTTGCCAACTCCTGGTCCTATCCAGGTTGCAGCTTTGGCTCTCTTCAAGTGCCTGCCCCCGCAAGGTTGCATATTCTCAGTGGCCAAACGACGCAGCTGATCCAACATGCCCGGAGGCCAACAGTCGTACGGCGTAATAGCGCGCCAATCACAGCCTGGTTCGGGGCGCTTATCCAAAAGAAGGTCCTCATACGGGATCTCGTGCCAGGAATCGGTGTCAAGAACTCGGCCCCCTGTAGCAATCGCAGCATTGCCCGACGCGCCGCGCGTTGGCATCGTCCTAATCGCAAAAGTATGCCTAGAGGGCGCCCGCTCCTCTGCCCGTGCAATCGGGGATCTCGATCTGGTCCGCCTGTCCCGGCCTCTGGACCTAGAGCGTCTCCTGCTCCGCGATCGCCTCCTCGACCTCGAGCGACGGCGCAGCTCGTTCCTCAGAGTGCCAACCTCGCGACCCAGAGACTCGACTCGTTGCATCAGCGCCTTATTCTGGGCCTCCAAAACAGATACGCCACGCTCATCACGGGTCTCCAAAGAAAATCTGCGCGCTGGCCTGCGGCTGGAACTGGGCTCCTCCTCGGCCTCGGTCAAATCGACCGTCCCAGCGGCAGAACTCGCAGATGGCCTAGGGCGTCCCGCTCCTGGCCTAGGCATCGGCTTGCTCTTCGGGCCGGCTCCAAGCGACGGTCGCGCGGCGATCTCAAAATGGCGGATGCAAGACGGAGCGTCGATGCGACCCTTCCAGGAGAGGTACTCCTCTACTCTCTCCATGTGCTCAACTACCGCCAGCTGAGCTTCGTGCGCGCTGTGGTCGCATGTCCCGCAGGATCCGCGGCATCTGCCCGCCATACTGTCCCAAGAGCCGTTGCACATTCCGTCGTGGCTGATCGTTGTGCGGAACTTTCCAGAGAGCGCCTGTGCCAAAGTTACGCTGCTCGCCACAGACCTGTGTCGGCCCTGGGTGCAAATGCAAATGCAGATAATCGCTCCAAAGACGCGGGTGCCTCGCGAACAGCCTGGTGCACGTAGAAGATCATGTCTCTGAACTCAGGATTCTCCCATTGATTGGTCAGGTTTCCAGGGTGCGAGCCAATATGCCCCTTCAGCCAGGACAACGAACCCGACTGAATCTCGGGGTTAGAAAAATCCAGACAATTGCAGATCAAGATCGCAGTGCTCCCAGTCAAGGGCCCGTGCAGGGCCTCGGCCAATGCCTTCGCAGACTCCTGCCCAGGGCTGTAGATATAAGATGAGGCCTCGCGGCGCCATCGAGTCCCCGTAGAGACAATGTGGACACTCGGCATCTGCTTGCTAGACCGAGGATCACTGCTTGCCACGTTGGCCTGAATGTTACCCTGGTGGTTTCCACCCGAATCTGTGACTGAGGTGTGTGCGCCTTTGTCCTTAATCCTTTGAGGATGCTGCTTACGCTCATCGGGATGCTTCTGGGGATCTGTGTCCTGCTTCTGGGAATCTGTGTCCTGCTTCTGGGAATCTGTGTTCTGCTTCTGGGAATCTGTGTCCTGCTTCTGGGAATCTGTGTTCTGCTTCTGGGAATCTGTGTCCTGCTTCTGGGAATCTGTGTTCTGCTTCTGGGAATCTGTGTTCTTGGATGTCAAACCTTCGTGCCCTTCACCCTTACGAATCTTCCTCTCCAACGGCGCTCTGTAAGGTCGAAGCGGACGAGGTATTCGATCCAGAAGGCGGATACCGGAGGAGAGGTTCACTGCAAGCAAATTGCTCCCTTTAACCCTGAACAGGGGCAACCTCCACAGTTCTCCATTGTTCCTCTGTATCAAGCAGGTGAACGACTTCATGTCCTTCAACAAACCCAGGGTGCTCTGCGCGAATAAGGATAGAAGTAGGGGCGTTTCGCTCCCAGAGGTCACGTGGCAATCAAGGATACCGGGGACTAGCGGGTCCTTACCATCCTCCTTCTCACCCTGATACTCGCATTGAATGCAGAAGCACAGACGTCGATCGCCCAAGGTCTTAGTCATCCCACCAAGTCCTCTGAACTGAATGCCTTCTTGGCTCAACCAGGGGAATTCGAAACCCAGTTTGGCCAGTTTCATCTGGGCGTTGTCACACCATCTCTCCCCGCAAACTGAGCTATTCGCACCATCATCCAAGACACCCCAAATATCCTCATGATCGTAAATATCCACTTCCGCAAGGGTCAACGGAACCACCGAGGATAGGGAGTTGGTCTTCATGGACATGTACGCTGCGCTTTCCCCATCTGTCCTTCTCCGGTCTTGCGATCCGGAGCCAGCTGCCCGTTGCGGTGCAGCTCTCGACATCTCGCCAGGCGACGCTCTGACGGATGACGGAGATTCCTGAGATACCACTGCTGCTTCCACGATATCATTGAGGATCTCATGTAAGTCCTTCGGGGAAATCCTTGGGTCGTCAATACCCTCGACATTCTGGGCCACTAGACAATCTTCAACTTGGGACCTGAACTCATCCAACAATGTCATGGTCTGCGTTGCATCCAGGCTTGCCTCATCGAGCACATTCCTAGAGATGTTCGAGATGAGATCAAACGAAGCCGAAGTCGCAGTCTCAAGTTCCTGCGCAGCCTGACGCCTGATTCGGGCTTCTGCTTGGGGCATTTCATCTATCACATGACCACAATCCTTACAGAAAGTCTTCATGATGGCCTTGTTCGAGCCCAGTCTACTGGTGTTTGCATGCCTGCACAATGTGGGGTCCTTCTTCTCGAAGGTCTTCTTCTCCTTAAACACCTTTCCACACACCCTGCAGGTCTTCACTGTCACGTAGGCATTTGTCCCCACGTACGAAAAGTTGGTGCATGTCTGACAACTCACAGGCAAAGGGGGATTTGGGGGCTTGCTTTTGGCTGTCACATGGGAGGATGCTGCTGGCACCGCAACACTCTGCTGGGCTTGCGCTCCAGGCATTTGCGGCACCTCATCTAGAGGGATGTCTCGCCTCATTACCTCCATGCTTTCCTCATTCACGATGTAGTAATTCTGAACCCAATTCAGAAATGCCGCCAAATCCCGAGATCCCGCCGATTTCAAGGAACGTCCCCAGATGACATATGCAGTGTAGCGATGAAGAACCTCCTCGAAACTAAGCCCACGATGCTGGCCAACAGTGAAGACACGGTCCCCACCGGGAGGCATCGTGTCTCGAGCGGCATTCCTGGCTGTCCTTGAAGCTCGAGCGCCTTCCCTGCGATAGGCCATGTACGCTTTAGGGCTACCTTCTGAGGGGCCACTGTCAATGTACACACACTCCATGTCATCCTCGCTCTCACTAGTCACTGGAACTGCCATGAAAGCTTGCTTTGTTCCCGACTTCGATCCCTTGGAATCTCCCTTGGACTTGCCCTTGCCATCCGAACCGGACTGTGAAGATCGACCTTTGGGGCATTGAGGATCCCCGCTCCAATGTCCTGTTTGCCCACATCGCAGGCAACGGCTCTTAGCCTTGAGTTCCCTGAGCTTCTCTTTCCTCTCTTCAACTGACAATTGCAAGCGACTGCGCACTACCGGAAATCCTTTTCCCTTGCCACCGGATGATCCTTTACCCTTACCTGCCTTGCCCAATGCAACATGAGCCGCACACTGCAACTGAATCGCTTCGCCCGTGGCCTCGGGAAAGCTCTCGTAGTCGCAGTCCTCCATCGCATTCAAGGCGACGGCAACCTCGCTGTCGGAAACGATCACGTCCTCCTCGGAAGGAGCATATCCTGGTGAACCACCTGGCTGATCAGTCCAAGCGTTCCACCCCACATCTTCGGCATCTTCCTGTGCCTCATCTTGGTACCATTCATCAGCATAATGATCATCTGCCCTATGTTCTTGCGATACATAGGCTGAATCAA
The DNA here is from genome assembly GCA_905221605.1 of Symbiodinium natans. Lineage (NCBI taxonomy): Eukaryota > Dinophyceae > Suessiales > Symbiodiniaceae > Symbiodinium > Symbiodinium natans. Next base: position 1,733,415 of record CAJNDS010002079.1, on the reverse strand, counting down.
TGACATCACTCACATAAGCGGTTGTCACTGACCCTGGTGAACGGCTCCCAAACTTGCCTGATCCCTTCGACTGCCATCTGCGGGTATCTCTATCGAAACCAGGGCTTCGAAGGGGTGTTGAATCAAGTAGTTTGTTCCCCCGCAAGTGAATCAACCCATGATGCTCGGTCATGATCTTTGCGTATGTCTCAAAATCATGGGCACCGCCTGAACAAGCCTTCACCATCAACTGCTGATCACGTGACAACCCGCTCAACTCGAGCAACAATTCTGCTCTCAAACTATCCGACAGAGATATCCTCGGATCGAGCTGCGTCATCAAGGTCCACCATCTGCGTCTCCTTCCTATATAGGAAACAACTGATTCCCCGTCCTGACGACTCAAAGGACCTCGAATGGCTTGCCCACTGCGAAACAAGGCCTGGGCCTCCAAAGTTCCTAGCGGGAAGACCATTGCCTTGATCTCGGAGATCAGGGTCCTTAGCCCACCGGGTCCTGACAGGGTCGCGATTCCAATGTCCTTAGCCTTTTGGAAGGCGTCTCCTCTGAGACCCTCCATGACGCGAAGAACAGTGTCCACAGCCCCATCATCCCCGTCTGAGCTGCTCTCGTGCGCAACCACACTGGCCGCTGGCGAGTCAGGGACAGGAATGGTGGGTCTCCCTGACGCAGCTGCCGGTCTCCCGGCTACACCACCTTCGGCTGGAGCACTCGCTTCCGCCTGAGGTGTTCTCTCCTCTCTTCCTTGCTCAGGACCGCCTGACGAAAACGAAGTGTCTTTCTTCTCTCTCTTCTCCTTCTTCTTTCGGCGCTTCTCCTGCTGCTCATGCGCCGCAATGCGTAGCTCGGTTCTGAACTCCCATTCATGGTAGTCAGCAGGGTTTCCGTCGAAAATGAACACTCCATTCTTTGTGACACTGGGCGTTGAAGAATACGCTTTGTTTCGGAATCTGAGGCCTGCAACTGTCATGCCCAAACTCCTTCGTCAGATCCAGTCACTGAACAAACCAACTGCTTTGCTGTTCTGCGGAAAAACGTTGCCCCGATCTTACGATTCGAGGACTTCTCTTCTCACACTCCTCTCAAACACAACCAGTCCAAAGGCCAGCTGGAACTACCCCCTGCACAATGAGGGGAGCAGCTCCGCTACCAGTTAGCGTTCACTCGCGCTTCGGACTCTACCTTTTCTGCCACAGCTCAAGGGCCCTTCGAGAGGTAACAGCAACAGCAAACAAAATGTACAACATGCAAACTGCTGCTGCTCTCAGAACTACACATGAAAAGGCACGCACTCAAGCTATACATGCAAGAATCGAGGTGATATTCACAACAACTTGGACACCCATCTTTAAAGTGATCTACACATATCCATACTTAATAAAAGGGTGACAGAACATGAAACGAACAAAAGGTGAGAGTGGACAAACAAGCACCCTTTTCTTTCAAGGTTTCCAAACAATAGAAGTCTCCGGAGCGGGCGTCCTTTTAAGGTGGGTTCTGCTACAGAACAAGGAAGAAAAGAACGCCCGAAAGACCCAACAAATCTTGGACGCCCCTCTTTAACTATGATTTACATATTTCATATTGAAATTGACGAACGAAAGATGAGAGTGGACAAAGAAGCACCCTTTTCTTTCAAGGTTTCCATAAAATTTGTGTCTCCGGTGTGGGTGTCCTTGAAAGGTGGGTTTTGCTACAGAAAAGTAAGAAAAGGACACCCTGATTTTGGATACACGTAACATCATTTCCCTCTGCTATTTCCTCTTGCGCATAGAAATACAACGAAAGAACTGCCACAGTGGACAAAGGGAGCGCCTTTCCTGCAAGGTTTCCACAGCATCAGAGTCTCTGGTGTGGGTGTCCTTTTAAGGTGCGTTCTGCTACAGAAGAAGGAAGAAAACGACGCCCGAAACACTCTAAAAATCTTGGATGCCCCGCTTCAATTATGATTTGAATATTTCATATTTAAAGAAAGAATGGGGACAGAAAACACAACGAACGAAAGGTGAGAATGGACAGAGAAGCACATGTCTTTCAAGGTTTGCCAAAAAAAGAGGTCTCCATTGTGGGTCCATTTCAAGTGGGTTTTGCTATACACCCGCAACACTCTCAAAATCTTGGACTCCCCTCTGCAAAAAAAAATAAAGGGGACAAACCGTGCAACGAACGAAAGGTGAGAGCGGACAACACAGCACCTTGCTTTCAAGGTTTCCACAAAAAGGGGGTTTCTGGTGTGGGTGTCCTTGACAGGTGGGTTTGCTACCAAAAAAAGCCAAGAAGACAAAATCTGGTGTGATTCGCGCGCCTTCCTTGTGCAAGCAAAAAACACAGGCGCGCGAATCACACCAACTTTTGTCCTCCTTCTTGTTGCTCACATGTCCGACAAAACCCAGAGGACAAATCTGGTGTGATTCGCGCGCCCTCCTTCTGCAAGCAAAAAACACAGGCGCGCGAATCACACCAACTTTTGTCCTCCTTCTTGTTGCTCACATGTCCGACAAAACCCAGAGGACAAAATCTGGTGTGATTCGCGCGCCCTCCTTCTGCAAGCAAAAAACACAGGCGCGCGAATCACACCAACTTTTGTCCTCCTTCTTGTTGCTCACATGTCCGACAAAACCCAGAGGACAAAATCTGGTGTGATTTGCGCGCCCTCCTTCTGCAAGCAAAAAACACAGGCGCGCGAATCACACCAACTTTTGTCCTCCTTCTTGTTGCTCACATGTCCGACAAAACCCAGAGGACAAAATCTGGTGTGATTCGCGCGCCCTCCTTCTGCAAGCAAAAAACGCAGGCGCGCGAATCACACCAACTTTTGTCCTCCTTCTGGCCCCCCCCCGGAATTAAATAATTTAAATAATTTAAATCTGAAAGGGGTGTTTCGGATTTAAATTATTTAAATTATTTAATTCTGGAAGGGGAAGGGGCGGTTTGCGGAGTTTTGGGTGTATGGGTCTAGGTGGTGAATATTTGAGTACTTTTTCAAACTGAAGATGATGGAAGATGATGCTCCGAGATGATGGAAGATGATGCTCCGAGATGATGGAAGATGATGCTCCGAGATGATGGAAGATGACGCTCCGAGATGATGGGAGATGATGCCCGGAGATGATGGGAGATGATGCCCGGAGATGATGGGAGATGAAGAAGATGATTGATGAAGATGATGAAGATGATGAAGATGATGCTCCAAGATGAGGGGTGATAGCACATCATGAGAGAGGATGAGGGATGGGAGGGGATGGGGGAGATGACGGGAGATGATGAAGATGATGGTGGATGATGGAGATGATGGGGGATGATGGGGGATGATGGGAGGCTGCCCGGCAAAATTTGGCCAAATCGAGCCGCGCATTTCTCAGCGCGTACGACGAGCAGCCCGATTTGGCCAAATTTTTGCCCGCAGACTGGCCGGCAAAATTTGGCCAAATCGAGCCGCGATAGTTTAAATAATTTCGGGCCTCCAGAAAGGCGCGGCTCGATTTGGCCAGATTTTGCCGGGCAGTCTGCGGGGGCAAAATTTGGCCAAATCGGGCTGCTCGTCGAACGTGATGAGAAATGCGCGGCTCGATTTGGCCAAATTTTGCCGGGCAGCCTCCGGGCAAAATTTGGCCAAATCGAGCCACGCATTTCTCATGGCATACGAAGGGCAGCCCGATTTGGCCAAATTTTGCCCGGAAGCTGCCCGGCAAAATTTGGCCAAATCGAGCCGCGATAGTTTAAAAATTTCGGGCCTTCAGAAAGGCGCGGCTCGATTTGGCCAAATTTTGCCCGGAGGCTGCCCGGCAAAATTTGGCCAAATCGAGCCGCGCATTTCTCATCGCGTTCGACGAGCAGCCCGATTTGGCCAAATTTTGCCCGCAGACTGCCCGGCAAAATCTGGCCAAATCGAGCCGCGCCTTTCTGGAGGCCCGAAATTATTTAAACTATCGCGGCTCGGTTTGGCCAAATTTTGCCGGGAAGTCTGCGGGCAAAATTTGGCCAAATCGGGCTGCTCGTCGTACGCGCTGAGAAATGCGCGGCTCGATTTGGCCAAATTTTGCCGGGCAGCCTCCGGGCAAAACTTGGCCAAATCGAGCCGCGCATTTCTCATGGCATACGAAGAGCAACCCGATTTGGCCAAATTTTGCCCGCAGGCTGCCCGGCAAAATTTGGCCAAATCGAGCCGCCATAGTTTAAATAATTTCGTTCAATTAGTTCAGTCATTTCCAAATGGGGGGGATTCCCCAGCCCCCACCCCCCCCCTTTGGAAATAAATGAATTAATTGAATTAATTGAATTAATTGAATTAATTGAATTAATTGACATAATTGAATTAATTGAATTAATTCAATTAATTCATTTATTTCCAAAGGGGAATTAATTGAATTAATTGAATTAATTGAATTAATTGAATTAATTGAATTAATTCAATTAATTCAATTATTTCCAAATGGGGGGATTCCCCAGCCCCCACCCCTCCCCCCCCTTTGGAAATAAATGAATTAATTGAATTAATTGAATTAATTGAAATAATTGAATTTCAATAATTCAATTAATTCCACCTCCCCTTTGGAAATAAATGAATTAATTGAATTAATTGAATTAATTGAATTAAATTGAATTAATTCAATTAATTCAATTAATTCAATTAATTCATTTATTTCCAAAGGGGGGGGGGGTGGGGGCTGGGGAATCCCTGAATTAATTCAATTAATTCAATTAATTCAATTAATTCAATTCATTCAATTCATTCAATTAATTCAATTAATTCAATTAATTCATTTATTTCCAAAGGGGGGGGGGGGTGGGGGCTGGGGAATCCCCCCCATTTGGAAATAAATGAATTAATTGAATTAATTGAATTAATTGAAATAATTGAATTAATTCAATTAATTCAATTAATTCCACCTCCCCTTTGGAAATAAATGAATTAATTGAATTAATTGAATTAATTCAATTAATTGAATTAATTGAATTAATTGAATTAATTCAATTAATTCAATTAATTCCACCTCCCCTTTGGAAATAAATGAATTAATTGAATTAATTGAATTGAATTAATTGAATTAATTCAATTAATTCAATTAATTCAATTAATTCATTTATTTCCAAAGGGGGGGGGTGGGGGCTGGGGAATCCCCCCCATTTGGAAATAAATGAATTACTTGAATTAATTGAAATAATTGAATTAATTCAATTAATTCAATTAATTCCACCTCCCCTTTGGAAATAAATCAATTAATTGAATTAATTGAATTAATTCAATTATTTCAATTAATTCAATTAATTCATTTATTTCCAAATGGGGGGTGGGGGCTGGGGCATCCTCCTCCCCCCAATACTAAACCACGAGCCCGGGCCTCCCCCCAATACTAAATCACGAGCCCGGGCCTCCCCCCAATACTAAATTACGAGCCCGGGCCTTCCCGCAATACTAAATCACGAGCCCGGGCCTCCCCCCAATACTAAATCACGAGCCCGGGCTAAATCACGAGCCCGGCCTCCAAATTACGAGGCCGGGCCTCCCCCCAATACTAAATCACGAGCCCGGGCCTCCCCCCAATACTAAATCACGAGCCCGGGCCTCCCCGCAATACTAATTTACGAGCCCGGAATGGTGCCCCCCCCCATTTGGAATTAATTGAATTAATTGAATTAATTGAATTAATTGAATTAATTGAATTAATTGAATTAATTGAATTAATTGAATTAATTGAATTAATTGAATTAATTGAATTAATTCAATTAATTCACCCCCCATTTGGAATTAATTGAATTAATTGAATTAATTCAATTAATTCCATTAATTCAATTAATTCCATTAATTCATTTAATTCAATTAATTCCAAAAGGGGGGGGGGGTGAATTAATTCAATTAATTCAATTATTTCCAAATGGTGCCCCCCCCCCGCCCCCAGCCCCGAGCCCCCCACCCCCCCATTTGGAATTAATTGAATTAATTGAATTAATTGAATTAATTGAATTAATTGAATTAATTGAATTAACTGAATTAATTGAATTAATTCAATTAATTCACCCCTCATTTGGAATTAATTGAATTAATTCAATTAATTCAATTAATTCCATTAATTCAATTAATTCCATTAATTCATTTAAATTCAATTAATTCCAAAAGGGGGGGGTGAATTAATTGAATTTATTCAATTAATTCAATTAATTCAACCTCCCCAAGTGTAAATAAATGAATTAATTGAATTAATTGAATTAAATTCTGTCTTGGCAACCCTACAGAACCTAAAATAGGGTCTATTTGGAAGTTGTCTCTTGTAAATAAGTATACGTTTTGGGGCCTGATTTCCTCTTTAAAACACAAGTCTCAGCTTCCAAATAGACCCTATTTAAGCTGCACACCCCCCCCCCCCCCCCCCCCCCCCCCCCCCACCCCGCGTTCAGAGTTTTCGGGTTTAGGGTTTAGGGTTACTCATACGGCCTAAGTAAGGGCTTTCAGGCTTCAGGGTGTAGCCCATCGGCACTCCAACTCAAAACATCAGCAGGTTTTACGAATCAACTGTGCGGTGCCTCGAGCCCATACCCCATACCAGGAGGGCCCCGCCCTAGTTAGTAGGGGCCATCACACAGAAATAATACCACGGCAATCTTGCCCGGTATCATAGACCGAGAAACACTGAACGCCGTCTTGCTCTGTCCCGCTCCACATCAAGCCCGCAATGCCCATCACCAAGCGGTCACCTTCCATCAGTGGCATTCGCCGCCTCGGCAACATGCGCATCAAACATGCTGCATGCAGGCCTGATGTCGGAACTGCCTAGACTGAATTGCAGCTGGTCACAGTTCATGCACACAGGGAACGATGGTTTTGCACTGGTCCATCTTGTCAATCTGCAAGTACCACATTCTGCCTCCGGACCGCCGACACGTTTCCATGTGTCGTTCGACAGCAAGCCGCTGGGCTCCCCGTAGAGTTATAAGGACCCTGCATTGGGTTATAAGAATCCTGACTTAGGCTAGAAGTTCCTTAGCTATAGTCAGTTTAAGAAGGGGCCCCCCTCCTTGTAGTGAAAGCGCTGGGACATGAAACCCTTGCTAACTTCGTCACGCTGTTGCGGCGACAGTTCGTGTGGAAAAAAACCATTCTAACCCCCCCCAAAACCCAAAACCCAAAACCCAAAACCCCAGACCCCTAAACCCTAAAGCTTAAACCCCGAAAACAGAGATTCCTCCTTCAGGGTATAGGACTGTGACTCCGAGGTCCCACAGTCGAGTTCATGATCGAATAGAGCTTGGGAACAAAACCTAAACACTGAATTTTAGGCTTAGGGGCTTAGGGGTCAGGGGTTTGGGTTAAGGGTTTAGGTTTTGAGGAACACTGCACCGGAGAAGCACCACATGAAGTGAGGAAGCTGTCGCAAGGACAACGCACATGCACCACTTGGTACGCATACACACACTCCCAAGCAGCTTCCACGCAGCAGAGGAGTGGCCCGACAACCATCCCCCTCCCCAACAAAAAAAAAGAAACAGACATATTGAACAAGTCGAACCTTTAAACTCATCAACCGGAAGGCATACCCAGGGTAACCCTGAACCGTTGTGAAAAAGAGTGCGAACAGTTAACGTACGCTGCATTTCTCATATTTGTGTACATATAGTTTTATATATATAAAATTATATATATATATATAGAAGGATAAACAGGGCTGGATTCTGCACATGTTGTATTGGTATCCCCAACAGGACACCCACTCTCTTCAAAGTGCTAAGGGAAGCCCTACACTTCCTTCATACGGAAAAAGAAGCCAAATAAATCGCGCTATTGGACCCAAGAGTACCCCAAACAGAAGGTTTCGTTTTAAAGGAGTATACCTGAATAAGGAAACCTAACCACCCAAAAGGGAATAAGGGCCTAGTACATGTGTTGCTCTAGGTTCAACCCAACATGGCGAACCTCCCGCTCTGCGGAATGTCTCTGCGCTTCCACCTGCAATGAATGAACCCTACACCCTAAGCCCTAAACCCTAAACCCGAATTTCGGCCTCAGGGGGCTTTGAGATGACAACAAGGAACCTTGAATTGCAAAATGCTTTAGGGAAGACGAGTTTAGGGATTAGGGTTTAGGGTTTAGGGTTTAGGGCCTCATGGAGGCTCAGAACCTCCACGCCTTCCCCAGCACCGGACAAGCGTGGGTCAAGAAGCTCTTTGGAGGGAACAGAGGAATCGCTTCCTGGTTCTTAGTAGGGTCTAGGGTTTAGGGTTTAGGGTTACTCTAACCCCACCCCAAAACCCAAAACCCTAAACCCATTGAAGGGCTTGCATAGCGTACCCCAATTCCCCTCATGTCCCATCTGAAGAACCAGTACCTGGGAGTCTTTTTACCTACTACAGTGTTGTGGGCTCTACCTACTACTTGAGGTAGATACTAAACTGTCCCTAAAACCTAAAACCTGAACCCTAAACCAAACCCTACATAGAATCCCAGGGAAGATATAGGAAGCCCTGCGGGGCTTTCAAGGGTTTAGGGTTTAGGGTTTAGGGTTTAGGGTTTAGGGTTTAGGGTTTGGGGTGTTGGGCTTAAGGTCGACCTTTCGAGTGCCTATCGTTTGTTGTAGGGCGATCTGAGCATCCTGCGTCAGGGGTTGGATCCTTTATGAGGGTCTAGGGTTTGGGGCTTAGGGTATCCTCAAGGGCTTGGATCCTTTATGAGGGTCTAGGGTGTGGGGTATCCTCAAGGGGTTGGATCCTTTTAGGGCTTAATTAGAGTTTAGGGTTCAGGGTTTGGTCCTCAGTAGAAAAAGAGGACGAGGTGGTTCCCTATTCCCTAGACCATAAAACCCCCTGCAAGATCTGGGCTAGAAAGACAGAGGTCGACGAAGTTCCCTATAGCCAAAGTAGACCCTGAAAAGCCAAACCCTATTTAATCATTTAAGGGTGTGGGGGAATGTTGTCTTGTTTACTAACAGTCCTTCGTCGGGATTCTCATAGGGCAGTTACTAGCGGCACTGTTAATATAATTAAGGGGGAACATCCCTAAACCCGAAACCCGAAAACCCGAAACCCGAAACCCTAAACCCTAAACCCTAAACCCTACGATAAGGGGCAGAAGGCAAGGCGGCCTGCATTGCCGCCGCACTGGCTTTCTCATGATCGGCCTGCAGGACCTGCGGTGGGATGGTTACTAAGTAGTTCATGGATGGGATAATGTTTTTTTAAATTCAAAATGCTTTTTTGCTTATTGGGTTTAAGTACCGTTAAAAATGTAAAATGTTACCCAACTATGACGCTTGAAGTTAATGTGCGGGGCAGACCTTTGAGGGTTTTTACGGCTTAGGGTTTGGGGTTTAGGGTTTGGGGTTTAGAGTCACTTGGGGATTTAGGGTCTTACTTCTAGGGTAACCTGCGCACTTAGAGGAACCCCAGGGGGTAGGCCCTTAGGGCTTTCAAAAGAAAGAAGAGCAACAAAAGTATGCTCCGATTTTGGAACTCGTGGGCTAGTTCATTTAGGGTTTAGGGTTTAGGGTTATAGGGTTTAGGGTTTAGGGTTTAGGGTTTAGGGTTTAGGGTTTAGGGTTTAGGGTTTAGGGTTTAGGGATAAGGGCGGAATTGTTGTTGCTTTGTTGGTGCCCTGCAGCTTGGGGGAATTGTTTCCGCGGGCTTTTTGGGAGTCGAGGGCTCTCCCCAAACGCTAAACGACATAAACCCTAAACCCCAAACCGGCCCTAAACCCTAAACCCTAAACCCTAAACCCTAAACCCTGCACCCTAAACCCTAAACCCTAAACCCTAAAACTTAAACCTTACTTAGGAGTCTGTGGGTGTGGAAATCTGTGTCTTCTCTTTTTTTTGGGGGTGGGCGGGGGTGGGGGAAGGAGGGGTGGGGCGGGCTCCCCGCCTGCCGCGCGGCGGCGTGCTCGCGCTCCTTCGCCTGACATCTTTTGTTTTTTTTGAGTTCCAAGTTGGAGTTTAGGGCTTAGGGTTTAGGATTTAGGGTTTTAGGGTTTAGGGTTTAGGGTTTAGGATTTAGGGTTTAGGGTTTAGGATTTAGGGTTTAGGGTTTAGGATTTAGGGTTCAGGGTTTAGGGTTTAGGGTTTAGGGTTGAGGGCTAGGCCTGACATCTTTTGCTTTTTTTTGGGCTCCGAGTTGGAGTTTAGGGTTTAGGGTTTAGGGTTTAGGAGTTAGGGTTTAGGGTTTAGGGTTTAGGATTTAGGGTTTGGGCTAGGGGTTCGAGGTTCGGAGTCTGCGGGCCTCGGGCCTCAAAGTGAGCCTCAACCCCTAGCCCATAATGATCGGTCACTTCTCTAAGTTGGTGCCCCTTTTGGGGTTACCATGATACAAGGCGCCCCCGAATATTTAGGGTACAGTACCCAAAAAGGGACCATAATTTTGAGAACCGAATGTTTAGGGTACCCAAAAAGGGACCATCATTTTGAGAACTGACCAGATGTAGTCTCTGCAAAGGGTCGACCTTCATTACTCGGCAGTGCTCTTGTTGTGCTGTAGAGCACACACAGAGACTCTAGCCCTTTCAAAAGCCTAGGCCCCAAACTCTTCAAACCCCACACTGCAACCACACCTCCAGAGCTGCCGTGGTGTTGCTCTGGTGCTCTTGCCGGAGAGCCTGAGGAAAGTTCTGGGGCTTAGGGTGCAGGATTGGAGTTATTGTCTTTTTTGAATGCCCTTGAGACGACGATGCAAGCATCTAGGGGTTTAGGGCCCCGAATCCCCTTAACCCAAAGGGTGTAGCCTTATGGGGGACCTAGGATTCAACATTCTGAAAACGAGGGCTACAACCCGCTTTCGGCATGCTAGTGCTGATGCCCCCTATAGGCCACAGCCTCAACCCTGAACTGCGTTGCCCTTTGATATCAAACCCTTGGAAAAATCTAAAGTAGGGTCCTTAAACCCTACCCTAACCCCTAGACCCTAAACCCTAAACCCTAAATCCTATGCCACAAACGAGGAAAATGGACAACAAAATCGGGTCGAAATGCTAAGGTCTACGACTTTTGGGAGCCTCAGGGTACAGGCTAGAGGGCCCGAAGCCCTATAAACCCTAAACCCTGAGCCTTAAACTCCAAAAGAAAATCTGAGGAACGTAGCCGTCGAAAGCCTCTGGACACATCCTGTTTAAGCCCAAGAGGACCGAGGATTCAACAATCCAAGTGCCTAGGAATTTAGAGCTTTCGGGTTCGGGGGTTCGGGGTTTATAGGGAACCTTGAACCAAAAAAAGGAGAAAAAAAAAAAAAAAAAAAACAGACCCCCTGCGCTTTTTTGAGGACTGGGGGGGGGGGGGGGGGGGGGGCCGAGGCCTCTTGTGCAGCTGCATGCTCCTGCTCTTTCGCCTGACAGCGGGTGCACGTACATGAACCGCTCTGAAGGCACGTGGGAAGCCCCCACTCAAACACCTTAAAACTCTAAACCCTGAACCCCAAACCCCAAACTCCAAACCCGAAAACCCCTAACCCTTAAACCCCAAGCCTCTGCTAAACCCTAAACCCTAAACCCTAAACCCTAAACCCTAAACCCTAAACCCTAAGACCCCTAGACCCCTAGACCACTAAACCCCTAAACCCCTAACCCTAAAACTAACCCCTAACCCTAAACCCTAAACCCTAAACCTTAAACCCCTAAACCCTTAAACCCCTAAACCCTTAAACCCCTAAACCCTAAACCTTAAACCCCTAAAACCCTTAAACCCCTAAACCCTTAAACCCCTAAACCCTAAACCTTAAACCCCTAAAACCCCTAAACCCTTAAACCCTTAAACCCCTAAACCCTAAACCTTAAACCCCTAAAACCCCTAAACCCTTAAACCCTTAAACCCCTAAACCCTAAACCTTAAACCCCTAAACCCTAAACCCCTAAACCCCTAAAACCCCTAAACCCCAAAACCCCTAAACCCTTAAACCCCTAAACCCCTTGAACCTTAAACAGCTAGCTGGACTCTGGCACCTCCAACGCCGTCGCCAAGCGGACCTGCCGGCTGAAAGGAGCCCTTGCTTCAGGGGTTCAGGGTTTAGGGTTTAGGGTTTAGGGTTTAGGGTTTCGGGTTTGGGGTTTGGGGTTTGGGGTTTAGGGTTTGGGGTTTGGGGTTTGGGGTTTGGGGTTTGGGGTTTAGGGTTTAGGGTTTGGGGTTTAGGGTTTGGGGTGTAGGGTTTCGGGTTTGGGGTTTGGGGTGTAGGGTTGAGGGTTTGGGGTTTAGGGTTTAGGGTTCAGGGTTTACTTTATGGCTTACAGGGTTCAGGCTTCAGGGTTTGGGGTTGAAGGCTTCCAGGGTTTAGGGTTTAGGGTCTAAAGCTTATTAGCTCCTATAGGGGTTCAGGGTCTTATGGGGTTCGAGGCTAGAGTCTGTACCAGTTCATGGTTGGGATAGTATTAAAAATTTAAGTTTCTATTCCTTGTTGAGCTTAAGTACCCTTAAAACGTGAAAGCTGTAACCCCACTATGACAAAGTGCAGGGCCTAGGATGCTCCAAGAAAGTGGAGTGGAGGCCTCATGCCATGAAGCCTGATACGCCTACCCTAAACCCTAAACCCTAAACCCTAAACCCTAAACCCTAAACCCTAAACCCTAAACCCTAAACCCTAACCGCCCTCCAGCAGCGCCCTAAACCTTAACTTGGCTGCACTTAGGAGGGTAGCTAAAAATTGAAAAACTTTAGCTGTCTTATTAAGAAGCCCAATAAACCCAAAAAAGGTAAGGATCTAAAGTTACGGGAAAGTACCGCAAAGTTGAGGGTTTCGGGTTTGGGCTTAGGCTTTAGGGTTACCCATCAAACTCAGCTTACTTCTCCAATGACCAAGAAAAGGCTGAAACTTTACGATTCGTCCTGAAGAAGAAAGCCCAAAAAAGTGCAAAGTTCAATGGCTTCGGAAGCCCAAAACGGCCCAAAAGCCGAAATCCTATACTCTCTTTGTTGCCAACCTCGTGCAATGCCGCAGTCTCCCTCTCAGTGGCCTTCATCAAGCAACGGGGTTTAGGGTTTAGAGGGTTTAGGTTTTGGGGTTTAGGGTTTAGGGTTTAGGGTTTAGGGTTTAGGGTTTAGGGTTTAGGGTTTAGGGTTTAGGGGGGTGCCTTGAGCAAATCGGTAGGACGACGTGCGCTGAGGCCTAGGGAAACGCACAGTAAAGTCCAGAAACTTGGAACATGGTCTAAGGATGACTGGATCTGGGGACTTGAGTATACCTTGTGGGGGTATGGGGATAAAGAATGTTCCAACTGTTCGGAGCTTGCCCTAAACTCTAAACCCCAAAGCCTGAACCCTAAAGCCTAAACCCTAAACCCAAATTAGAGCCTAAACCCTTGTCTCCCCCCCTCCGCTTGTGCCAAGTTGAGCGTCTCCCCGAGCTAGGCTTGCATGTCCCTAAACCCTGAAATCTGAATCCTAAACCCTAAACCCTAAACCCGGGTTTAGGATTTAGGGTATTTAGGGCTTGTGCACCCAAAGTTGGGGCGGCACCTCAACATTCACCCCTAAACCCCTAAACCCCTAATTAAACCCGAAACCCCTAAACCCTAAGCCCTGTTCCCCTGGGGCTGCACACACATCCCCTTTTCAGGATCACGGGGGGACTTGTTCAGGATCCGGGGGGATAAGGGGGGTTTAGGGCTCAGGCCTCAGGGTTCAGGGTTTACGATTGAGGGTTTTCGGTTTCGGGTTTAGGGCTTCGGGTTTAGGGAGCTTAAGGTTCAGGGTTTACTACCCTTAGAACCTTAAAACAAAACATTTAAACCTCTTGGGCTTCATATAAACAAAACTAATTTAGGGTTTCCCCGGAGTAGGGTTCTCTAAGGTTTGGGACTCTCAGCGCTGGGCTATTAAGGTTTTGGGGGGGCGGTGTCTGCAGGGATTTACAACGGCGTGCCCACCTCCTGTTAGGGTTTGGGGTCCAGCGTTCAGGGTTCAGGGTTCAGGGTTCAGGGTTTAGGGTTTAGGGTTTAGGGTTTAGGGTTTCGGGTTTCGGGTCTCGGGGTTTGACAGGCTGCTTTGGGGCTCCGCAAAGTCTTTTTAAAAGGAGTGTGCCAGGCCGTTGTCGGGATTCTTAGAACGGTTGTTGAGGTCGATGTTGCTGTCATATGCTGGCTGAAGCAGAACCATCTCTAAGGTACCCAGAAAATGGCCCAGATGCAGGGGGCTGGGGAGGGGGGGGGGTGTCGGGTTTATATAGGGCTTGGAAAACAAACCCGACATGAAGGCCCAAAACCATGGGTTTAGGGTTTTAGGGTTTAGGGTGTTCGGGTTTAGGGTTTAGGGTTTTAGGGTGTAGTTTTGGCTGTATGTTCTTGGGGAGGACAACCCAGCCTCCTGGTTGGCGCGATGCCGCTCCTCGTGATCCTAGCCAGTGCATGGTCTGATCATACACCCTAGGGTTGAGGATTCTGGGTTTAGGGTTTAGGGTTTAGGGTTTAGGGTTCAGGGTTTTAGGGTTCTTCAGGGAGGGCGGTTCAGAGGGTGGGGGGGTATGTAACCCAAGGTTCCGTACAATACCCCCACTACTCCCTAAGGTTTTTCTAGGCATCTACCCGCCCTGCACCCCCCCCCCCTTCCCTTAAGGACCCTATAGCTAAGCCCTTCCCTAGGTATCTACCCGCCTTAACCCCCCCCCCCCCTCCCTCAAGGACCGTATAGCTAGGCCCTGCACATAACTACGGCCAAGGGACGGATCCTTGCAACCCAATTGAGGGTCCGTAGAACTCTACTTTTGGGCCGCCCCAAACCGTAAACACTGATAGGCATGATCTCAGCATGGAACACGTAAGCGCTGATAGGCATGATCTCAGGGTGGAACCTGCGAATGACCTGAGCCGGCCAGGAGGAAAATCCCCATGCATCTTGTCTGATGCAAGATCCTGCTGAGGAAACCCTCATCTCCTTCCCGCGCTCAGCAAAGGACTTAGGACCAGTCAGTGGGCTTTTGAACAGCTTCGTGGTCAACTCATTCACCGTGTGCTTCTGCTTGGCATTCCATGGCGTTCCCGCAGCCAGCATCAGCATTTCCGCATCCATTGCAGGTGTGCATCTCTTCATTGTCCTCGCTTTAGTTATTCCTTTTCTGGGATGGCCCCTTAAACCCTCTGAACAATATTCCTAAATATATGATCCTATGAAACCCCAATAAGGGTAAGTATATAAAATACCAAGGGCCTACCTAGCTTTCTTGGTGCTCACAAGCGTTGCGATGTGAGTGCTAAGGCTTCAGCTGGAGAATGGGGGGGTCGAGAAGTTCAGCCCTTCAGCCCAACCTGCTGTCGTAGCTTCCTTCGTTCACTTTTGTCTGCTGGAGTTCAGGGCTTAAAGTTTAGGGTCTTTAGGGTTTAGGGTTTAGAGTGTATAGGGCTTACGGGACCTGGCTGCCCAATTATCTGCCTGCCTGGGGGGGAGGGAGGGAGGGTTCATATACCCTATGTTTTCGGGTGGTTGTGACCCGCAAACCCTCAGTAGGCCCTAAACCCGTAACCCAGAAATGCAGAGGCCTCTGACACTTAAAAAGCCCCCCTGGGCTGAAGTCTGGAAATCTTGGAACGTCGGGGTTTCCAGCCTCCTCGTGGGGACCCCTTAGATACCCATAAAACCGAAGGGCCCCCTTGCTTCGGAGACCATATTAAGAGACCATGTATCTACCCTTAGAGGTCCTTAACCACAAGCTGGCTATTGAAGCCTGAACTACCTCGCAAAAGCATTGTCAAATGTGGTTTGCAAAGGGGGCCCGCATCTTAACAAAAGCTTAGACCTTAGTGCTTTTTTGTTATGAAACGAAACCAAACAATGTGAAGTATCTGTGCGAGCAACACACAATTTGCTGACACATCTTTTTGGCTTGTGATAAGCCCTAAAGCCTATAAACCCTATAAACCCTCTAAAACCTTTGAACCCTATAAACCCTAGAAACTATAGGCCCTATCAAACCCATAAACGGTATAAGCCCTAAGCCCTGAATGCGAAAAAACATTGAAATTGAGGCTTGGATCCGAAAATAGACCAAGAAGTCGAGAGAACGCCTTCAGCGCGGCAGCGTGTCTGTCCTGCTGTGCCTGCAGACAGGACTGCTTTGAGATCAGGGTTCAGGGTTTTGGGTTTAGGGTTCAGGGTAAATCCTAAACGCTAAACCCCTAAACCCCAAACCCTAATGCCTTACAACTTCATGGGGGCCCCTCCTTGAACTAAGATCTGAAGAAAAGGAGCGCACCTCCAGTTTTGCTGCAGTGGCTTTGTCGTGGCTCTCCTGCATGGCCTGCAGGATTCAGGGTTTTGGGATTTAGGGTTTAGGGTTAAGGGTTTAGGGTAATTCTCTCTGCTCGTCGTAAAAGCAGAATAAGAAGCATCCAGGGTTTAGGGCTTAGGGTTTGTATACCGTTTAGGGTTTGGGCAAGTCTTCGTGTCTGGTGCTCTTCTGCGTGTGAGCTCAAACCCTAAACCCTAAACCCTAAACCCTAAACCCTAAACCCTAAACCCTAAACCCTAAACCCTGAACGCGTGCAGGTTGTATGGACGGGCTGCGGCACGCTTGAGTCGACCCTACTTCTGAGGCTTCAGGGTTTAGGGTGTACTACTATAGGGGTAGGAACACTTATACCAGTGTTGTGGCCTTATGGTCCCTATATAGTTATACCATGTGAACCCCCCCAAGACCTGATTCTCATTATTCAGGACCCCATTCTTTTGGGTGCTGCAGAGTGACAGATAGGGTCTCGGGTGTAGAGTTTAGGGTTTAGGTGTTCGGACCTCCCCTTGGAGATTCATGGGTGGGCGCCGGCGCCTGGCGGCTCGAACAAAGCCGCCCCCACGACCCTCCGCTTTTTGCCATTGCCGCAGGAAGATGATGTCGGTCCAAGCCCGCAGCTGCGCGAAGCTCGTGACGTCCTTTGCTGCAGTGTGCGGGGTGGCCCCGCTTCACCACCGCGTCAAGCGCCCCTGCGATCACCTGGAAAGCTCGAGCTGAGCTTATCTGTGCTCACCTGTGATACCACGACCTGGCCAAGTCGCTACACCCGTGCTTCCAGTCCGTATGTCCCAAAACCTAAAAGCCCAAAACCCTAAAACAAAAAACCCTAAACCCTACACCCTAAACCCTACACCCTAGACCCTAAAACCCGAAACCTTAAAACCCTAAGACCCTAAAACCCTAAAACCCTAAAACCCTACGCCCTAAACCCTAACCCTAAACCCTGTAACCCTAAACCCAAAACCCTGGGACCCTAAAGGTGAGAAGACCCTGGAAGGCCTGCTTTGCTTTCGCGTGCTCTTCGTCTTTCTCCTGAGGCTTTTAGGGTTTAGGGTTTAGGGTTTAGGGTTTAGGGTAAGACTGAGAGCTCCCTCAATAGGAAATATACGTTCTGGAAATGTATACTTGGGATCTTTCCATGGTGGATGCTCCGCAACGAAGGGGGCGGTTGGGGTCCGGGGGAGCGGTTTCTAAGAGCTCTTCCCTAAACCCTCAACCCTAAACCACCTAGGAGCGTTTCTGGTCTTCAGCCCTCTCATGGAAGCCGGTTTTATGGAAATCTAAACCTCAAACCCTCAACCCTAAACCCCAAACCCTAAACCCTGAAGGTTGGACCCTTTGGGCCTGGGGACCCTGTTTAGAGACCCTGAAGGTTAGGGGTACGAGTCTTACTCCCCGGATGAAGCAACAGCCAAAGCCCCAAACCCTAAAGCCGGTACCCAGTTCACCCCCCAAAAGGCAAGGTGTTTCCATGTCATTCTTCTGGACCCAAGAGTAACCTGAGAATAACAAGGGTGCCCTTTTTGGTTTAAGGGGGTTTATAAGGGAACCCAAACCCTAAAACAAGAAAGAAGGGCCTACTCTGGGTCCTACAGTCTTTCTGAGTTAAGGATTTTGGGCGTAGCGGTTTAGGACAGGGAATACTCGGGCCTTAAAGTGAGGCCTATCTGGGGACTTTAAGTCCCAAGTGGAAACTAGTGTGGTACATGGACCCTCATGGTAAACACGCGAACCCTAAACCCTAAACCCTGAACTCTGTAAACTCAGGCTATGTCGGGGCGCCTTCAGCGTGGCAGCGTGCTCTTGACGCAGTGCCTGGCAGTCGTCGCTGGAAGGTCATATCAGTCATAACCCTCAATGAAATCGAGTTTGTAGTATTTGTATCCCCACAAGGAAACACCAAATGTACACCAACCAATGCTTAAAGCGACCATATATGCAATCACCAATAACAGCAATATGAAGCCTGTTTTATAGATTATCATATCCCACTACTCTGTAAGCCCTAAACACTAACCCTGAGCCCCAACTCCAAAACCCCAAAATCCAAACCCGAAACCCTAAACCCTAAATCCTTGCTCTTCGAATTGCCTAGGATGAACTTGCGGATTGAGGGAGAACAAGTAAGGGAAGTTAAGGCAATCCTAGAGTATGGGTCCAGGGTTTAGGGTGTAGGGTTCAAGGCTTGCAGCAGGGTACCATTATGGAAGTAGGTAAGAAAACACTATTTGGTATTTCTTGTCGGTGCGTACCCATAACTCGGGTCCATCTGTTTGTTGACAAGAAGTGGGGCTCCTCCAGCCTGAGAAACTTCGGCTCTCAGGGTCAGTGTTGCCACGCCACTCAAGGTTTGTTACAGGGGCTATGTTGAGCTGCGTTTTAGGGTTTAGGGTTTAGGGTTTAGGGTTTAGGGTTTAGGGTTAGGGTTTAGGGTTTAGCTTCTAGAAGCAAAAACAAGGCCTGAACTGCCGAAGGAACCCTCAACGAAACCCTGAGGCTCAGAATGCCCGAAAGGCCGCAGCTCGTGTCAACTTTCTACAAACCCTATACCCTAAACCCTATATAAGTCCTAAAGTAATACGATGTGCTACATGGAGCCTTAGAAGTAATAAGGGTTTAGGGTTTAGGCTGCCAACCGCAGCAAAAACTTACTGTTGGCTAATTAGCAGGGAATGAGGGAGCTAGGGCCCTATATATACCCTTTAAGGGAGTATATGGGGTACCTTATCCCCCCATGGCCTACTAACCAACAGTAAAAAAAGCCTGTTGCTCCGAGGCGTGCTTTTGATCCTTCTCCTTGGGAAGAGAGGAGACGCCCAGCCCCAAGCCTTCTAGGGAGCCAGGGTTTAGGGTTTAGGAATTCGGGTTTAGGGCAGTTTAGGGTTTCGGGTTCAGGGCTAACTGAAGGCGCACTTCAAACCTGCCCTAAGGATGTATCAACAACCAAAAAGTCGAAGCTGTTAGGGTAGTTTGAGGGATTTGAAGATTTTCGGATTTCGAGTTCAGGCAGAAATCAGGAACTACTAGTTACAAGGGGGCAGCCCAGTAACCATCCTACAGTAGGGGCACCATTTTTTGGGGGTTGGTTGATTCAGAACGGAACCTTGAACCCAAAAGAATGGGAAAAGGGTATACCACTGGGCTACCAAGCAGGTAGGGGTCTAGCCCGAATGGGAGGTGCGCGTTTGCCCCCGGGAGCCAGACTTCCATCGCGGCAGCGTGCTTCTTCTCTTGCGCCTGCTGCGGCTTTGGCCCTCCCTAAACCCTAAACCCTAAATCCTACACCCTAAATCCTACACCCTAAATCCGAAACCCTTTTGTTCGGCAGTTAGGAATATTGAAGCGTCAAGCCGTGCAAATGTCGAAGAGGCAAAGCAAAGTGTCATCCTGAAACCAGTTGGGAGCAGGGCGCCAGCATTGGGAGCGGAGGGTACAGGCTATGACGGGCTCACCTAAACCCCTACAAAGCCTATGTCACTAAACACTTGCACAACACTCTCGCTCCTATTGGGGTCGGAAAAGTTGTTACTAATAGTGTTTCCGATGATGCTCCCTATATAATTCTACTATAATAACCCCCGAAACCCTATTCGAAGTCTTCAGGCCCCTATATTGCCGTCTGTGGGGCCTTGCCTCCTGACAGCTGTTTTGAAGAGGGCTTGGGTTTTTGGGGCTGGTTCTGGGGTTGGGGTTCAGGGATTAGGCTTTGGGCTTTGGGGGTTTGGGTTCGGCGTTCAGGGCTGGATTTGGGTGTGTGTGCGCTCAAACCCTAAACCCTAAACCCTAAACCCTAAACCCTAAACCCTAAACCCTAAACCCTAAACCCTAAACCCTAAACCCTAACCCCTAACCCCGAAACCGTACAGGAGCTTGAGGGCTTGAGGTTCTAGCCGCGGCTCATTGCCTCCCGAAAGGCAGCGTGCTCTTGTTCCCTCTCCTGGCGGACATGGGACACGCAACCCCCAAACCCCTAAACCCCAAACCCCCGAACCCCAAACCCTAAACCCCAAACCCCTAAACCCCTATATCCCTAAACCCCTAAACCCCTAGACCCCTAAACCCCGAAACCCCTAAACCCCTAAACCCCTAACCCTAAACCCCTAAACCCCTAAACCCCTAAACCCTTAAACCCCTAAACCCCTAAACCCCTAGACCCCTAGACCCCTAAACCCCTAAGCCCCTAAGCCCCTAAGCCCCTAAGCCCCTAAGCCCCTAAGCCCCTAAGCCCCTAAGCCCCTAAGCCCCTAAGCCCCTGCACCCAAAACCCTAAACCCCTAAGCCCCTCAACCCCAAAACCTTATAAGCGGCTGCCTGACGTCTAATTTTCAGGGTCTAAGGCGGTTGTACCTGTCGGTTTGTAGACGGATCCCCCTAAGGGAATACAGAGCAACATAAGGGGTACTTGCTTAAGGGAACACTTTTGGGGTACAACCTCTACAAGCTGAAATTCTCTTGATGCTCATCTGTTGCATAAAGTGTATGCAAGCTGTCAGTGACAAGCTCTACGCAACAGTACTAGTTTAAAAACTTCGCGACAAGTGGATCGCCCCCCCATCTTACCCTACCTTCTGTGGTTCGTGGTCATGGAGTGTTTGGCATGGTTGCCCCTCTGTGCATGGTGGGTTTAGGGTTTGGGGTTAGGCTGTAGAGTTTGGGGTTTTCACTCTGCTTTCCGTGGTTCATGGTGGTTCAGAGCTTAGGGTTACTTAGGGTTCAGGGTTTAGGGTGGAGGTGGAGGTTTAGGGTTCCCCTCTCGCCCCGTAGTTCGTGGTGGGTTGTCGGTTTAGGGAGTTCCGGCTTCCGGCTTCCCTCTCGCCACCCCTGTGGTTCGCGGTGGTTTTAGGGTTAGCAGTCCGTTTGCTATTCATTCTTTTTGCGGGGGGGTGGGGGCATGGGGGGAGGGGGGGGTCGAGAACGCGGAGCGAGGCGTATCAAGGGCTATGAATGGTCGTAGTATTCATAAATAATCGAATAAGGGGTGGGGTGGGGCCTTTGAGCTACCCTCGTAAGGTTATAGGCTCAACGTGCTTCGCAGGTGCCATACTATCATGGGTTCCGCTACTACCCCCCCTAGGTTTCCCCCCTTAGTTCAGGCTATTTTGGGACAAAAAAGCCTAATTAAGGCTACTTCAGGGGGGAAAGTAGAGGGGTAGTACAGTACAGAGGGGTCGTAGGGGAACCCATGATACTATAAGGGCCCTTGGAGCACGCGCTTGCCTGTTCAGGGTCAAGCTAAGCAGCCCGAGACTCCACACAAATCCCCCAACACTACCCTAAACTCAAGGGACTAAAGGAGGGACCCTTCTGAGGGACCGTTATGAAGGGGCAGCTCAGGTATATAGGGACTGTAGAAGCTATATTCCAGGGGTTATATATGGGGGAACCGGAATCAGATTAAGGGTCCCTTCTAGGGGTCCCTCCCTAAACCCTAAACCCTAAACCCTAAACCCTAAACCCTAAACCCCTTAGCAAACCCTGACACACCCTTGGCCTGCAGGCTGGCCTCATGGCGCTCTTCCTGCGCCTGAGGGGATGCAGTCGCCCGAGGTTGAAGGGCAGACTTATGGGTTTGGGGGGGGGGGGGGGGTAGGGTTTAGGGTTTAGGGTTTGGGGTTTAGGGTTTAGGGTTTAGGGTTTAGTGTTTAGGCTTTAGGTTGAGGGTTGGGTTAGGGGCTGAGGGCTTGAGGCTAGTGTTAGGGTCATGGGTTGAGGAGTTTCGGGTTTCCGGCTTACCGAAGGAGAGCTCCATCAGCAGAGTTCGCAGGAGAGGTGCCTGATATGAAGTCGGGGGTTCTTTTTGCCAGCCCCCCCCCAAAAAAAAAAGCAGCCCATTGCTAGGATCTTTGTAGGTTCTAGGGTACAGAGATCTTTGTATATAGCCTGAACATGAACTTCCAGAACTTAGGTTTTTGAGTTTTTTTTTTGAAGGGTACGGGTACTCAGGGGTGTAGAAGACAGAAGCGGTCCTGGGAGGAAACTTGCCAGGGCCAACTCTAGGCTAAGGGCAATTAGCAGATTCAGGGCTTTGCAATGACGGGCTTCTAGTTTAGGGTTTAGGGTTTTAGGGTTTAGGGTTTAGGGTTTAGGGTTAGGGTTGGCGTTCAGGGCTTGGTTTGGGGCTTAGGGTCTGAGGTGATCGGGCTTAGGTGCTGGGTCTGGGGTCCACAGCGCGTATGTCTGCGGCATAGAGTTGAGAGCTTGCGGCTTCCAAGGTGTAGAAGCATGTGAGGATATCTCCCTATCCCAAACATACTCCTAAAACAGCACGGGAGAACGTAAAGAAGGTTACACAAATTCTTCTCACCTCGTAAACCTAAACCCCTAAATCCTATAAGATACCCCGAAAGCTTGAAAGTACAACTGTTGCTTGCAATCCTTTGCCCTCAAGCCCTGTATGGCGGGGGGGGGGGGGGGGTTCGGGTTTAGAGGTTAGGAATTTGTAGAATTAAGGTTTACAGTTGAGGGTATGGAGTTGAATGTTTAGGGGTTTCAGAGCTTAGGGGATTAGGGTTGAGGGCTTACAGCTTAACAGCCGCAACGCGCCTTCATCATCGCTGCATGCTCTTCCTCCTGCTCCTTCCATGGCCACCCTTCAAAGAAATTAAACCCTGCACAGAAAACAACAACGAACACCAAAAGCCCCAATCTCCAAAACCCTCGGACCATAAACTCTGGGATAAAGACATACTGAACGAACAAATCTTAAACACTATACATAAACCCCAAACCCCAAACCCTAAGCCCTAAACCCTAAACCCTAACCCAAGGTTGAGGGCGGGGAGGGGGTTCGGGGTTGGGGCTTCGGGGGGGGGCTTTGGGTTGTTTGTACGGCCTCTGGGCCTCGTCCCCCATGCAGTTCGTTTAGGAAAGTCGGCTCCCCCAAGCCCGAAGCCCTAGAGCCTAAACCCCAAGCCCTGCAGTTTAGGGTTTAGGGTTTAGGGTTGAGGGTTTAGGGCTTAGGGTTTAGGGTTTGGGGTAGAACCAACACCTCAACCCCCATGGCTTGGGCTTATCCATTTTGGCAGCTTCTGAGGTTTCCTAGCTTGGGGCTGTGTGTGTGTGTGTGTGTTTAGGGTTTAGGGTTTAGGGTTTTAGGCTTTGGGCTTTAGGGTTAGGGTTTCAGGTTTAGGGTTTGTGGCTCTTAGTCTTAGTGTTTAGGGCTCGGGGTTCTTGCTCATCTGTAGGGCCCTACTGGCCTGGAGCGCGGCAGTGGAGGCTGCACCATGATCTTGCTGCATGGCCTTGGGTTTACAGGAGGGTTTAGGGTTTAGGGTTTAGGTTTAGGGTTTAGGGTTTAGGGTTTAGGGTTTAGGGTTTAGGTTTTAGGGGGGCAGGCCTGAGGCTGTAGGGTTCAAGGTGTAGGGTGTGTAGTTTTTGGGGTGTTTAGGGTTTGGGGCGTGGCCTAGAGTCTAGAGTTGAGTCTAGGAAACTCTGGGTTCAATACGGACGAAATGCAAAGGGCTTAGGGTTTAGGTTTTAGGGTACTAAACTGAAGAACCTGAAGCCCCAAAACTTTGTAAAGCCGCAAACGCGAGGATAGGGGGAGGGGGGGTGAACTCATCATTAGGGAGATATTCTAAGTTAGCCTCCGTTTGGGGGGTTTAGGGTCTAGGGTTTTAGGGTTCAGGGCTTCTTGTTTAAAGAAACAGTACTATTGTGCATTTCGAAAGGCAAACTAAACCCTCATGTCTTAACCCCCTATATGCCCCATCCAAACACCTACATTCCACATCATGTCCCCTAAAAGCCCCTAAGCCCGAATTCAATAAGAGATTCAACCCTATAGCCGCAATTCCCACTAAACCCTAACCCTAAACCCTAAACCCTAAACCCTAAACCCTAAACATTAAACCCTAAACCCTAGACCCTAAAACCCTAAACCCTAAACCCTAAACCCTAAACCCTGCGTTTAGGGTTTCTCTTCTTGGAGCCCGACCAGCTGCACCGCGGCGTGCTCTTTCGCCATCTCCTGCATGTTGGGGGAAGGGGGGTTTAGGGTTTACGGTTTAGGGTTTAGGGTTTAGGGTTTAGGGGGGTTTAGGGTTGAGGGTTTAGGGAACCAGAATAGGGTTCAGGGCTTAGGATACCCTTTCGGGTCACAGGGGGATTTGAGGAGATGCCCATGTCTTTTTGAGGGCCAGGCTCTTGTTCAGAGGGTTTAGGGTTTAGGGTCTAGGGTTGGGTTTTGTTGGGTTTCAGTGGAAGAAGCCTCAAGGGTTTAGGGTTTAGGGTTTAGGGTTTAGGGTTTAGGGTTTAGGGTTTAGGGTTTAGGGTTTAGGGTTTAGGGTTTAGGGTTTAGGGTTACCCTATAAACCCTGAGCCCCTAAGCTTTGAAAGGGCCAGCTGGAAGTCCGGGGTGTTCCGGGGGCTTTTGTCCCAAACCCCCTCACACGTAAACCCTGAACCCAATGCGGGCTTGATCCTCATCCCTCGAAGGACCCTAAACCCTAAACCTTAAACCCGAAACCCTAAACCTTAAACCCTAAACCTTAAACCCAAAACCTTAAACCCTAAACCCTAAACCCGAAACCCTTCAGGGTGTTTGGAGCGCAGGGAAGCGGAGAATCGGGCCTTGAGCGCCTCCTCGTGCATCCCATCTTGGGCCTGATCAAGTTTGTGTTTGGTTTTTTAGGTTTAGGGTTCGGGGTTTAGGGTTTAGGGTTTAGGGTTTCGGGTTTAGGGTTTAGGGTGTAGGGTGTAGGGTTTAGGGTTTAGGGTTCAAGGTTTTAGGGTTTAGGGGTCTATTAGGTTTAGGGTCCAGGGTTTAGGGTTAAGAGTTAGGGTTTAGGGTTTAAGGGTTTAAGGGTATTTAGGGCTCAGAGGGTTCAGTGAGTCAGGGCTTCGGGTTTAGGGATTCAGGCACTTAAGGCAATCCTGTCGAGTATATGTTCTGCGGCTTCTGCTTCTGGGGTTCTCGGAAGTTTGTTACCTAACAGGCTTGCAGATCTGAGAAGTGTTAGGATCCTTCGATTCAGCTCTAGTGTTCAGGGTTTGTCGGGTTTTGGGATTATGGTTTGGGCTTATGATTATGGTACTTGGCGTTTCGGGTACTGTTTTTTATAGGCTTATGTGTCTCCACTAAACAACCCAGCTAAACCCCATGCACCTCAAAGGCAAACAACATTCTACACTACGCCCTAAACCCTCAATCCTAAACTCTGAACCTAAAAGCCCCAAAAACCCTGAAGCCCACCAAGGCCCCAAACGCCCCGATGCGCTGCGAACGCCCTAAACCCTCTGACCCCGAAAGCCAAACCCTGATGAGGCTCCTAGGACTCCTGTCTTTGAGCGTTTTGGGCCCAAAGACCTTAGGGTTTTAAGGTCTTTGGGACATCTTGAGCCTAAGAGAAACTTTAGTGTTTGGGGTTTTGGGGTTCAGGGTTCAAGATAACCTTGACCCTAAAACCTAGTATAACCCAAATCCCCTAGAAACCCTGAACCCGAAAACCCTTTCGGAAACCCTAAGAAAACCTTGAAGCCAGCAGGCGAAGCCTTCAAGGCTTCGGCTTTGGCGACGTCGTGCTCTTGCTGCATGACCTGCCACCCACACACTGTAAGGTTCAGGGTTCAGGGTTCAGGGTTCAGGGTTCAGGGTTCAGGGTTCAGGGTTTAGGGTTTAGGGTTTAGGGTTTAGGGTTCAGGGTTCAGGGTTCAGGGTTCAGGGTTCAGGGTTTAGGGTTTAGGGTTTAGGGTTTAGGGTTTAGGGTTTAGGGTTTAGGGCTTAGATTTAGGGTGTAGGGTTGAGGCCGTAGGAGAGCTTCCTTAGGGCTTTAGGCTTATAAGGGTTTCCAGGCTCTGTGTTTTTTTTGGGTTTTAGGGCTTTGGGAGTTTACAAATGCGCTGGGCCAGCTTCTTTAGGGCAGGCTTTGGGGTTTATGGATTGGGGGGTTTAGGATTTAGGACTTGCAGGTTCAGTGGGAAGGGGGTTGAGGCACGGGGGGGCTCGTTGCTCCCGAAGAACATCAGGAACTGCGGCTTGAAGACCACCCATCTTCTCGTACACGTCGCGCCCTTGCAGCTCCCACTTGGGAGTTGTGAACACCTTGAGTACAGCTGCTGGCGTATCGGCTCGCAGCGGTCTATATCTCCCGCAAGGCCACAGATCTGCGCGCCCCGCGCGGCGCGTGCGCGGGGGGCTTGGCGCCGACGAGTCGCAGATGCGGGAGAGCTGCGCCATGATCGACACGGAATACGACCCCAAATCGGCCGCCACGGCATTGCACAAAGAATCCTTGCCGTTCCTGCCAACCCCGCTGGTCCACAAGGCGGCAGCCCGCGTCTGGCCAAAGACGCCCTCGGGGGCTGAGATGATGGGCTCGGGGAACGGAGAAGGGACCGCAAACTTCGGTTTTTTGCCTTATAGGGCTTTAAGGTCCCCAGACCCCAAACCCCAACTCTAAACCCCTGAAACCTAAACTCAGGGTGAACCGCATATGAGAAGAATCACGGCGGGCCTCCTTCACTTCGGCGTGCGCCATCTCCTTCTCCTGCGGAGCGGATGGCCCTAAACCCTATAAACCCTAAACCCTAAACCCTATAAACCCTAAACCCTAAACCCTAAACCCCTCCAGGAAGAGACCCCGGGGAGTGGTCACTGTGTGGTCTGCAGTACGACCTGGCCTTCCGCACACTAAAGAACCCTGAAGCCCCAAACCCTTCGCCCGCAAAACACCTACTAATACCGCGACTACTATAGTGTTACTATATTCGAAACTATTTTCTATTCTTACTACTATTTTGCCGAGAATTATTGTTGCCAATACCCCAAAGGGTCCTAAGTACCTGCATAGTAGAAAGTAGGGTTTCTATAATAGGAATTACTATTATGGTTATAAGTGACCCCCATATAGGTACTTAGGATTCTTTGGGTACTATTGTACAAGCATAGGAAGAGACCGCCTGACTCTTGGGCTCATCTTAGATAAAGGCCGCCTGGATGGCTGCAGTGTGTCGCTCCTCTTGCTCCTGTCAGGGCCACGGGCCGAAGGTCTCTGTGATTCAGGGCGCCTTTCGAGAATCCACCACTGCTTAGGGTTTAGGGTTTTGGGTTGAGGGTTTAGGGTTAAGGTTCAGGGTTTAGGGTTTAGGGTTTAGGGGGTTTAGGGTTGAGGGTTTCGGGTTTAGGGGGTTTAGGGTTTAGGGTTTGGGGGTCTAAGCCAAATGCATTTAACTAGGGTGAGATTTGACTGTGTGAACATGTCGGATGGCAGCTACGCTCCTTCCTCAGCTACCACGTCAAGGGGTTCAGAGTTGAGGGTGGAGCTTCTACAGTGTACTTGGAGGTTCATGGTACTTAGCAACCCTAAACCCTAAACCCTATACCCTACCCTGAACCTCCAAGACAGGGTCTCTGGAGCTCCAAATCCCTTGGGCCCTTATCAACCTTGAAGCCCCAGTGCCCGACAAAAGGCCGACAAAAATTGCTAAAGCTTTTGGAACCCCTGAAGAACGTGAAGCCGTCCCGCCCCCAAAACCCCCGAAAACACGATAAGTGCACTAAAGCCTCCCCCCACCACAGGCCAAAAGGTTTACGATAATAAGGGGCCCCTAGTATCGACCCACCTAATAGTAGGATTCCCTTAAAATAAGGACCCCAACCAAAGAGGTACCCTTAGTTTCGGAAACCGCCCAAATAAGAAAACCTTGAAGTCAGCAGGCGAAGCCTTCAAGGCTTCGGCTTTGGCGACGTCGTGCTCTTGCTTCATGACCTGCCACCCACACACTGTAAGGTTAAGGTCTTTGGGTCATTTTGAGCCTAAGGGCATCTTCAGTGTTTCGGGTTTGGGGTTCAGGCTTTAAGATAACCTTAGCCCTAAACCCTACATTCCCCCATAAACCCTAAACCCTCAAACCCTTTCGGAAACCCCCAAATCAGAAAATTTACGATGATAAGGGACCCCTAATATAGATCCAGACCCACAAAATCGTAGGATTCCCTTGAAATAAGGACCCCAACCAATGAAGTACCCTTAGTTTCGGAAACCGCCCAAATAAGAAAACGTTGAAGTCAGCAGGCGAAGCCTTCAAGGCTTCGGCTTTGGCGACGTCGTGCTCTTGCTGCATGACCTGCAGCCCACACACTGATAAGGTTCAGGGTTTAGGAGCTTGGGGTTTAGGGTTTAGAGCTTAGGGTTTAGGGTAGCCATGCTCCTAGGTTTGGGAGTTTGGAAATCACCTCGGCAGGCCTCTTTCACCTCGGCGTGCGCCGTCTCCTTCTCCTGCAAAAGCGGAAGACTTGCAGGCCCTAAGCCCTAAACCCTAAACCCTAACCCCTAAACCCTAAACTCTAAAGAAAGCCCAGATCTCAACTTAATGAGAGTGGCCCCAGTACGACTGGGCCTTCCGTGCTGAAAACGCGAAAGCCCCAAACCCCGAAACCCAACCCTAAACCTGAACCCATAAACCCTATGAAACACTGGATCGGGCCTTCATGGCTGCGGTGTGTCGCTCTTCTTGCTCCTGCCAGGGGGGGGGGGGGGGGGGGGGGGGGGGGCAGTTTAGGGTTTAGGGTTTAGGGTATAGGGTTTAGGGTTTAGGGGCTCTTGAGCTTTCGGTCTCCAGGTCTGGAAGGGGCAGGGCTAAACTCAGACCCTATGGGCCTAAAGCGTAAGCCCGAAACTGTGAACATGTTGGACGGCCCTCCTACACCTTAAAGCCTAGGGCCTAAGCCCTACAAACCCCGCAAACCCCACTCCGTTCCTAAACCCCGAAACCCGGAACCCTAAGCCCGAACCGAAAGTCCTAGAGCCGATTGAGTCGTGGTAAGAAGGCCCTCATAGGATATCTTCTCGAATAGGTTCAACTTGCTAGAAGAAAGGAAAGAAGAATAAACCCTAAACCCTAAACCCTAAACCCTAAACCCTAAACCCTAAACCCTAAACCCTAAACCCTAAACCCTAAACCCTAAACCCTAAACCCTAAACCCTAAACCCTAAACCAGATCTACTTCAAAACACAGGCCAGTGTTGAGGGTTTAGAGCTTAGGGTCAATGTTGTACTGTTCCAGGATGGCCCTGTATACCCTCTGAAACATATTCCTAAGTAAGATCCTATTGACCCCAAGAAGGGTAAATATAAAGTATCCCTAAACCCAAAACCCTAAACCCTAAACCGCGGGCCTACCCAGTGTCAGAAGAGGCACGGAGTTTGTGCGGCTCTCGGCGCTCCAGGGCCAGAAGCGATGGTTCAAGGCTACTGGCTAAAAGCAGGGGGATTTAGGGTTTAGGGTTTAGGGTTTAGGATTTGGGGTTTAGGGTGTAGGGTTTAGGGTTTAGGGTTTAGGGTGCTTTTGATTCTAGGTCTCAGCCCACAAGCCAGTGAGCGTCTTGAAGATGTGGAGCTCTTTTTCAGCAATGAACTTCACAAACCCTCGAAGCTTGTACTTCAGCCCTATACAACCCCTATGTATATCTTGTAT
The DNA here is from genome assembly GCA_905221605.1 of Symbiodinium natans. Lineage (NCBI taxonomy): Eukaryota > Dinophyceae > Suessiales > Symbiodiniaceae > Symbiodinium > Symbiodinium natans. Next base: position 1,703,816 of record CAJNDS010002079.1, on the reverse strand, counting down.
AGTCCCAATATGGCCCCTACATAACCCTCAATAGATAATCACGTGATGTACCCTTCAAGCCCCCGAAGTCTTAAAGCCCTAAAGCACGCAAAGCCCTCATCCCTGAAACCCCACAACTCCATGAGCCTCATATGCCTTAAAGACCTCACCCTGAAACCTACAAAGCCTACGCTCCCTAAACCCCATAAACCGTAAACCCTCATGAACCCGAAACCCGCCTAAACCCTAAACCCTCCTAAACCCTAAACCCTAACCCTAAACCCTAAACCCTAAACCCTGAACCCTTATCAACCCAGGACGTGATGCCTTCAGGGCATCCGCTCGAGCTACGTCGTGCTCTTGCTTCATGACCTGCAGGCCCCCTCCCACTTCTCGCTGACTGAGGTCTACAACACTGTAGGGTTCAGGGTTTAGGGTTTAGGGTTATAGGGTTTAGGGTTTAGGGTTTAGGGTTTAGGGTTTAGGGTTTAGGGTTTAGGGTTTAGAGCGTAGGGTGTAGGGATTAGGGTTTAGGGCCTAAGGGGCTTGAGCTTAAAGCTTTGGCTTTTGGGGCTTAGGAGTTTAGGATTGAGGGGTCTAGAGCTAGTGAACGGGCTTGAGGATGAACCTTACAGGGTCTAGGATAGACAGGGTTCTGGGGTTGAGGGTGGAAGGGTTTAGGGTTTAGGGTTTAGGGTTTAGGATTTAGGATTTAGGGTTAGGGTTTAGGCCACGCGAGGCTTATGGTCAGAATGAACGAATCACCTCCTCATCTCGCCTCTTTCACCTCTGCGTGCGCCATCTCCTTCTCCTTCGGATGGCGGACGGAAAGCGCTCAAAGTCATGAGCCATCTTCTACAGGGTCCCCCATACCTCAAGGTGTGACCGTCCATGTACCATATCATGATATATCTGCACCCCGAAGTATAGGAAGCACTTTAAGGCTCAATGCGCAAGTCCCATTTAGGTACATGCCCTTAAGCAGGTATAGGGAATGTGTTGCAAGTGCCCTGTTTGGGGGGCGAAGTGTGAGGGACCCATATGAATCTGACAATGTAACTACAAGAAGAAACCACTATCCCGCAAGTCCCGATCCCTCAAGCCCGCATGCCCTCACACCGTTTGGGGTTCATTGCGGTTTAGGGTTTAGGGTTAGGGTTTAGGGTTTAGGGTTTAGGGTTTAGGGTTTAGGGTTTAGGGTTTAGGGTTTAGGGTTTAGGGTTTTGGGTCGAGCGCTTAGGGTGATACAACCCTTACAACCCTGGAAGAGGAGGTCTGACAATGGTTTAGGGTTTAGGGTTTAGGGTTTAGGGTTTAGGGTTTAGGGTTTAGGGTTCTTGGATCGCAACCAGGCCTTGATGGCCGCAGTGTGTCGCTCTTCTTGCTCCTGCCGCTGACTTGTCAGTTGTTTCCCTACTACCCCCCCTCTCTACTACCCTCCCCCCCTAGGTTCCCCCCTTAAATAACATCAAAATAGCCTTAATTTGGGGTGAGCATGGGGGGGGGGGGGGGGGGGGGGGGGGAGGTAGCCGGGCAACCCACGGAAATTAGGGTCGTTTACTGGGAACCCCTAAACAGGGAGCCCCAAGAATATAGTAGGCATGCAATAGCAACATGCCGAACCAGGGTCCTGAAATTCTCGTTATGTTCCTTCTATACTCTTGGGGTTCCCTGTTTAGGTGTTCCCATTGGGATCCCTTCAGTGACAAACCCGAGTGCCCATACCTCGAGTCATGAAATCTTACGGCCCGCAACGCCCCAATCAAACCCTAACAAAATGTCCCAAAAACCCATGCAGCCCTAACCACCGCTTTAGGGTTTAGGGTTTAGGGCCCAACAACAGCAAAGCAATAGAAACCTAAACCCTGAAAGGCCTTGAGAGCTTCAGCTTTGGCGACATCGTGCTCTTGCTTCATCACCTGCAACCCGCATACGCTGAAAGGTTTCGGGTTTAGGGTTAAGAATTAGGGTTTAGGGTGTAGTGCTTAGTGTTTAGGGTTTGAATGATTGACCCTTCAAAGCCTCCAAGATTTCCCCTAAAGGGTTTTAGGGTTTAGGGTCGGGGCACCTATTTCCGGTCTTACTTGAAGCTTCAGGGTACTTAGCAACCCAATTGTAAGTGCAGTTATAACCCCTTTAAAGCCCCTCAAGTACTCCAATAGGGTCACAAGTGTTGAGCATTCAGGATGAGGGTGGAGAGGCTTAAGCTTACTTCCGATATCTTTGGTTTAGGGCTTTATTAACCCTGAAACCCTAAACCCGAAAACCTGAGCCCGAAACCCTAAACCCTGAACCCTAGGCCCTAAACCCTAAACCCTAAACCCTAAACCCTAAACCCTAAACCCCTAAACCCTGAACCCTATGCTTGTAAGAGGAACCCTAGGTTGCCTCTTTCGCCTCCGCGTGCGCTGTCTCCTTCTCCTGCGGATGGCGGAGGAAGACCCTCAAGCGGGGGGGTTTAGGGTTTAGGGTTTAGGGTTTAGGGTTTAGGGTTTAGGGTTTAGGGTTTAGGGTTTAGGGTTTAGGGTTTAGGGTTTGGCACCCTCCTCTCCCCCCCCCCCCTCAAAAAAAACAAAAGAGCAGCAACAACTCAGCCCCAAACCCGAAACCGTACTGCAGAGGCCATGCCCAAGCCCTGTTTGATCCCGTGTCCATGAAAAGCCCTCCAAACCCTAAACCCTCATAAGCTTAGTTGCTGAGTTCAGAAGCCCCACAAAAGTGGACACTGTCAGTTCTAGAGGGGAGTATTCCAAAAAGTGTAAAGTGCACTCAGTTCAGCTACTGAGTAAGGCGTGGAAAACAGGTCTGACTATTGTGCACGTGCACAGCTACGTAAAACGAAGCCGGGCCTGGATTGCTGCGGTGTGTCGCTCTTCTTGCTCCTGCCGGTCTGAGACAACCCCAAGCCTTATGCATCCTGTTACAATAAACCCTACACCCAAAACCATAACCCTACACCCCAAAACCCCAAACCCTAAACTCCTGCCTTGAGCGCCTCTATGCGGTTTAGGGTTTAAGGTTTCGGGTTTAGGGTTTAGGGTTTCGGGTTTAGGGTTGAGGTTCTTTCCATCTTGCCCAGGGTTGAGAGCATAGAGGTGTTTTGGCGGCTTGGGGTTAAGATTTAACCCGGGGGGTTTAACCCCTAAGCCCAAACGTCCCCTAGGGCGGTACAGCTCACCTCTAGGTTTTGGGATCATGTGATGCTCCCAAAACACCCAAACAGTTAGGAAGCTGATCCCTAAACCCGAAACCCTTTAGGGACTTTAGAGTTTAGGGACTTTAGAGTTTTTGTGGCAGCTTGGCCGGCCTTTAGTCGTAGGGCTTTACAGGACTCAACCCCTAATACCCTAAAGCGACAAAAGAGAACTAACAAAATCCCAAAAGCCTCATCTTGAAAGCCTAGACCCTAAGCCTTAAACCCTAAGCACCCAAACACCCAAACCCTCAACTCTCAACCGAAGGGGCGCATGGGGGAGGGGGCCGGGGGGGGGGGGGAAGGGACCTAAAAGAACCTAAAGCCCGACGCGTGAAGCTAAACCTGATAAGGCCAAAACCCTATAAACCTTGAAGCCGTTCCTCAAACCCTAAACCCTGAACCCTAAACCCTAAACCCTAAACCCTAAACCCTAAACCCTGAACCCTAAACCCTGAACCCTAAACCCTGAAGCCTAAACCCTGAAGCCTAAACCCCGAACCCTAAACCCTAAACCCTAAACCCTGAACCCTAAACCGTGAACCCTGCACCCTAAACCCTGAACCCTCAACCTTGAAGCCATCAGCTGGTTCCTTCAGAGCTTCCGCTTTGGCGACGACGTGCTCTTGCTTCATGGCCTGCAG
>CAJNDS010002079.1:1665000-1697500 GCA_905221605.1 Symbiodinium natans | reverse complement strand
GTACCTAAATCGGGTATACTTGGCCCTTACAGTACCTCCTCTATAAGGACTTTGGCAACCAAGTATATAGAAATATATATACTGTATTAATAAGGTACATGGACCCTTAGGGCAGTTAAGGCCTAAACCCTACAAACCTTCCCTAAACCCAAAACCCTAAAACCCTCCTACTTGTAAACCCTAAACCCTAAACCCTAAACCCTAAACCTTAAACCTTACACCCTGAACCCTAAACCCTTCAAGCCATCAGCTGGTTCCTTCAGAGCTTCCGCTTTGGCGACGTCGTGCTCCTGCTGCATGGCCTGCAGCCAACACACTGCAAGGTTTAGGGTTTAGGGTTTAAGGTTTAGGGTTTAGGGTTCAGGGTTCAGGGTTTAGGGTTTAGGGTTTAGGGTTTACGGTTTCGGGTTTAGGGTTTATTGGGGCTTGGGGTTTAGGGCTTTTACAGGGTTTAGGGTTTGAAGTTGTAGGGTCTCCCCCCCCCGCCCCCCCCACCCCCCACAACCCTCAACCCCAACACCCAAACAAAGGCCGTTGAGTCAAGACAAAGACGGCAGGTTAAGCGCCCATTTAGGGCCCATTAGGCACTGAACAATTTCTCTTGTAGGGCTCAGGATTTATAGGGTTTAAGCCTTCAGGGTTTGGGTAAGCGGCAAATGGGGTCAGGGCTGCGGGATAGTAAAGGTCCCCAACCCAGTTTGTAAGGGACGAATGATGCTAGCCCTGGTATGATTTGGGCCTGGGATTCAGTGGGGGAGCTTGTGATAGGAATTGCCCCGGCTTAGGGTTTAGGGTTTAGGGTTTAGGGTTTAGGGTTTAGGTTGCCTCTTTCGCCGCTGCGTGCGCTGTCTCCTTCTCCTGCAGATGGCAGACGAGCACCCTAAAGCCTGAGCTGTTTGGCTCTTCACAGACCACAACCCAACCTTCCCAAAGCCCACACCATGCACCCCAAACACTAAACAGTACTGTAAGTCCGCAAACCCTAAACCTACACCCCAAACCCTAAACCCCAAACGCTAAACCCCAAACCCTAAACCCAAAACCCTGCCCCCCCCCCCCCCCCCCCCACCAAAAAAACTTAACACTCCCCTACTCCGCCTCTCAACATGATCCCAAGACAAAAACCCTAAGAATCCCTGCTTTGAGGTTGATGGTACTTAGAAACCTAAGTGGAACTGTACTTCTAACCCAATTATGACCCTACGAGGGTATTTAAGGGGCTTGTAAGTGAGCTATCACTACACTTATAATTGGTTTTACTAAGTACCCTCAACCCAAAACCCTAAACCCTAAACCCAAAACCCTAAACCCGAAACCCTAAACCTGAACCTCCAAGTGGAGCAGTACAAGGAGGGGTGCCCCCTAGGTCTAAGTAGAGCTAGAAGCACCCTAAACTGGGCTCTAAGGATCCTAACCGAGGTTCTACAATCCTTACTCATAAGTAGAATTATAAGGACCCTAAATTGGGTTCTAAGGATCCTAAGTGAGGTTGTAAGTCCCGTAACTATAGTTAGTTCTGTAAGGGGTGCCCCTCCTTGCAAGACCTGAACCCTAAACCCTAAACCCTAAACCTTGGCTCTTAGAAAGACGAGCCTGGATGGCGGCAGCGTGTCGCTCTTCTTGCGCCTGCTGGGGACATGGCGCTCGAGGTTTATTTAGGGCTAAGGGTTTTGGGTTTAGGGTGTGGAGTTGCAGGGAAAAGGACGCCCCCGAACCTTGGTCGAAACTCCAAACTCTAAAATATTTTCCGTTTGGGGGGGGCAGGGACGCTCCTCATGCGTGAGTCTAGTGCCCAGGGTTTAGGCTTTAGGGTTTCCCCAAACCCTAAACCCTAAACCCATAAGGGTATAGGTCTTTTCATGTATCTGGTTCCAGCGATGAAAGCCTTGAAGTCCCGGATGTCATGCTCCACGAAGGTGAGGCCCATCTTTTCAAGATATGCCACCTCGGCAGTCTGAGAGGCGCCCAAACCGCTGTTTTGTCGAGCTCTCTCCTTCGCAGCGTCATCACAAAGCTGATCCCAGGGCACCTTTCCTTGGCCTTTGCGTTCTGCAAAATAGAACACATGAAGCTCCTGCCCGAGTTGTGCTGCAAGGTCCACGTTTTGTTTCCATTCCTCGAACCACTGGCAGCCCCAGGGGGCTCTTCCGTCTTTCTCCAAGCAAAGCTGCTGGGCCCTTTCTGCCGCCTCTGCCAGCTGGATCTGCCAGTCTGTCTCTGACTGGTCACTCTTGATTACCAACAGTTGGCCCATGGCTTTGGCATCGCTGCGATGTGTTCCGGCTCCACCTCCACTACACTGAGGTATGTTTCCGCTGGAACGCGGCCGTAGATGCTGTGGCACCAACACGTCCCCGGCGTGTCTGGATTCTCGGAATGCTGTCCAAGGCCCGAATCCGCATCTGTCAAGAAGACGCACGCCAAAGACCACGGCTCCACCCCTGTATCCAAAGCCTGAGACGTCACAGCTGACACAGCTTCGTCCCAGAGGTCACTGTATTTGCCAGGAAAGGACACGACGCACTTGGCAGCCTTCCGGTTTATGTGTCCAGGAAAAGCCACGCGCTTGGACGCAAAGCCAAACCCGGACAGGTCGGCGAGCTGGCGGAAGGCGTACAAAGCTTGGCCGTGAAACTTCGGCCCAAAGCACGGAGCTTAAGATTGGTCATGTGCAATTGCATGATGTTGCATGCGAACTCCCACCAAATCGTTGCTGTGAGACAAACTTGAACAGACACGTGGTAACCAGTCATTTTTTTTTACAAGTATATGGAAACCCCCATCGCCCACGAAAAAGGCCAGCGAGAAGATCGTACGGCGACTCCAGATGTGTAGCAAAGACTGCTCTGAGAATCGGTCGTTCCTGCGAAAGAAGACATACACTCCTAATCCCGTAATCACAGGCCGCAGTACAGCATCACACGTCAGGTACAAATCGTTCCAACCAACCGCGGCGAGATTGGCAACAACTCGCACGAAAGTGTAAGCCGCCAAAGCCAGCTTGGCTGTTTTCCTGACACTCACAGGCTCTGAATGGGCCTCTAGATGCTGGCCCAGCTCCGCCAGCGCTGTCCTTCTGCGCCCGGGCCTCTGCGGCTGCTGCTTTGCAGCTGCACTGGCCACTTGGCTGACACCCCTCAGAGGTAGCTCCAAGCCTTCCCCCGTGGGGTCTGCGGCAGACATGGCTGGAACTTTGACTTGAAATCTTACCTGATCCCTGCAGCATGTGGAGTACGCACCTCCTTGCAGAGAACACCCCGTTCAGATAGATGCTTGTCGTGTTGCAGTACTGCAGTCGGCGCTCTCAGTATAAGGTTGCAGCTTGCCTCGGAACCAGTTGTATTAAAAACCCGAAGCGTCCCCTACTCTGCCTGAGCTCGAGTTTAACAGCCTCCGGCTCGGACAGCCCGACCCTCGTGCGCCCGTGCGCAGTCCGCCTGACACTCCAAAGGCTGCAAGCTTCGACTTTTATTTTAGGGTTCAGGGTTTAGGGTTTAGGGTTTACAGGGTTTAGGGTTTATAGGGTTTAGGGTTTTAGGGTTTTCGGGCTTCTGGACCCAATCGGACTTGTTAGATGAGGTTCTTGGGGCTATTTGGGCCTAAGGGTTATAACCCTAACCTTTTTGTCTCCATAAACCCCATAAAGCCTATGAATCCCTATAACCCCCCTATAAAACCTACAAACCCTCCAAACGCTTCCTGGAGCCCCCAACCTCCAGAGCCTTTGCCGCGCTTGCGCCGTGCGTTTGCTGCAGTGCCTGCGAGGAAGCCCTGAGAGGAACGGGGCCTGGGAACTTGAAGTCCCTTGAAGGGCATGGCGTATATAGGAGTGGAGGGCTTGAGGGGGATTAGGGTTCGGGATTGGTAGGGTTTAGGGTTTAGGATTTTACGGTTGAGGATTTTCATATTCTGGGTTTAGGGACTTAGGACTTTCAGGCTTTAAGGGGGCAAGTCGTCCGAACTCTGGCCTATTTACTTGGGGTAACCTGAAAAAGAAAAGGGGACCGTGCCTTGCAGAAGAGGCCCACAAAGGGACCAGAGTGCACAAACGAGAGAGGCACCTTGAAGATGCCCCAGAACATTCACCCCAAACCCCAAACCCTAAACCCTAAACCCTAAACCCCAAACCCTAAAATTGTGTGCCTGCTGCGCCACAGCATGCTCCTTCTCCTTCTCCAGAGGCGCAGCTGCAACCGGAATCCGCGGATCCAATGAACCCCAAAACTAGGATCATATGTACCCCATGCCACGATCAGCACTGCCGTACTCTCTGTCTGTTTTTGCCCCCAAAACCCTATAAAGCCTAAACCTTAAACCCTGTGGAGGAGAGGGGAGGGGGGGGGGGGGGCAAAAGGGAAAATGCGTGCAGCATGACCCCCCCCCGCGCCTTCATAGCTGCCGCATGTCTCTCCTCCTGAGCCTGGCAGCAGCATGAGACCCTGAATCCATTACGGGGGTTTAGGTTTGAGGGTTTAGGGTTTAGGGCTTACGGTTTAGGGAAGGTACCTGTTTGGGGTCCTTACTATAAGGGAATCCTACTTTTTTGGAGACTATATCAGGGGCCCCTTATTTTCATAAATCCCAATATGACTTTTCAGAACCCCCGAAGACCCAGGAGCCTCTGGAGGTCAGACCAGTGCTAGTGTAGCTCGACCGTGCATGGCAACAAAAGCGCACACAGCTACCTGGCTATCACCAGCTTTGCGTCACATGCCTAGTGACGCCAGCAAATCACGATACATGCTGCAAATCGTATCAGCCCAAAAGGCACTCCTATAGAGGCTCAGCAGGACTGGACATTGGCACTGTGGTGCTTGGGGCACAGAAAGAACCACACGACATGCAACAACACAGCACAAAGCCGCCTAAATCATGTCTGTCTTGCATGTTTTGCACGATCTTTTTGCCCCTTCCTGAAGAAACATCTCAAGCCTGTTATGGGGCAGGTGCCTAAGCAGCTATAAGGGGCTTCATGGTCGTTGCCTACAAAAGGGTTTAGGGTCTAGGGTTTCGGGTTTGGGCTTCATGTTCTCCTTCACCTGAACCCCAAACCCAGAACCTGAGCAGCAACCCAGTCAAACCCTCTGTGTAAAACCCCCTATGGAGCAGTGCAGCCCCGCCTCAACGGCCGCTGCATGCCTCTCTTCCAGTGCCTGTGGGTCGGGGAGGTCCCTTTTCACGAGGGGTTGAGACGCATCAACTCCTAAATTCTAGACGTTACATAAGGGTTCAGGGTTAGGGTTTATAGGGTTTTAAGCCTTGCAGAATACAATCTTGAAGCAACGGATGCTGGAGCTTTTGGGCTGAACCTATACTTATAGTAGCTCTCGAAACCAAATGCCGAAAAAATCTAGAACCATGAAAGCTCAACACCCCAAAATCGTGAAACCTCAAAAAACGCTAAAACGCAAGAAAAAAAAACAACCGTGAAAACCCTTAAAACCCCCAAAAAGGCCTAAAAACCCTAAAGCCAAAACCCTAAAGCTCCTCAGGGCTTGACTTGCAATTGGGAAGTTATAGCCATGCTTGGGAGCCTCTCGCGCAGTCCAATGATCACGTTCCTTCTCCTGCGCCAGGAGGATCCCTCCCTCTTAGGGTTCATTTAGGGTTTAGGGTTTAGGGTTTGGAGGGTTTGGAGGGTTTGGAGGGTTTGGAGGGTTTGGAGGGTTTGGAAGAGTTTGGAGGGTGCGAAGGGTTGAGGGGTGAGGGTTTTTGACCCCGAACTCCGCCCCACCCCGTAAAAGAGCTTTCAGGGCCTGAATCCTACACCCTCAACCCTGCTAAGCCCCAAACTGTTTAAATCCTAACTACCCTCAAACCCCAAACCCGAACTAGGGGAGACCCAAACCCGTAGGTTGCGGGGAGTCTGCCTCGATCTCGGACACGTGTCTCTCTTGCTGCGCCTTCCAGAGATGTGGCACAGGGTTTAGGGTTTGGCGTTTGGACTTCTAGGGTTTACGGTGTTCTCGGACATTGGAGTTCACGGTTTCGGAAGTCTAGGGCTGAATAAAAGGGGTTTAGGACAATAGTGGGGTTTGGGGCTTCGGGGGTTGTGGGGTTGAGGGCTAGCTTTGGCTTTGGGGCACCGGGGGTCAAGGCCTGGTGGGGCTTACCACGGATATCGCCTTTGGCTCAAAATTCGAGGGTTTACGGGTTTCAAGGATTTTAGAGTTTTAAGGCTGTTTGGCTTTAGGCTTTTGGGGTTTTAGGGTATGGGGTCTGTGGGTTTAGGGTTTATAAACACCCCAATACTTGTCCATAGGCAGAAGTGTAAGGTTGTTCCTTCATGGCCTTTTTTCTGTGAGGAGATATGCAACAAAAGAAGTGGCCCTCAGACTCATCCTGACCCAAGAGTACCCTAGGACATCCGGTCGCTTGGGGCTCGCCCCGACACTCAACAGCAAAAACTTAAAAACCTTAACGTCCCAAAACCCTAAATCGCCTAAACCTAAAATAACTTCAAGCTGCCCTAAAACAGCCTAAGGCCTTTAACATCCCCATCCCCACTAAAGCCCCCGACAAAACAAGGAACACTCCTCAACCTCCCCACGCGCTGCCCGTAACCACTACACACCCTTGGAGCTCGTAAACTCATCATCTATACCCTGAAACAGCGAAAAGGGCCTTGAAACCTTAACATCCCAAAACCCTAAAACCCTAAACCCTATAAATACCCGAAGCTGCCCTAAGACACTCTGCAAGCCCTACAAACCCTACAATAACCCGGACGTACTCTAAACACTACTACTCAATGCTGTCATTTGAGGACCACGACCTCTAGACTCAAGGCATGTACCTTTTAAACCTTTGCTCAGAAATTGATGGTCTTGTCCCCAACTCCCACAGGCGTGTAGGTCTTTTCATTTATCTGGCTCCAGCGATGAAAGCCTTGAAGTCCCGGATGTCATGCTCCACGAAGGTGAGGCCCATCTTTTCAAGATATGCCACCTCGGCAGTCTGAGAGGCGCCCAAACCGCTGCTTTGTCGAGCTCTCTCCTTCGCAGCTTCATCACAAAGCTGATCCCAGGGCACCTTTCCTTGGCCTTTGCGTTCTTCAAAATAGAACACATGAAGCTCCTGCCCGAGTTGTGCTGCAAGGTCCACGTTTTGTTTCCATTCCTCGAACCACTGGCACCCCCAGGGGGCTCTTCCGTCTTTCTCCAAGCAAAGCTGCTGGGCCCTCTCTGTAGCCTCTGCAAGCTCGATCTGCCACTCTGTCTCTGACTGGTCACTCTTGATGACCAACAATTGGCCCATGGCTTTAGCATCGCTGCGCTTGAAAGAAAGCATCTGCCGGTTGGCTTGACTGTCAATGTGCTCCGGATCCACCTCCACTACGCTGAGATATGTTTCGGCTGGAACGCGGCCGTAGATGCTGTGGCACCAACACTTCCCCGGCGTGTCTGGATTCTCGGAATGTTGTCCAAGGCCCGAATCGGCATCCGTCAAGAAGACGCACGCCAAAGACCACTGCTCCCCCCTTGTATCCACGGCCTGAGACGTCACGGCCGACACAGCTTCGTCCCAGAGGTCACTGTATTTGCCAGGAAAGGACACGACGCACTTGGCAGCCTTCCGGTTTATGTGTCCAGGAAAAACCACGCGCTTGGATGCAAAGCCAAATCCAGACAGGTCTGCGAGCTGGCGGAAGGCGTCCATGGGACGATTCCATTTCTTGGGCCCGACCATCCCGCTCAGTGCCAGGATATTGCAGATTTGAAAGAATAGATCAGGAGTCAGCCAGCTCACCGTCGCCGATTCTTCGGTGTTCTCCAAGAAATGAGTTGTCATCTGCGCATAAGTGGACCAAGACCAAAGGCTCAGAGCAGGTCCTAGAATCACCAGGAGCGCATTTCCAAAGAGGACGAATGCCATGGACCTGACTGCCTCATCGACACCACGAGCCCGCCAAGCTGCACACGCCACAATGCACAGGCTACAGCACTGGGTGAACAAAGTCGCGAAGCAGAAGAGGAGGCTCAGGCTTACCAGGAACCCTGCAAACATATCAACAACATTGCCACATATGTAAGCGTCGCATGCAAATCTGAATGCATAGCTAATCAAGGCCACCAGCATGGAACTGAAGCCTGTTAGGGCCACTATATGACAAAGCTTGGCTGTGAAACTTCGGCCCAGTGCACGGAGCTTCAGATTGGTCAAGTGTACTTGCATGATATTGCATACAATCTCCCACACAAGTGTCCCTCCGATACAAACACCATTCGCCACATCATATTTGAAAAGAGAATTGGACAACCCGCGGAATCCTGCGTCGCCCACGAAAAGGGCCAGCCAAAAGATCGTGCGGCGACTCCAGATGTGTAGCGAAGACTTCTCTGAGAATCGGTCGTTTCTGCGAAGGAAGAAAAACACTCCTAATCCCGTTATCACAGGCCGCAGTACAGCATCACATGTCAAGTACAAATCGTCCCAACCATCTGCGGCGAGATTGGCAACCACTCGCAGTAAAGTGTAAGCCGCCAGAGCCAGTTTGGCTGTTTTCCTGACACTCGCCTTAGTTGCTGAGTTCATAACCCCCCCCCCCCCCCCCTAAAAAAAGCAAATAAAAAAAACAAAAAAAGGTGTACACTTTCAGTCCTATAGGAGATGATCGTCTCCCATAAAGTGTAAAGTGTACTCATTCAGCCACAAAGTCACTGGCTCTGAGTGGGTCTCGAGACGCTCGCCCAGCTCTGCCAACGTTGTCCTTCTGCGCCCTGGCCTTTGCAGCTGATGCTTTGCAGCCGCACCGGCCACGTGGCTGGTACGCCTCAGTGGCAGCTCCAAGCCTTCCCCCGTGGGGTCTGCGGCAGACATGGCTTTTGCTACGGGAGCTTGAAAACTTTGACACACCCCCCTTCCCGAAACTTACTTGATCCCTGCAGCATGTGGATTCCGCACCTCCCGAAACCAGTTCCCCGACTCTGCCCGGCTTGAGCTTAACAGCCTGCGGCTCGGACAGCCCGAGCCTCGTCCTCTGCAGTCCACGGGCAATAAAACAGGTCAAACCCGACTCTCCCAAAAATCTGAGGACTCTCAATCTAGGGTTTTCTGGGCTCAATCGGCCTTCTTGTGAAAGGCTCTTGGGTCTGTTGTGGGCATAGGGTCTGTAAGGGCACACCCTTTCACCCCAACCTCCAGAGCCTTTGCCGCGCTTGCGCGGTGCGTTTGCTGCAGTGCCTGCGAGGAAGCGAGCAAGCCCTTTAGAGGGGCGGGCCGGGGATTGACTCTTGCAGGGCTTGGCGCATAGGAGTTCAGGCTTTAAGCGGTGTCAGGGTTTAGGGTTTAGGATTTTAAGATTTTAGGATTCAAGGTTGAGGGACTTAGGACGTTTTGGTCCTCAGGCTTCATGGGGGCAAGTCGTCTGAACTCTGGCCTATTTACTTTGGGGTAACCTAAAAAAGAAGGGGGGCCGCGCCGTACAGCAGAGGCCCACAAAGGGATCGAGGGTGCACAAACGAGAGAAGAAGCTTGAAGAAGCCCCCGAACATTCACCCTAAACCCTAAATCCTAAACCCTAAACCCTAAACCCTAAACCCTGAACCCCAAACCCTCAAGGTGCGCCTGCTGCGCCACTGCATGCTCCTTCTCCTTCTCCTGAGAACTCTGCTGCAAACCCGAATCAGCGGATCATGCCTGGGAAGACAAACGAACCCCAAACCTAGAAACCTAGGATCATATGCACCCCGTGCCACGATCATCACTGCCATACTCTCCCTCCTTGCTGTCTGTTTTTGCCCCTAAGCCCTAAACCCTAAACCCTAAACCCTAAACCCTAAACCCTAAACCCTCTAGAAGAGGGCGGGGGGGGGGGAGAATGGTGCATCAGGATTCCCCGCGCCTGCATGGCCGCGGCATGCCTCTCCTCCTGAGCCTGGCAGCAGGACGAGACCCTGGACCCTGAACCCATTACGGGGGGTTTGGGTTTAGGGTTTAGGGTTTAGGGTTTAGGGTTTAGGGTTTAGGGTTTAGGGTTTAGGGTTTAGGGTTTAGGGTTTAGGGTTTAGGGTTTAGGGGGGTTTAGGGTTTAGGGTTTAGGGTTTAGGGGGGGTTTGGGGTTTGGGGTTTGGGGTTTGGGGTTTGGGGTTTGGGGTTTGGGGTTTGGGGTTTGGGGTTTGGGGTTTGGGGTTTGGGGTTTGGGGTTTAGGGTTTAGGGCTTAGGGGGGTTTCCGAAATTAGGGCTTCCTTTTGGTGTCCTTACTGTCAGGGAATCCTACTATTTGGGGTCCCTTATTTTTGTAAACCCCCCCCATATGACTTTTCAAGACCCCCCCAAGACCAAGGAGCCCCTGGAAGCTAATGCGCACGTGGCTATCACCCGCTTTGTGTCACATGCTTCCCATCCGCCAAATGCATCGCATGCTCATGGCTAGGGCCTCGGTTTAGGGTTTAGGGTTTAGGGTTTAGGGTTTAGGGAGCGGCTAGGGACGCCAGCAAGTCACGATGCGTGCCGCAAATCGTATCCACCCAAACGGCACTCCTATAGAAGCTCAGCAGGACTGGACATTTGGCACGGTGGTGCTTAGGGCAAAGAACCGCACGCCATGCACATATCACTTGCCTATTTCACACGATCTCTATGCCCCTTCCTGAAGAAAATTCCCCAGCATGAGCAGCGAAAAGGGGCTTCATGGTCGTTGCCTACAAAAGGTTTAGTTTTTAGGGTTTCGGGCTTAATCTTCTCCTCCACCTGAACCCAAAACCCTGAACCTGAGCAGCAACCCAGGCAACCCTTTGTAAGCCGCTAACCCTAAACCCTAAACCCTAAACCCTATAAACCCTATAAACCCTATAAACCCTATAAACCCTAAACCCTTGTGCAGAAGTGCAGCCCCCACCTCAACGGCTGATGCATGCCTCTCTTCCAGAGCCTGTGGGTTGGGAAGGTCCCTTTCACGATGGGTCGAGGGGGTTAAGACGCATCGACTCCTAAATTCTAAACGCCAAGGGTTCAGGGTTCAGGGTTCAGGATTCAGGGTTTAGGGTTTAGGGTTTAGGGTTTAGGGTTTTTGGTATTCCTTAATGCTAGGCCCGAAGCCTTGCACATTACGCCCCGCGCCCCCACCCCCCCACCCTTGCCGCTCGAGACCTTCATCCTGAAGTCCTGAAATCTCAAACCCTCAAAGCCTCAAAAGCCCTAACGCCTCAAAACCCTAAGGCCCTCAAACCCTAAACCCTAAACCCTATACACCCTTTCAACCCTATCAACCCTATCAACCCTATCAACCCTATCAACCCTATCAACCCTAAACCCTATACACCCTATCAACCCTATCAACCCTAAACCCCAAAACAAACTCCTCAGGGTTCGACTTGTAACAGGCAAGCCGTGGGCGCCTCTCGCGCAGTCCAATGGTCACGCTCCTTCTCCTGCGTGACATCATGAGACTCTCTACCTTGTACCCTTGGGCCCGTTTTGAAGGCCCTCTAAACCCCTAAACCCGTAAACCCGTAAACCCGTAAACCCGTAAACCCCTAAACCCCTAAGCCCCTAAACCCCTAAACCCCTAACCCCCTAAGCCCCTAAACCCCTAAACCCCTAAACCCCTAAGCCCCTAAACCCCTAAGCCCCTGAACCCCTAAACCCCTAAGCCCTCTAACCCTCAGGGCCCATGTAACCAGATTCTTATATACTTTGAGCCGCAAAGTCCTTTTTGTCGGAAGCACTTTAAGGCTCGAGTAGTCACCATTTAGCCCTTGAGCCCTTGAGGTTTAGGAGACCCTTGTTTAGGTTCTATATAAGGGAATGTAAGGGCCATACTAGGAGTACGTTAAGGGAACCTCTTAGGGGTACATCCTCAAAAAGGCCAGGTTTGACTCCCTTGGCGTGAGGAGGATCCCTCTGAGGGTTTTAGCAATTAGAGGAGAGGGCCATAGAGGTATAGGGTTTACGGGGTTTACAGAGATATCGGGCTTAGGGCTTCGGACGTGAAGAGTTGCGAGGTGAGGGGTTAAACCCTGAAGTTCGAAGACCCGCAACATCCACCGAACATGCGATTCGGAGATTTTCCCCCCAACCCCCCCCCCTCCACCGCCCCTGAGTAAAAAAAGAACTATAAGGGTGTTAACCCTGAACCCGCTAAGCCCTGAACTGGAGAAAAAACCGAAAAACCCTAACCCCAAACCCCAACTAGGGGAGACCCCTTTTCAATTTTATTTGTAAATAATTAGTTTAGTGTTTTTTAAATAGAATTTAATAATTTAATATAAATTCAATAAATTATAAACACCCCGTACCGCAGCACTGTGGTCTGCCTCGATCTCGGAGGCGTGTCTCTCTTGCTGCGCCTTTGAGAGATGCGGCACAGGGTTTTAGTGATGCGGGCTTAGGGTTCTAGGATTTGAGGGTGTGGGTTTAGGGTTTAGGGTTTAGGGTTTGTAGGGTTTAGGGTTTGTAGGGTTTAGGGTTTAGGGTTTAGGGAAAGCTGAGGGCTGGGTAGGGTGTAGAACTCTTGAGGGCTTCTGTTGGCACCGGGCACCAGGGCTTGGTAAGGGGCTTACCAACGTCCCTCGACAGAAGATTTTAGGGCTTGGGGTTTAAGGTATAGGGTTTAGGGTATAGGGTTTAGGGTTTAAGGTTTAGGGTTTAAGGTGAAGAGTTTGGGGAAAATCTACGAACCTTATGCAGTTTGGAGTTTTTCAAGCGCTGTGGAAGAGAGACGTTCTTCTGATTCAGATTCAAATGGGGCGTGGTCACAGTAGCGTCCTGAAGGGGTATTCGGCTTTCTGTGAAGTTATATCAAAAAACAAGTGGCCCTCAGACTCTTGACCCAAGGGTCCATGTACCCATAAGGTACTTGGGCCCTAAAGCTACTAAAATAGGAACCCCTTCAAGGCCCGAGTATATACCGTAGAGGTACATGGACCTTTTGGGATGTAGGAAAGGTACAAGAGGACAAAGACAGATCTGGTCGCTGCCGGTGGCTTAGGACGGCTTAGGATTTAGGGTTTAGGGTTTAGGGTTTGGGGTTTACGGTTTAGGGTTTAGGGTTTGGGACGCTAAGGCAGCTAAGGTTTTTGTGGGTTTTGTTGCTGTTGAGGGTTGCATCCTCAATGCAAGCGTGTGCCATGGGGAGCTATACCCTATAGACCCTAAATCTCCCAAGCGCTGCCCTAGACCCTAATAAACCCCAAACCCTAGTCCCTGAACAGCCCTCAGCCCGCAGCAACAACACAAAAAGCAAACTACGGAGCCCGCTGCCCCTGAACCTCCTTGTAAAACTCTCGATTAGAGGGGTGGCCCTTTCACCCCTTATCCAAAAAATGCCTTCGGACACCATGCATAAGCCTTACAAGACTCATGAAGCCCTGCAGACACTACACTAAACCGCACGCACCCTCAACGCAGGTCCCTTCATTTTTCCAGCTCCGGCCATGAAAGCCTTGAAGTCTCGGATGTCATGCTCCACGAAGGTGAGGCCCATCCTTTCAAGATATGCCACTTCAGCAGTCTGAGAGGCGCCCAAGCCGCTGTTCTGCCGAGCTCTCTCCTTCACAGCTTCATCACAAAGCTGATCCTAGGGCACCTTTCCTTGGCCTTTGCGTTCCGCAAAATAGAACACATGAAGCTCCTGCCCGAGTTTCGCTGCAAGATCCACGTTCTGTTTCCATTCCTCGAACCACTGGCACCCCCAGGGGGCTCTTCCGTCTTTCTCCAAGCAAAGCTGCTTCTGCCTGTTGGCTTGACTGTCAATGTGCTCCGGATCCACCTCCACTACACTGAGATATGTTTCGGCTGGAACGCGGCCGTAGATGCTGTGGCACCAACACGTCCCCGGTGTGTCTGGATTCTCGGAATGTTGTCCAAGCCCCGAGTCGGCGTCTGTCAAGAAGACGCACGCCAAAGACCACGGCTCCACCCCTGTATCCACGGCCTGAGACGTCACAGCTGACACAGCTTCGTCCCAGAGGTCACTGTACTTGCCAGGGAAGGACACGACGCACTTGGCAGATGTCTGGTTTATGTGTCCAGGAAAAGCTACGCGCTTGGACGCGAAGCCAAATCCAGACAGGTCTGCGAGCCGCCGGAAGGCGTCCATGGGGCGATTCCATTGCTTTGGGCCGAGCATCCCGCTCAGCATCAAGGTATTGCAGATTTGAACGAAGATGTCAAGAGTCAGCCATGTCGCTACTTTCCATGTATTGTCATTCGAGTCATACTGGTGATGTGCGTAAACAAAGTAAGCCCCCAAACTCAAAGCCGGTCCGAGAATAACCAGAAACGCATTCCCCAGGAGGAACAGTGCAGTGGATCTGACAGCCTGGTCATCACCAAGAGCCCGTAGAGCTCTACACGCCACCTTAGTAGCCCAGCAACCAGATTCTTACTAGGGCACCCCTTCTTTTTCGTTGGTTGCTTCATAAGGGAAACCCAGAGCCCAAAAAAGGGTAAAGGGTACCACCGGGCGACCCAGCCGCAATGCACAGGCTGCAACACTGGGTGAGCAAAGTCACGAAGCAGCACATGAGGCCCAGCAACACAAACCGGTTAGCTCTGTCGGGATCCAAACCCATCATGATGGTAACAGACTCAAGCACCGTGGAAACGAGGCCGATCGCCGCCAGGAAGTGACAAAACTTGGCCGTGAAACTTAGGCCCAAAGCACGGAGCTTGAGATTTGTCATGTGTACTTGCATGCAGTTGCAGGCAATCTCCCACAGCAGCGTACCTGCGTTGCAGATCAAGTCCATTGTCCAGAGGTCATGATGGTAGAAGGCGAGCACCAACGCACGGAAACCTTCATCACCGATGAAAAAGGCAAGAGAAAAGATCGTACGGCGACTCCAGATGTGTAACAACGACTTCTCTGAGAATCGGTCGTTCCTGCGAAGGAAGAAAAACACTCCGAATCCTGTTATCACAGGCCGCAGTACGGCATCACACGTCAGGTACAGATCATCCCACGGGTTCCAGTTCACGTACAGATCATCCCAGGCAAACGCGGCGAGATTGGCAACCACCCGCGCGAAAGTGTAAGCCGCCAGAGCCCGTTTTGCCGTATTCGTGACACTCGCTGGCTCTGAGAGGGTCTCTAGATGCTCGCCCAGCTCTGCCAGCGTTGTCCTTCTGCGCCCTGGCCTCTGTGGCTGCTGCTTTGCAGCCGCCCTGGCCACGTGGCTGCCACCCCTCAGAGACAGCTCCAAGCCTTCCCCCGCCAAATCTCTCGCAGACATGGCTTTTGTATGCTTTTGTTACGGGACCTTGTCAAGAAGCAGCATCAAAAAGCAAGTCACCAGCCTTTCGCGTTGCGGTAT
The DNA here is from genome assembly GCA_905221605.1 of Symbiodinium natans. Taxonomy (NCBI): domain Eukaryota; class Dinophyceae; order Suessiales; family Symbiodiniaceae; genus Symbiodinium; species Symbiodinium natans. The sequence goes on along the minus strand of CAJNDS010002079.1, from coordinate 1,682,242 downwards.
TGCTGTCGGCAAGCAGTATAAGGTTGCAGCTTGCCTCGCAACCGGCTTATTGAACCCGGGCGTCCCATTTTGGAAGCTCTTTTGACTTGGCAAGTAGGGTTAGTGCGGGGAGTTATGGGGATGATCGTCGGGTTCTAGGGGAGAAGTACCATGTAGACTTACTATGAGGCAACAAGCAGCTTCCAAGCAGACTCTTCCGAGCTTGAGATTCACAGCCCACGGCTTCGAGGGTGCCTCGTCCTCTGAAGTCCACGGGAGAAAAGGCAAAACCTGACTCTTTCAAAGGCAGTCAGCTTGTAAATTCCAACGATAAAAACTCCAAATCCAAAAAACAAAAAAACTAGCCCTTCCAGGGGCCAACGAAGCCCTAACAAAAACACACCAAGTTGCTGAGTACCCTGGGCCAAACAAGGTTACCCTTTCAATGGTGGTAGGATTTATCTACCTCAAAAGGTTAAAGGTTACCTAAACCTTAAACCCAAAACCCCTGAACCCTGAACCCTAAACCCTAAACCCTAAACTCTAAACCGCCCAAACCCTAAACCCTACTCAGCTTCTAGGTGCAGAAGTAAGGCCGTGGGCACCGCAGACCCTAAAATCAAGGGTCCTCGGAACTTAAACCCGAAACGCTAAAGCCCTTAAACCCCAGGCCCTTACCCTTGAGGTTTTTAGGGCCTTAGACCCTTAAGCCCGAAACCCTGAAACCGTAAACCCTTAAACCCTCATTACTTGACCTAGGAATAACCCAGAAATGAAAAAGGGTGCCCCTTTTGTTGACAATCATTTGTAAGAGAACCTAACCCTAAACAAAAAAAAACAAGGGCCTATTCTGGGTCCCAGTTAGGGGTCCAAACCCAATAACCCTTGTCGGGCTTCAGGGTTGGAGGGTGAAGGGCAGGTATCTCAGGATAGTTACATGCTTTATAGGGTCCTTTACCTCCAATAAATGGTTCTGATGTATGGGCCCTTAATTTGTAAAAAAGGGTGTATAAAGTGGTATCTACGGGGTACCCTTTTAAGGGCCCATACCAAGGGACCATGTAACTACCCGCGCTAACCGTAAACCCTAAACCCTAAACCCTAAACCCAAAACCCTGAAGCCCCTTGCAAGCCACCTCCAGAGCCTTTGCCGCGCTTGCGCCGCGCTGTTGCTGCAGTGCCTGTCTAGGGTTTCGGATGGAGGGTTTAGGGTTTCGGGTTGAGGGTTTAGGGTTTAGGGTTTCGGGCTTAGGGTTGGGGGACTCGAGTCTTCGGCCTTGTAGGGCTGGCCGTATAGAGATCAGGGTTTAGGGATTAAGGTTTCTTTTTTTTTTCGGAGGGGGGACGGGTTACGCAGAGTTTAAGACAAGTTGTCTGAGTTCGGGTTGCTTTTTCTTGTGTGACCTGCGTAGAACTGCAGGGCGTGCTGTAGCAGAGTGCCGCAGAAGAGCCAGGAAGAAAGGACTCCGTACAGTGTCTATGGTGGGGCCCCTAACCCCTAAACCCTAAACCCTAGACTCCTAAACCCTAGATGCCTAAACCCTATATCATAGAAGATCCCCTACTGTGCCCCATTACCTTCACCCCCCTTTTGAGCCGGCCTTCATTCGGGGGACCTTGATCCCTAACCTCCTTGAACTCCTAAACCAGTCCTAATCTCCTTTATCTTAAAGTAGGTACACGGTCCCTGGGTATACATGCCCTATACAACCTAAGGGCCCATACTGCAGAACCCTTAAAAGGAGGTGAGGGACCACAATGAGGCCTCATGTAGCTACTCTTAGGATCTAGAACTTACCGAATTCCGAAGCCGTTTCAGGGTCGTGTCCGAAACCACAAGCACCAGTCCAAAGTTGCAGGGACAGTTCTTCGAAAATCACGGTCCCTTTTTGGGTACACGGGTTCTCCAAAAGACTCCGTAGTATACTAGAATTTCAGCGAAACTGATCACATGGACCTAGATAGAACGGGCCCAAAGAGGCCCGAAACACATTGCACTGATGCCATGCCTCTCGCAAGGTGGCGTGCTGCCGCTCCTTCTCCTGATGTATGAGAATTGATATGCGAAGCATGGGCCACGCGTGCAATACTGTGATACAGGGCAGCGAAAATCATAGATAGAACCTATAAACCCTAAACCCTAAACCCTAAACCCTGAACCCTAAACCCTTTGATAAAGCCCAAGAGCGACTCTGCGGTGTCTACTGCTTCTTTCAGGAAGCTCCTGCCACTCCACTTAGAGCCTAGGAAGGAACTGCACAAACAGAACCCTAAACCCTAAACCCTAAACCCTAAATCCTAAACCCTAAACCCTAAACCCCAGGAACAAAAAGAATGAGCCATAAAAACTCAAGAATATCAAGGCCGGGGCTGAGGGGACCCGAGGCGGGGGGGCGGGGGGGGGGGGGGACACACCACAGGAGAAGCGGGGGGACGGGGGCGGAGGGAGTCGGGGGCACCTCTTACAACTCTAGTATGTTGCACCGTGTGTTTGGGATCAGGATTCTAGTAGGTTGGTGCGTTGGGGGGGTAGCATATTCACGTGACACCCCTCCATTCTGGGCAAAGGCCGGAATCAAGGCCTCCAACGTCGTGGCGTGCTTTGCCGCCTGTTCCTTGAAGCACCAGGACGGTTTAGGGTTTAGACCCGGGAGTAACCTAGGAATAAACAGGGTACCCTTTTTGGTTGAAAGGGGACCCTAAAACAAAGAAATGAGGGCCTACTCCGGGTCCTAAGTTTCGGGGTTGGGGTTTACGGCTGAGATATTTGGGGGCGTCCGGGCGCCTGCAGCGACAGACGGACGCGTCCCATACGTGCTTCGGGTTTCGGTGTGGGCATTCCCGAAAATAGAGGTAATCCTCTCATACCCCAAAATAATTTGCCCAAATAGAATAAAAATCTCGTCAAAAGGACCCCCAAAAAGGGCACCCCCTATTTTTCGGAAACCGCCGTGTAGAGTTTCAGGTTAACTAGCTTGCCCAGTAACCTAGGATGAAAAAGGGTGCCCTTTTTTGCTTAAAGGAGTCTATAAGGGAACCTAAACCTACCAAAAAGGGAAAAGGGTACTACTGGGCATCCTAGTTAACGAGCGCATCATGACTTTGAGAACAGCTGCAGGAAGTCTCTCGTAGGTCCGGGCTCTGAGCTCGAGCTTCTGAGACCCTAAGCCCTAAACCCTAAACCCTAAACCCTAAACCCTAAACCCTAAATCCGACTTCTAAGGCATCCTCACACCTGCTTGGAACTAACACGGGGAGAACTGGGGTTGAAAGTACAGCTATATTTGGGGTTACTATGTACCACGAGCCTCCAAGTAGACCTCAAACAGGGTTTAGGGTTTAGGGTTTAGGGTTTAGGGTTTAGGGTTTAGGGTTTAGGGTTTCAGACCCCTACGACGTAGGAACCCTTCAAGCCACAAAGACCCCCGAAAACACAGGGGGAGTCAAACTCTAAAGCCCTGGGGACCTTGAAAGTCCTACGCCTAAACCCTAAACCCGAAACCCTAAACCCTAAACCCTAAACCCTAAACCCTAAACCCTAATGCAGCAACAATGGCCTCCAGGATGGCAGCAGCGGAGTTCTGGTACTGGACGGCCTGCGTGGGTTTTGGGGTTTTGGGGTTTTGGGGTTTTGGGGTTTTGGGGTTTTGGGGTTTTGGGGGTTTGGGGGTTTGGGGTTTTGGGGTTTTGGGGGTTTGGAGTTTTGGGGGTTTGGGGTTTTGGGGGTTTGGGGGTTTGGTCTGGGGCTTTGGGGGTTTCGGGAAGGTTTCGGGGTCTAGAAGCAACTTCGGGGTTCACTAGTTAAGGATTCGGTTTGTGGGCTTTAAGAATTTGACCTGCCTAGGGGTTTTAAGGGGTTTTAAGGCTTAGGGGAGTTGAAGGTTCATGGGCAGTTTCGTGTTGCGGGCTTGGGGTTTTGGGGCCTCGGGGGCTCCAGGAGTTTAAGCTTTAGGGTTGTAAGTTGCAAGGGATATAGGTCTAGAGCATATAGCAAAATTTGGCGGGTTAAGGCTTTGGGGGATCAAGGTTTCAACGTCAAGTTTAAGATTGAGAACTTGCATTCCACGTGGACGTTCGACTTATTTTAGGGCTTTGAAGGGTGCGAATAGGGGCCTAAGCAATGAGAACGTGTAATGTCGACAACTTGGCCTCTGCCCAGGCGTTTCTGGGGGGATGCCTCAAAGTTCTTCAGTGTAGGGCACTTGAGGCTCTAGGTACACAAATGCACGCCTGGGTACGCATTTAGGGTTAAGGGTTTGGTGTAAGGTTTAGGGAAAATGCCCGAGACGCTTTGTAGACTGACCGGGCATTTGTGCAAGAGCCCGGGCACTGCCGACCCGAATTGTTGACAAAGCTCTTTGGCCCTTCCTTGGCATCCAGAACCTACATGTGCTAGATTATGCGACTATAAACCCTAAACCCTAAACCCTAAACCCTGACCCCTAACCCCTAAACCCTAAACCCTAACCCCTAACCCCTAACCCCTAACCCCTAAACCCCCTAAACCCCCTAAACCCCCTAAACCCCCTAAACCCCCTAAACCCCCTAAACCCCCTAAACCCCCCCCCTAAACCCCCTAAACCCCCTAAACCCCTAAACCCCCTAAACCCCTAAACCCCCTAAACCCTAAACCCCCTAACCCCCTAAACCCCCTAAACCCCCTAAACCCCCTAAACCCCCTAACCCCCTAAACCCCCTAAACCCCCTAAACCCTAAACCCTAAACCCTAAACCCTAAACCCTAAACCCTAACCCTAAACCCTTAAAAATGGCAACCTGCAAGACCAGAGGCTTTTGGCTCTACAGGTTCATGACGTCTTTAGAGGTTCATCTTTGGAGATTCATGGGTGCGTCTAAGTAAGGCTACAAGTAGGCTAACTGCTAACTACCCGAAGGGTCCATGGGAAGGCCCAACTATACACCATATAACCCTAAACCCTAAACCCTAAACCCTAAACCCTAAACCCTAAACCCTAAACCCTAAACCCTAAACCCGTTAGCTATGACTATGCCAAGCAACGGAGTGAAACCATCAATCACACACTCTGTAGCGCCGCCACGGGACATCGCTTGCTGGTGGCAGACCACAGGAGTGAATGCTCCAAGCCTCGAGATCTCCACCTCGAACTGTTCAATGTCTAGGGTTTAGGGTTTAGGGTTTAGGGTTTAGGGTTTAGGGTTTAGGGTTTAGGGTTTAGGGTTTAGGGTTTAGGGTTTAGGGCAATCCATGGTTCAGGGCTTGCAAGGTTTAGGGCTGGAGTGCACTGTTGTGTCGGCAAAACAGAACCAGAAATGAGATCAATACTTAGCCCCATGCGCGCAAGAGCTGAAAACTCACAATTTATTAGGTTGTTGTTCGTTTAGGGTTTAGGGTTTAGGGTTTAGAGTTTAGGGTTTAGGGTTTAGGGTTTAGGCTTCAGGGTTAAACTATCCAGCCCTGGCACTCACATCACGAAGGCCGTAGAAGCCCGCATCCTTGCCTGGAATGTGCCACGCGTAGCCACCTTGGATTGATGCAGATGGGAGGTCCAGAAAAAAACGCACACACACACAAAACACATCAGATTTAGACTAGACTCTACTATGACATAAAAGCAGCTGCTCAACTCAACTCGCTCAACTCAATTCTACTACTTGCTTCAACAGTATGCACTGTACTTGTCCCTTTTTTGAATAGTAGGAAGCAGAGGCAGAAGCAGAAGCAGAAGCAGAAGCAGCAGAAGCAGCAGCAGCAGCAGCAGCAGCAGCAGCAGCAGCAGCAGCAGCAGCAGCAGCAGCAGCAGCAGCAGCAGCAGCAGCAGCAGCAACCCCCCGAAGACTCCAATGTATATTTTGGGGGGCCCGTTATGGTTTTCCATTAAGGGTTATGGTACACGACCCACAAAGGAACTACATTCGAGGCTTCAGGCAACCATCAACCTTCAGCTCAAACCCTGCTATGAAGCCTGGCAACTCGTGTACACCCACGGGGTTCCATGCAATGCTTGTCCATCGGGCTCTCTCCAAGCGGACCACCAACTGCCTTCCGGCCACTCGCCATAGATGTCCTGCAAGTTATGGTTGAAAGGTGTAAATGCTAAAGCTCAAATAGTCAAGCCTAAACCCTAAACCCTAAATCCTAAACCCTAAACCCTAAACCCTAAACCCTAAACCTTAAAACCTAAACCCTAAACCCTAAACCCTAAACCCTAAACCCTAAACCCTAAAACCCTAAACCCTAACACCTCCCACCCTGTCCCTAAAGCCCAATTGCGTGGATTTACATTCTGGCGCCATCCCTGGCCTGCTTTTCGGCACAGTTGCCCGCCTTTTAGGGTTTAGGGTTTAGGATTTAGGATTTAGGGTTTAGGGTTCTCATAAGCCTCACTACCCTGCCTTGGGGCAACGCTCCGACACAATTGCCCGCCAGAGCCTCCTTGACCTGCTTACTCTGGCAACATTCCGGTACAGTGTTGTTGCGCCGCCTGCTTATGAAAACGACATCCGGATGCGGTTGCCCACCTGAATCTCCCTTGGCCTGCTTATTCAGCATTCTGGCGCAATGGCATGGCTGTGTCTCAGCCTCCTTGACCTGCTTGCTAAGGCAACACCGCGGTCCAGGAGCCCGCCTGAGTTGCCCTGCTTGCGAAAACGACATTTCGGTACGGTTGCCTATACCTTGCCTACTCGCTAAGGCAACATTGCCGTACAATTGCCCGCCGCCCTTCACTCTAACCCTGAGGCTCGGAACAGCGCGAAAACCACGTATAGCAAGGCCTTTGCATCCAAAATCCTTCAACTAAGAGTAGTTGATGCCCTTTGGGCATAAAACTAACAAGCCACTACTCCTCACATGAAATCCTTACAACCAAACCCCTGTCCCTGGGGCGTTTTTTGCCGGGAACACCGGAATCGAAGTCGCCGATCAAGAACCAGCCGTCCAGTCCGGAGAACAACATGTCAGCTGTAAAGTTTGGGGCGAAGCCAAAGTATGACTCGAAAGCACTTGCCTAGAACGGGTGCTGAAACTTCGGAACATTATATGAGTTGAAGTTGTGTTCTCCATAACTTGCCACAACAAGGAAGCAAGTATTGCTACGTTCCAATCTCCCAGCACGAGTGGCATTTGCACTTGATACTGTCAAGAACGTGCCGGCGTCGAGCGCCGTAGCTTCTGGTGCGTCGAGCTGGCACAGGAAGGTGTCCCTAAACTTGAACCTTAGTAGCCCAGAAACCATATTTGCACTACGTAGTCACTACGGGTACCCTCATTCGGGGGCTGACTTGGGTACATTTTCAACAGAACCCAGAAGCCCTTATAAGCCCTAAACCCTAAACCCGAAACACCAAAAGGGCAAAAGGACACCACTCAGCTGCCAAGGAACTGACCCAGGCTCGGACTGAAGAGCCACCAAGAGCAAATCTCGTACCTGGCCTTGGTAGCCCAGGAACCATATGGGGGCTTACAAAATTAGGGGTACCTTATTGGGGTCCTTTACGATGAGGGGATCCTACTAGTTGGGGTCTATGCTACCAAGTAACGAAAGAGCTGATCAGGTACACTTCTAGGCCCGCGGGAGCTCCTGGCGCGCCCTCAGCAGCGGCGACCGTGGAGATGATCATCTTGGTGTCAAAAGTCGCATTTACACACGGCGTTGTGCTTGTTGTCGAGGTTGTCGTTCCGTAGCCATGGTAGTAGTAATACTGGCCGTGCTTGCGGTAGCGGTGACGACGTTTGCGTCTCCAATCGCTCCTAGCTTGGATCAGAGAGGGCCCGTCATCTTCTTTGCTGCACCTGGGCTACAGGTTTTGGGCCCCCCCCCTCCGCCACCGCCCCTCGAACAAAAAGTAGGGCTTTCGGCATTGATGAGTGGGACTACTTTCGCAGTGACCCCCCATAGGTTTCTGCTTTAGGACGCTTTGGGCTGACGGTTTGGAAGCTTAAGGCTTCGAACCCTTGTATCTATGCTTCTAGAACTCCCAACCCAAACTTCAGGGCTCTGGTTTGAAAAAAGGTGTGATGTAGGTGTCGGAATAATTACTAACGGCATTCCCTTATCGTTCCAATGGAGCTATACTAGAATCACCCCACAACCCTGGGCCCCTATAGTATCTATCTGATGAAGCTGGCACTTCATTGCACGTGCCTTGCATGTGCTGAGGTTTGGTCTTGCCCTCCCCAAACAAAACATGGAACCCTACACAAGCCCATATCAAGAGGACAGTGGTCTTTCCAGAACCCGTTTGAGGTTGGACATACTGACCTGCAGTGAACCGCCTATAAACCTACAGAACCCTACCAACCCAAATCCTCAACCCTAAACCCCAGACAAAAAGAACACAGACACATTGAACCCTCAATTGCAACTAAACTCCTACTTGGGCAAGTAACCCGAAACCCTAAACCCTAAGCCTAAACCCTAAACCCTAAACGCCAAATCTCAAAGCGTCCTAGGCCTGCACAGCTGGCCCCTAAGCAACCCTAACATCCTAAAACCCCCTATGTAGACTAGGGTTTAGGGCTTATGGTTTAGGGTTTAGGGTTTATAAGGTTTAGGGTTAGGGATTAGGGTCTAGGGTTTAGGGCCCTAAACCCTGCACCCCCAACCTTGGCTGAAACCTTGGCCACCCAAGCCCGGCAACCCACAATTGAACCTGCACTGGAGAGCGACTCGCTGCCACGTGCAGTCTCGCCCACGGCCAGCAGAACTAGAAGGGGCCATAGCCCGCATGCTCTCATGGCTCTAAACCCGACGCGTGACCGAGTCTCTGGGCAGCTTCAAAATTAAAAAGCTCCTTGCTCCTTGAACCAGGCAGCAAGACAGTTTAGGGTTTAGGGTCTAGGGTCGGCGTCGAATTGTGCATTGTCAAACTGGACCATGCTCTCCCAAAAGGATCTAGGGCTGAGGGGGTTTGGGGCTTCAAGCCCACAGAAGAGGTCCCCCCCCCCCCCCCGCCCCGCAAGACAACAAAAGCAAAAGAATCTTGGACCCTAAGGCCAGACATTCTGGAGACCCACCGGATCTGCCAAACCCTAGTTAAACCCTGGCCCTAAACCCTAAACACTGACCCTACAAGGCAGGACAAACAAAAAAAACGCCACGACATCAAGACCTGAACCCCTCCATCCCCATTACTCTCATCAGGCCCACGCCTCTGAAACCCACAAGCATCTCTCCTGATGCCCCCTAGACTGTGGCGGCTACCCACTGCAATGCTCAGTGGCGGAGTGGCTTGTTGCCTAGTGGCTTAGTGTTGCCTTGTGCTTTGAGCCTGGGGGTCTCCCTGATAGTGAGGGCCCTAAACCCCAAACCCTACACCGTAAACCCTAAACTGGAACCCTGAAACGTATACCCTTACATACCCTGGTTCATAGCAAGAAGACTATAGAGTTGGTGGCAGGGTTTAGGGTTTAGGGTTTAGGGTTTAGGGTTTAGGGTTTAGGGTTTAGGGTTTAGGGTTTTCAGGTTTAGGGTTGCTGTTAATTATCCTGAAATCAAGCTCGGCTCCGTTTGAATTATGTGCTCCGATCTGGCCCCGCCCTAACTAGCTCCTAGACAGCATAAGGCAAGCAAAGAGTCTGATTAGGGTTTAGGGTTTAGGGTTTAGGGGTTGGAGTTTAAGGGCTAAGTTGGGCCATATGCGCGGTGGTTGGGCTGGGGAGGGGAAAGAAGGATCTCACAACATAGGCAAAGGTCCGAAATCACGATCGTTGGGGCCGGCCATACAGCAGATACTTTGGGGCCGCAGACCAAGGTGTACCTCCGAGACTTATCATCCCATGCAGGGTTTTGCTAGGAAGTTTCGAGTTTTTGTATGAAAACTAGTAGGTGTAGGAAAGTGATGGGTTCACAGCTGACAGTACAAGCTAAACTGCGCACCGAGACCTCCAAACACGACCATGATGTGTGAAGTGTAGGAGGTTTACGGCCTCGAGGTTTATAGGGTTATAACGGTCTGAGGTTTGGGGTTTTCCGAAACCCTAAACCCTAAACCCTAAACGGTTTGGGGTTTTCCGAAACCCTCCCGCCTCTTGCTCGCTCCTGCGCGCTGTCCCTTCAGCCTTCAAATAAAGCAGGTCTCGCTCAGGGAAGTGCGCCCACAAATCCCCTAAAGACCTTTTTTTTTTGGGGTTTAGGGTTTGGGGTTTGGGGTTTAGGGTTCAGGGTGAATCTTCTCGCATCTGAAGCCTAAGCTCCCACACGTGATTCCGAGCCTGAGCTCGGAACAACGAAGCCCCAACCCTAAACCCCAGGCGCTCTGAAACTACACTGAAAGGCTTCTTCAGGGAGGGGGGTTCAAGGGGGGACTTCCTACTACTCCCTAAGGCTCCCTAAGCTTCCCTGAGGGTCCCTACATACCTACTTCCCCTTGAACCCCCCCCCTTAAGAAGCCTATAAATGGATTCTCCTGTAGGGCCTTTATCCACATAGAAAACTCTGCACAAGCTAATGACAGACAGCTATGCACAAACTAAAGTGAACTACCCGGCGTCACTACAGTCTGTGCTACCCCACTCAATCAGCTTTCTGTAGAAAGGCGTCTCAGCCACAGTAAGTGAGCATTATGGGCAACTTCAGAAAGCTCATTGGGTTTGGCGAGTCGCGCCCGAACCCCATCGTCAGTGATATGCCACTTTCTATTCGCAGGATGCAACAAGAAGGCTCTGTAGTGCCCGCTTTGTAACGAACTTCCAGAATGAACCACCATGCCCAAAATTTGAAAAGAGGCTTGGCTCATTTGAACGCCCTGCGCATCTGCGAGCTTTCTTTCTATTTCTTGCTTTGCACCTCGGTGCGGAGCACTGGTCTGTAACTTTAAGTTCCCGGGCTTTCAAGCCTGTCGTGGCCTAAGCTGGGCGACTCTCGTGGACGCTGCTAGTTAAAGGGCCTTTATCCTAAACCCTTCACCCGGAGCCCTGAACACGAACCCAAGCACCTGAGCCCCTGAACCCTAAGCTCGAACCCTTCAGATCTCAACCCCTCAAACCTGTACAAGCACTAAACCACCCAAAACGAAAATCTAATCACAATAATAATAATAAGAATAATAACAATAATAATCATAATTATAAAAAAGCCACATCCAGCCATGACACGCCACCCTTGCACTGGCTGCCCTTTTATCTCAGTGCTAAACCCTGAGCCCTTACGCAACCCTAAACCTAAACCCTCAACCCGATGTCCTACAAACCCTTCAGCACGCCACTCCCGAAACCATCCATGAATCTGAGCCCTAAACTCCAATTAAACCCTGAGCCCTAAACCCTACACCCGAACCTCTAAGAAACTTTAAGGGCCCCTTCATAGCCCTAAACCCCATAAACCTTAAACTCCATAAACCAAAAACCCTACAATTCAACCCTAAACCCTACACCCGAACCTCTACGAAACTCGAAAGGGCCTCTTCATAGCCCTAAACCGCATCAACCCTATAGTTAAACCCTAAACCCTAAACCCTAAACCCTAAACGCCTAAACCCTAAACCGCAAACCCTAAACCCAGCGCCTGCATCGCTGCAGCGGTTGCCTTCTGATTCTCCTCCCGCAAGGCCTTACGGGACTTTTTTTTGGGGGTTTGAGGGTTTGGGGTTTAGGGTTTAGGGTTTAGGGCCGGGTGTGAGGCTTGGGGTGGTTTAGGGTTTAGGGCTCTAGGGTTGAGGTTTTAAGGGTCTAAGGGCTTTCTGTTTAGGGCTTCGGGTTGAGGGGACTGCGAGGGTCCTAGGGCTTTAGGGTTCAGGGTTCAGGGTTTAGGGCCGTATAGAGGCTTTCATCGGAAATTCGAGAGATCTTTCGGGCTTTCTGCTCAGCGCTTAGACGTTTCAGGCTGAGGGGAACCCGAACCTGGTCAGGTATCGTGGAGGGCATCCGTATCTTGGTGTCGACGACCCTAAGCCCTGACCTCAAACCCTAAACCCCCGAAACCCGCGAAGCCAAAACCCTGAACCTTAAAACCCCAAACCCTGGACCCTGCTACCCTAGAACCCCCCCCCCCCCCCCCCCAAAAAAAAAAAAAAAAAACTAAACCCGAAACCCTAAACCCTAAACCCCAAAGGCCCTAAACGCTAAAGGGCCTGAGCCGAGCCCACGGTACGAACCCCTAAACCCCAAAACGCCTGAAGACCGAAAATCCCCAAAGGACTTCGGGTGTAGGGTTTAGGGTTTAGGGCTTAAACCCCTAAGCCCTATAAACACCCCCCAAACCCCTAAACCCCAAACCTTTTCCAAGCCCCTGCAACCCCAACCGACCCTAAACCGGCAGGTTTGGAGTTCAGAGGATAGGCTACAACCTCAACATCGGGACAGGTACCGACAATTGAGGTACGATTCCTTTCTTCAAGGTATATGGGTTGCTCTAGATAGATGCTAATCCCTATACCCTGGGACGTTCCCCCTTATACTAACAGTCCTTTGTAGGGATTATAATAGGGGGTACAAATGATCGCTATTCAGGACTGTTAGTATAAGAGGAACATCCCAAGCTATGCCCTAAAGTATGCTGTCCTGAGCTTAAGCTTGTTGGGTTGCTCGGGAACACGCGGATGGAATGGGGGATCTAAAGGTAGGGGGGGTAGTGCCCTCCGAAAGGTCCCCTAAACCCTAAACCCTAAACCCTAAACCCTAAACCCTAAACCCTAAACCCTAATATTTTACAAAGGAGAAGAGGAAAGCAAGGGCCTCCCCAGCCTCCACCCTCCCCAGCCTCCCCTCTCCCCTGTCACTTGCCTTGGAAAGAAAGGCATTCAACAACAAAACCCTAAACCCTAAACCCTAAACCCTAAACCCTAAACCCTAAACCCTAAACCCTAAACCCAAAACCCCACACCTTAAACCCGAAGCCGAAACCTTAGACCGTAAACGAATGGCAGCTCCGGCCAGCCTCGACGACTTGCGCATGCTCCTCCTCCTTCGCCTTCTCGTCACAGTGGTGATGTGCAGGCCAAATATTGAAACAGGGTTTAGGGTTTAGGGTTTAGGGTTGAGACTTAGGGTCTAGAGGGATAAGGTGTGACTGCCGTTTGCTCAAGAACCCAACCAAAAAACCCCGCTGTTTTGCCCTGATAAGGAAGAAGAAGTGTTGCACTTTTTTTGGGGGTTCTTAAGCAATTAGTAGGTGATTGAGGGAGGTGATTGAGGGGAATGTGGGAATGTGGCAATGGAATGCATATAACAGCCTGTAGAGCTATGACAACCCTATGAAGATGAACACTCGCTGGGCGCGAGACCATCGGCGCACACTAAACTTTAGGGTTTAGGGTTTAGGGTTTAGGGTTTAGGGTTTAGGGTTTAGGGTTTAGGGTTTAGGGTTTAGGGTTTAGGGTTTAGGGTTTAGGGAACCCTAAACCCTAAACCCTAAACCCTTTTCACAGCCCTAAATCCGAAACCCGAAACCCTAAACCCTAAACCCCAAACCCCAAACCCAGTAGGCAAGCCTTCTGGGCGGTGGCGTGAGCTGCTGTCTGCGCCTGCAATCCGCAACGAGTGGCTTGCAGGGCGTGTACTTGGAGGTTCATGGTACTTCGTAGCTCAATTGTAACTGTACTTATTAAGCCCAATTGTAACCTTAGTAGGGTACTTAAGCTCTCTGGTCTAGCCAACTCCTACGTCTGAGGGCAGCACGAACCTAGAAACAAACTCGAGTTTTCAAAGTGGAAGCTAATTACAAGCAAGCCGCACAATGGGGCACAGCGACGCGGTCCTCCAGGTTCAGCGACGTTTCGCCTGGATACCGTAGCTTGTCCACCACGAGAGTCGTGAGCTGATGCTGCCTCGTCCTCTGCCTCGCATGCATGGCCAGCGGAGCCATTGCCCAGTGACCTCCCGCGTGCGTGTGGCGGCGTGTCAGGGGGCCATGTGCTCGAGGCCCGGTGGCGGTCCACTGTACTCGTTCATTGCCATCGATTGAGCTGGTGGAATGCTGAAGATGGAGCTTCCTGCGCTGGAGGAAACCTCGTCGAAGAGGGAACTGCCGGAGCTGTCATCCCCACTTGCCTCGCGTGCCTGCTCGGCGCTGGTACTTAAGGGCTTAAGTGGGTTGTAACTGTACTCATAACCCAATCATAATGCTATTAGGGTACTTAAGCGGCATATAAGCGGGATGTAGGATGTAACCCCATTAGTGGTTTGTGAGGCTGAAGTTGAGGGTTTGGGGTCTCCAACAAGGGTTAAACGGTTTAACTTCAAGGTTTAGGGTAAATAGGGGCTTAAGGGTTTAGGGTTTGCTTGACAAAGAATCAGAGCTTGTAGATTTAGAGAGTGTACGGGTATGATGGTAAAGATGAGATTCAAGCGAAGGCTTGGTAGGCGAGGTTCAAAAGCTTGGCGGACTTACGGGTTTAGTCAGCCCTGCCCTAGCAAACCTCTAAACACGAACTTTTGAATGCCTGCTTTTAACTCTCAAACCCAAACCCTAAACCCTAAACCCTAAAGCCTGAAGCCTGAAGCCTGAAGCCTGAAGCCTGAAGCCTGAAGCCTGAAGCCTGAAGCCCAATTAAAGCCTAAAGCCTAAGGCCTAAGGCTTCAAGCCTAAAGCCTAAAGCCTAAAGCCTAAAGCCTAAAGCCTAAAGCCTAAAGCCTAAAGCCTAAAGCCTAAAGCTTAAAGCCTAAGCCCGAAGCCAATTAACACCCCAACAGCCGAGCCTCTAAGGCAACCGCAGCCGCAGCTTGGGATTGAATCCGAATGGCCTTTCTGTCGAGAAGGTTTAGGGCTTAGGGTTTAGGGTTTAGGGTTTAGGGTTTAGGGTTTAGGGTCTAGGAAGAGATTCCTCTCGTTAAGAAGGTTGCGCTCTGTGGGTAGCTTTTCGAATTTCGGTCTCCAGGGCTTAGGGTTTAAGGTTTAGGGTGGCGTCTGGGGTGGTAGCCGCAGCCGACCCGACAAAAACGTTATGGTGCCAGCCCAGTAGCTCGGACTTGTTTCGCCTTGGGGGGGGGGGGGGGGGGGGGGGGGGGTTAGGGTTTAGGGTTTAGGGTTTAGGGTTTAGAGTTTAGGGTTTAGGGTTTATAAGGTTTAGGGCAGCCAGTTGATCCGGCTGCCTGTCGTTCACAGTGCCGAAGATTGTCCTTCTGGACCAGCTGGAGTGATGTGATCACTAAACCCTGTAATTCCTAAACCTTACAAGCCCTAAACCCTAAACCTTAAACCCTAAACCTTAAGCCCTAAACCCTAAACCTCCTAACCCTAAACCTCCTAACCCTAAACCTCCTAACCCTAAACCCTAAACCCTAAACCCTAAACCCTAAACACTAAACCCTAAACCCTACCCTCGACCCCAAAAACCTGAACTTCTCCGACCAGCCTCCGTTGCTGCGGCGTGCTCGGCGTCCTTTGCCTGCACCAGGTGCTGGGTTCCGTAAAAGGGTTTTGGGGTTTAGGGTTTAGGGAGGTTTAGGGTTTAGGGTTTAGGGTTTAGGGTTTAGGGTTTAGGGTTTAGGGTTTAAGGTTTAGGGTTTAGGGTTTAGGGTTTAGGGCTAAGAGGTTTAGAGCTTATAAGGGTTTAGGCCGTAGGGAGGGCCAGGCGCCGAATTTTCCACCCACCTCAGCGATGCCCAACCCGAAAGAAGGCACCAAGAAGGCTTCTGTCGGGGAATTTTGGGGGACTTGTTTCGGGGTGGCAGGGACGTGGGGTAGTTCTATACCATCCGTTAACTGTTGTCTAACCCATACTTCATGCTCCCCTACCCTAAACGCTAAACCCCAAACCCAAAACCCTTAAACCCTGAAACCCTTAAACCCTTAAACCCCTAAACCCTTAAACCCTCGAACCCTTGAACCCTTGAACCCTCCCTTAAACGCTGAAACCCTTAAACCCTTAAACCCCTAAGCCCTTAAACCCTTGAACCCTTGAACCCTTAAACCCTTAAACCCTTGAACCCTTAAACCCTTAAACCCTTACACCCTTAAGCCCTTAAACCCTGAACCCACACACACAAACAACCATCAGGAGACTGCAGTCAAGGTGGGAGTTAGTATAAGATCTCAGGAAGCTTGTGGGCTTTGGGTTTTAGGGTTCTAGGTTCTGGGGCTTGGGTTTCGTAAGCTATGGGGTTATAGGGTGTTAGGGTTTTCGGGTTGGTCTTTTCTAGCCCAGGAGTAGCCTACTCTGGGTCCTGGTAGACCTTAACTAAACCCTAAACCCTGAACCCTCAACCCTAAGCCCTAAACCCTTTAACGAACCGGAGCCCGAGTAGCATGGTCACTATATGCTTTACCCTGGACCCCCTACTTCCAGGGGCCCAATCTACACCGAGGCTTAAAACGGGTACCTTGTCCTTGGTCTAAAGGGGCTTACAAGGGAACCTCAATCCTAAGAACAGGAATAGGTACTAGCAGCCTAATTGTTAGGGGCTTAGGACCTGCCATTCAGCCTGAAAACCCGAAAGCCCGGAGCCCCAAACACTGAACCAAGGGCTTGGGATTCTACAACCTAAAGCCCTCAACCGCAAACCCTAAGGTTTAGTTAGGGTTTAGGGTTTAGGGTTTAGGGTTTAGGGTTTAGGGTTTAGGGTTTAGGGTTTAGGGTTTAGGGTTTAGGGTTTAGGGTTTAGGGTTTAGGGTTTAGGGTTTAGGGTTTAGGGTTTAGGGCTTAGGGTTTAGGGTTTAGGGTTTAGGGTTTAGGGTTTAGGGGTCCCCAATCCCCTGAAACCCTAAACCCCAAGCAGATGGTGCCTGAAGAGCAGCCGCATGCTTCTGCTTCTGCTCCTCTACAAGCAAGCTTGGGGCTTGCGTTAGGGCATAGGACCGATCCCTTGTTCCCTACTTTGGAGTAGACCCTGGAAAAAAAGTAAAGACTTTTTGGGTAGAAGTAGCCACAATAGGAACCCAGAACCAAAAAAAGGATTCAAGTATAGTACTCCGAAACCCAGTATTGGGTACCCCAAAATGGAAGAGAATCGAAGGAGGAACGCTTTTTTGCGGAACCTATCATATCATGTGTGGGGGATCTTCTGCCCAAAGCCCTGAACCCTATATAGCCTAAACTTAGCCTAAACCCTAAAGCCTTGGAAGCCTTGCGTCAGGGTCCCTATTCCAAGTAGCCATGGGAAGCAGCGTACCTCATCGACCCCGGGATCAACAAAGTGGCATCCCTTTAGAATTTAGGGTTTTAGGGCTTGTAGGGTTGAAGAGGTTTAGGGTTTAGGGTTTAGGGTTTAGAGTTTAGGGTTTGGGTTTGCAGGGTTCTGGGCTTTGCGGTTGAGAGCTTGCAGCCATGGCCAAGAGCGTCTCATTGAGTGCTTGCGGCAACTGCATCGCTGCAAAAGAGGGAGAGAAGAAAAAAAAAAAAAAA
This sequence comes from Symbiodinium natans, assembly GCA_905221605.1. Taxonomy (NCBI): domain Eukaryota; class Dinophyceae; order Suessiales; family Symbiodiniaceae; genus Symbiodinium; species Symbiodinium natans. Next base: position 1,665,002 of record CAJNDS010002079.1, on the reverse strand, counting down.
AC
>CAJNDS010002079.1:1612500-1660000 GCA_905221605.1 Symbiodinium natans | reverse complement strand
CTGCAGGATGCTCTCGGGGCTTGACCTTATGCATCCCAAAGATACGTTGGGTCTCTTCGTTCCTGAGTTCATAATAAGCTCCCCCAAAAAAAAAGTGTACACTTCAGTTCTATAGGAAATTAGAGTATCCCAAAAAAGTGTAAAGTGTACTCACTCAGAAACTAGGTTGTATAGGAAGGAGTTTTTATGGTAGTATCCCACCCGGCATAGGTGCGGGGTGCTTAGCATACAGTGGGTTTTACTGTTAGGAGTGCTGGGTCTTGGGGGGTTGTCCAGCCTCCAGACACCAACTGGCCAAACGATTCCGGGCTCGGTGGAAATACCAACCCGCAAGACTCTTTGGATTAGGCGTGAGCGGCCTCTTTGTCGACGGGCTGTGTCGCAGCTTTCCGTGGAGGCTCCTGCTCGCTAGACAGCACCAAATGCCCACAACCTTTTGGCGCGTGTGGGGTTGCAGAGGGTAGATTTTGGGGTACACGGGAAGTCGAGGGCGTGTCGATGGCGTAAAGTAGTCTTTGCAGCCTAGGGTAGTTCAGGTGGTTTGGAGGTGAGCCGGCCTCTTTGTCTGCGACGGGCTGTGTCGCCAGCTTTCCGTGGAGGCTCCTCACAACATGAGGCAGAAGATGCCCCACAACTTTTTGTTACAGAGGGTAGGGTTGGGCTACACGGGAAGTCTAGGGCGTGTCGATGGCGTGCAGTATAGTCTGTAGATCCTAGGCAGGATAGGCGAATTGGGGGTGAGCCGGCCTCTTTGTCTGCGACGGGCTGTGTCGCAGCTTTCCGTGGCGGCTCCTGCTCGCTGGACAGCACCAAATGCCCACAACTTTTTGCACGTGTAGGGTTGCAGAGGGTAGATTCTGGGGTACATGGGAAGTCGAGGGTGTGTCGATGGCGTAAGTAGTCTTTGCAGCCTAGGGTAGTTCAGGTGGTTTGGAGGTGAGCCGGCCTCTTTGTCTGCGACGGGCTGTGTCGCAGCTTTCCGTGGAGGGCTCCTCACAACATGAGGCAGAAGATACCCAACAACTTTTTGTTACAGAGGGTAGGGTTTGGGCTACACGGGAAGTCTAGGGCGTGTCGATGGCGTGCAGTATAGTCTGTAGATCCTAGGACAGGATAGGCGAATTGGCGGTGAGCCGGCCTCTTTGTCTGCGACGGGCTGTGTCGCAGCTTTCCGTGGAGGCTCCTGCTCGCTAGACAGCACAAATGCCCACAACTTTTTGCACGTGGAGGGTTGCAGAGGGTAGTAGATTTTGGGGTACACGGGAAGTCGAGGGCGTGTCGATGGCGTAGAGTAGTCTTTGCAGCCTAGGGTAGTTCAGGTGGTTTGGAGGTGAGCCGGCCCTCTTTGTCTGCGACGGGCTGTGTCGCAGCTTTCCGTGGAGGCTCCTCATAACATGAGGCAGAAGATGCCCCACAACTTTTTGTTACAGAGGGTAGGGTTTGGGCTACACGGGAAGTCTAGGGCATGTCGATGGCGTGCAGTATAGTCTGTAGATCCCAGGACAGGATAGGCGAATTGGGGGTGAGCCGGCCTCTTTGTCTGCGACGGGCTGTGTCGCAGCTTTCCGTGGAGGCTCCTGCTCGCTAGACAGCACCAAATGCCCACAACTTTTTGCACGTGTAGGGTTACAGAGGGTAGATTTTGGGGTACACGGGAAGTCGAGGGCGTGTCGATGGCGTAGAGTAGTCTTTGCAGCCTAGGGTAGTTCAGGTGGTTTGGAGGTGAGCCGCCTCTTTGTCTGCGACGGGCTGTGTCGCAGCTTTCCGTGGAGGCTCCTGCTCGCTAGACAGCACCAAATGCCACAACTTTTTGCACGTGTAGGGTTGCAGAGGGTAGATTTTGGGGTACACGAGAAGTCGAGGGCGTGTCGATGGCGTAGAGTAGTCTTTGCAGCCTAGGGTAGTCAGGTGGTTTGGAGGTGAGCCGGCCTCTTTGTCTGCGACGGGCTGTGTCGCAGCTTTCCGTGAAGGCTCCTCACAACATGAGGCAGAAGATGCGCCACAACCCTGACCCTGAACCCTGAACCCTGAACCTGAACCCTGAACCCGCAACCCTAACCCAACCCTAAACCCTAAACCCTAAACCCTAAAACCCTACTCTGCCGGCCACCGTTGAATGCTCCGGACAGGCCTCTTGCCTGCGACGGCTGCGCAGCAGCTGCCTGCGGAGGATCCTCCAGGATGAGGGTTTAGGGTTTAGGATTAGGGTTTAGGGTTTAGGGTTTGTACCTAGGCATACGAGGAGCTTTGTAGAATTCCTACTGACCTCCAAGAAAGTAGGTCTTGGGGCTTTCAGGTAGGGACTCGGGTTCGAGGGGTTTCGGGTTTAGAGGCTTCAGGGTCTACTCGACGGTATACTGACGGTGGCCGGTGCCAGATTAGATCACACTCCCCTCTATATACGAACCAGACCTCAGCGTTCGAGATCTTAATCCGCCAGCCCAGTATGCCCTGAAAAGATAACCCTAAACCCTAAACCCGGGCAACCTCAACCCTAAACCTAACCCTGGTAGCCTTTAAACCCTAATCTCTGTCTGTTCACGGTCTTCAGTAGCTGTTCGCCCCGTCCTTGCCTGCGTCGCCGTGGGCTGCGACACAGGGGCCGGTGAGCGAGCCTTGCAGCACACACACACGAGTTCAACTGCACCGCCTTCGGGCAGCGATCTCTGTCCGGGAAGGTCGGTCAGGGTGTATGAACTTGTAGCAGTTCCTGAGTCTTCTTCCTGTACTAGGCATCTTCTTGTTTCGGAGAAGACACTCACAAACCTGACCCTATACACCCTAGAAAACAAAACCCTATCAACCCCATCGTTCCTGAAACCTCCCCCAAACCAAAGCCCTACACCCTATCCCTGAACCTAAACCCTAAACCCTGAAACCCTCCAAACCAAAGCCAGGTCCTGGGCGCCTCTTTGTCTGTGATGGGCTGTCCCGCGGGCGTGCCTGGAGTATCCTGCTCCCAGACAGAACGTCACGTCCAGAGCTCTGGTTCGGCAGACCCGGGGCCCAGGACCCCTTTGTCCCTCTGAGTGACACTGATCCCTCCCCCAAATACTCTTGAGGGTTTAGAGTTTAGGGTCTAGAGGAGTTAGGGTTTGCATTCAAGCTCTCTGAACCCCTATAGCCTTTTAAACCCTAAAGCCTACTTATTCGGGTGGTAAGGTGGGAGGGCTTGTAAAACTAGACCCGAGTCCCGAAATCCTAGGCCTCAAAGTCTCGGGCGTTGGCGTCTGCAGATCCCGGCACAAATGGGTTTGTAGGGTTTAGGGTTTAGGGTTGAGGATTCAGGGTTTGGGCCCTGAGGATAGCCAAAGCAGTTTGCATTGGCGGCATTGCACATTGCCTAAGGTGCGGCTGCTGCTCTTCAATCATGCTGTCCTGCAAGGCTGCGAGTCAGCCGAGTAATCGCATGCTGGGCGTCCTTTCTTCGTCGAGAAGAGGCGAAGCCTTCGCCTATCCAGAAGATTGGGCACCGTGCGCCTGCGTCCATCGTCGCCCGCCTTCTGCCCGTGCGAACAGCCAGGGTCCTCATTTTTGAATTGGATTTCCCTAAACCCTATAAACAAAAAACAAAACCCTAAACCCTAACCCGTGACCCACGCCATATGCCGAGAATGTTTAAGGATGTCCCGGACCCACGCCATATGCCGAGAATTGTTACAGGATGTCTTCATTACACAAGCTCGTATTCAATGCGTGTGAAGCTTCCAAGACGGAGAGGTCCTTCAAAGGCGGCCTTTTCTGAGCTTCCATGTATGGGCCCTTAATTTGGGTCCCAACCTAGCCCTAACCCCCTAAACCCTAACCCTAAACCCAAACCCTAAACCCTAAAACCTAAACCCCCAACCCTAAACCTACACCCGCAAACAAAGTCCCTATACATAAAGGGCAAAGGTCTGATCCCCATCTTCATTAGACTAGAAACCCTGCGGTGCGAGCCATGACAGGGGCTATAAAGGCGGATCCCAAACCTTAGCCCGCAAACCCAACCTAAACTCGAAAAACTCTACCCTAACGCAGCCCGAAAGCCGAAACCCTAAACCCTGTAAGGGTTTCGCAGGCTTTAGGGTTCTAGGGTTTTTAGGGTTTGGAGGGTCTAGGGATTTGGGATGCCAAGGCTGAAGGCAGGTTAGGGTGTTGGGTTTACGTAAACCCGCAACCCTAAACCTGAAGCCCTAAATCCTACACCCTGAACCCTGTAACGGCTTCGGGCGCAGGCGTTCGGGTTCCAGGGTTTCAGGGTTCTAGGGTCTGGGTTTGTGGATCAAGGCTGCAGGCGGCTTTAGGCTTTTAGGGTTTGGGGGTGTATAGGTCGTACAGGCTTTGGGCCTGAAGGGTGTCCTGCCCAAGCCCAGCCTAATATAATTAGGGGTCGGAATAAGTACTAGTCGTTTTCCCTTATGGTCCCTGTATCATTACACCATAATCACCGCCACAAGACCCTTTTCTAAATACTTAATTCCTTACATGGCCAATTAAGGCCCCTATGATACGTTGGTCCTTTTCCTTCGCCAGCCGCGCCGCCGCGGCAGTGACGCGCTCCTACCAGCGAGTGTCTGCTCAGGAGCTGTCGGTCTTTGAGGGCTCTTTGGTTGAGGGACCCAAGATTAACCGAGTGAAAAAAGAGAGATGCCCCTTTTTGGGCTTTAAAGGGCTGACAAGGGAACCTAAATCCTTGTAAAAAGGGGAAATAGGGGCCTACTCTGGGTCCCAATTGAATTGGGCCCATGAATCCCTATGCTACAGGGCCTGAATAAGTAGAATATTAGTACTTATTCCGACCCCCATATTAACCCGAATTGGGCTTCAAGGCTTTCACCAGGGTCAGGGGCTAGTTGGAGGCTCAGGGCCTAGCAAAGGGCTTCAGCTTTGGGGATATTTAAGGTTTTAGGGTTGAGGCTCGTGTTGTGGGAGTTTTTGTGACTTATTTGAGCCCCCAAAACCCGCAACGCCACCAGAAAACCCAGAAAAATCTACACGCTGAACCCCTAACCCCCCAACTCAAACCTCAAGCACATCTCCAACCTCTAAAGACCCCACAGCCCCCAAGAAGCCAAAATGGCTCAGTACAAATGGGGTGAAAAGAACACCAAGTGCCAAGAAAGGATTTCATACTCAGCACTTAAGAATGAGGTACTTAGTAACCTGTGAACTGCTTGTGAGCCGAGTTGTATGTACTTACCCACGAAAGAACCTTCAGGTGCTCACTCCCGCCCAAATAAATCCCCCGCCGAAGCCCTAAACCCTACACCCTAAACCCCTAAGCCCTAAACCCTCAACCCCCAAACCCCCCAAACCCCCCAAACCCCTAAACCCCAAACTCTCCCCAAGAAGTCTACCCGCAGCGCCTGGAGTGTTGTTGGCGTTGTCCCTGGAATTTTCTCTGGCGCCTGTCAGCTCTCTTTCGATTTCAGTCAGGTCTAAGGTTCCAAGTATGGGCACTTAATTTGGGGACCCTTAGTACATGTACAGAACCATTCTGTAGACTATACAATAAGGGCCCCTGCTTCGGATCCCTTTCAACAAGAGTAAGGGACCACACTAAGGGCCCAGGGTTCCGACCTTAGACTTAGGGGTGTAAAGTGGGCTTAGGGTTTCCTGGCTAAGGGGTGACAGGGGGGTTTGGGGTTTGGGGCTACAAGTAGGGTTTAGGGTTTGGGGTTTAGGCAAGGGGTGACAGGGGGGTTTGGGGTTTGGGGCTACAAGTAGGGTTTAGGGTTTGGGGTTTAGGCTAAGGGGCTACTTGGGGATATACATGTACATCGCTTCGTTTATGTTTCAAGACATGGTGGTCGGGCCAGTAGACCTAAACCTTCTTGAGCTCTGAGCTCTGTATACGCAAAATCAGAAATTCCGAAGAAGCTAATCCAAACCCAAAGCTTTGCAACATGTACCCTTCAACCTTATAAAGCCGAAAACCCTTCAATCCTTCAACGCAGAAACCCCAAACCCCTGAAACCCCAAGTACTAAACGACTCTGAACGCCGTCAAGCCCTACAACCCGGAACCCTAAGGTCTCAACCCTTAAAAACCTAAAACCTAAAGTCCGTCTCAACCCTAATTCAACCCCAAACCCTCAAGTCTCAACCCTAAACCCTAAACACTAAACCCTAAAGCTTCAACCCACAACCCGCAAACCACAAGTCCGAAAGTCCTAAACACACCCAAAGACATACTATTTGCTTAAGAAGTCCCCCCCCCAAAAAAAAAATACAAAAACAAATAAATAATAGCAAAAACAAAACAAACAAGAAAATGCAGTTCCCTGTAAAGCCCCGATAAGGAGGAAGAATACTTGTTTTTTTTTGAAGGTTCTAAAGCCCTAACCCCTAAACCCTAAAGTCTCCACCCTGAAACCTAAACCCACAAGTCCTAACGTCCTAAACCCTAAACCCTGGACCCTAGACCGCAAACCCCAAACCCTACATCGCCTAAACCCCCCTACACCGCGGGACGCCTCTCCACGCGAGCCGTGGGCCTTTATGGCCTCCGTGAAGCAGCGGACTTCCTCCAGACCTTCGGCTTTGAGATTTTTTGGGGGGTTTTGAGGGTTTGTAGGCAAGGGGGGTGGTTTTGTTTGTTAGGGTTTGAGGTTTATAGGGTTTAGGGTTAGGGGTTTAGGGGTTTAGGGTTTGGGGTTTAGGGTTGAGGGGCTTGGGGTTTAGGAGTCGGGGTTTAGGGGGCTTGCGGGGAGATTCAGCTCTAGATCTCGATTTCAAGGACTGTTAACCCACCCAAAGGGTCCATGTACCTTTATAATATATACTTGGGCCTTAAAGGGGTTCCCATATAGTAGCTTTAGGGCCCAGGTATATACTATATAGGTACATGGACCCTTAGGGCCAGGTATAACGTTGCTTAAGACTCCCGCCCCGAGAAAAAAACACATGAATATTAACAAGATTCTTGATAATGACATGGTACATGGACCCTTAGGTGAGATTCTTATAGGGTTTCTAGGGGATACTGAAAGGCAAAAGTTGGCAAACGAGCTTCTGGAGGGGGGTCGAGGGTTAGATGCGGTTCTCTAATCTTGTTTATATGGTACTTGGTGCCAAAGGCCCTTGAAAACGGCGGGCCCGAAACCTGAAACCCTCCCCCCCCCCCCCCGCCGCCCCCTCACCCCCGCTTTCATGAATCCCAACTCTGCAGGTTTAGGCCAAATCCCTAAACCCTAAACCCTAGACCCTAAACCCTAAACCCTAACCCATAAACCCTAAACCCCAAACCAGGAACCCAAACTCCACACCACTGTAAACCCTGAGCCCCCAAGCACCAGTCCCGGAGCCTCCCTCACCCGGAACCTTATACGTTTAGGGTTTAGGTTTTGGGTGTAGGGTTTAGGGTTTAGGGTCTCAACCCTGAATCCTAAACCCTGACCACCAACTAAAGACATGAATCCTAAAATCCTACGTCCTAAGCCCAAAACCCCATAACCTAAACCCGAATTCCTGAAGCCCTAAATCCCTAAACCCTGACAGCCCAGCGGCCGTGGAGGCTCCCAGAGCTTTGCGCAAAGTTGCGGCGGCCACGCGGCGGGCTGCGAGACCTTGGCGAAGCTTTACCTGAAGGCTCCAATGTAGTTCCTTTTTGGCTTAGTTATAGGGGACTCTAGAAAAACAACCAGGTACTACATAGGAGCCTTTGGGTAGGATTTAGGGTGCAGGGTTGGTGTAGGGCTTATAAGGTGAAGGGGCTTAGAAGAACCAGTCCCGCGTCACTCACATGAGATGACCCGCACTGGCAGTGTCGTGGGAGGGAGCCACCTCAGGATTGCCAACCGAAAGCCCCCAAAAACACCCAAAAAGCCCCAAGGCGTTGTGGGTTTAGGGTTGAGGGTTTAGGAGCACGTAAACCTATAGTTCCTGCACCTTCATACCCCTAAAAACCCTTGAAACATCCTAACCCCTTAAAACCCTCAGCCCGAGCCCGGTTACGTCAAAACCCGAACACCACCAAACTCGAAAAACCCAAACAACCCTAAAAGCTCCCGAGAAGCCCAAAACCCTTGCACACGAAAATCCAAAAACCAGCCCTCAAAGCCTAACCCCCCAAAAAAACCCGGCAAAAAAGGTGTAACAAGTCCTAAAGCCTTAAACCCTCGAAAGCACCGGACCACAAACCCTCTCGCCCTAAAGCCCCTAAAGCCGTAACCCCTGAAACTGCTCATGGACCCTGGCGGGGCTCTAGAGGGCGGGCCTAAACCCTTAACCCTAAAAACGGAAAGGAGCCCCCATGATTCGAAGCCGTGGGGACTATAGTGAAGGGAGTGATGGGTAGGGTTTCCTTAGAGTTATAGGGCGTAAGGTTTGGGGTTTAAGGTTTAGGGCTTGTGGCTTACGAGGGGTTCAGGGGCTTTGGGGGGTTAGGCTTGAGGGTTTATAGGGTTTAGGGCTTAGGGTCTGGGAGCGGTACGCCTCAGTCCTGACTTTTGCAGCCTTCAACCCCCAACCCTTAACAACCTGTCCTAGCCCTAAACCCTAAACCCTCAACCCTAAACCCTAAACCCCTCCCCGCATCACTGGGCCCCTGGCCCGGGTGGCGATTCGCCACCCTGCGACCCCAGGAAGGCTTTTGGGGCAGGTTTAGGGTTTAGGGTTTAGGGTTTAGAGTTTAGGGTTAGGATTTAGGGTTTAGGAAGGGTCTGAGGCTTTGAGGGTTGTAGTGCTTTTTGGGGGCGGGTTTGTAGGGTTTGCAGGGTTGATAAGGTTCGTAGGGTTTCGGGAGTTTTTAAATGGTTCGGGGGGGTTATATGGTTCATAATGTATTGTATAGTCTTATTAGATCATTTGATTACTTACCGTCAGAATTTCGGTCAAATTGTCAAAGGCCGTAGTTGGCGGGCTTTCGGGCTTCAGGGATGTTGGGCGCAACCCTAAACCCTAAACCCGGAACCCTAGCCCCTAAACCCTAAACCCTATCTTATCTCAAGCACCTGAAGCAGTGCGGGCCTACTAAGGCTCAGGGTATCCAACGGCTGAAGTGCAACCCTTCACTCGACGCACTGCCATCATCCCTATAAGCCCCACACCGTATGCCCGACGCAACTTCGTACCTGTCTAACCCTAAACCCTAAACCCTAAACCCTAAACTTTAAAACCCTAAACCCTAAACCCTAAACCCTAAACCCTAAACCCTAAACCCTAAACCCTAAACCCTACACCCTAACCCCAACACCCTAAAACTTAAACCCCCAAACTCGCAACCCTCAGTCGCACGCCTGGCCAGCCAGCAGCTGAAACGCGCGAATGTCTCCATGGCCTCAGGAGAAGGACGGGGGATTGAGGGTGCTCAATGTACAGCGCCCCTAAGCCCTATACCTACCTGAAGGCTCCAATGTAGTTCCTTTTTGGGTTTAGGGTCTAGGGTTTAGGGTTTAGGGTTTCGGGTTTAGGGTTCCAGTATACTACCCCAACAAGGTACTACATGGGAGCCTTTGAGAAAATCCTAAACCACTTGTCTGCTTTTCAAAGCAACAGAAAGAAAATAGCCGATGTCCAATGCTCTCGCAGGCCACCATTCATCATTGCAATGAATGCGATAAAGTGACAAGATTTATTTCTCCGACTAGGTCCTATGTAGCAGTAAGACAAAAATGGTAGAAGAAACCCCCAAGCCTCTCTTGTTTGTAGGTTTCGAGGGTAAAGACCCCCCGTTATAGGACTCAGAGGTTCTAGGCCTACAAAATAGAACGGCTAGACATCAGATAGTTTCGATGAGAGGGAGGGGCATCCGACAAGAAATTCTTGGTCTTGGCTTCCAGGAAAAGATCTGAAGCTTAGGGTGACTTAGATATTTTTTGCTTAGGAAGTCAAGGGTTTAGGGTTTAGGGTTTAGGGCTTAGGGTTTAGGGTTTAGCTCGTACCCCTAAACCCCAAGCCCTCTGAAGATTATGGAAGTCGTGTCGCTTCAGTTTCCAGCGGGGCCCGACTCCACTCCAGCAGTTTAGAGCTAAGGGTTTAGGGGCTGAGGCTGCGGTGTTTACGGGTTTAGGGTTTAGGGTTTAGGGTTTAGGGTTTAGGGCTAGGAGAATCGAGATTCCAGCTGCTCCCTTATGTATTTAGGGGATAGTAACATAATATTTTCAAAAAAAGGTGATCCTAAAATAATTCAGGAAGCTTCCTTCGTTCTCAGGGGACTTGGAATTTCTGGTATTCTAGATCCGTCTAGCCGTCTGAGGCGTGGAGATCATCCTTCTCGTACAGACTCGTCTTTCTCCGTTCCTTGGTGCATTGGCCTGTTTAGGGCTCATGAGTTCAAGGCTTCCCTAAACCCTAAACCCTAAACCCTAAACCCTGAACCCTGAACCCTAAACCCTAAACCCTAAACCCTAAAACCTAACCCTAAACCCGAAGCCCTCATCCTCATCCCTAGACCCTAGAGTCTGCTGAAAGAAACTCGCTGGGAGCCCTGAACTCTTCAACCCTTAGACCCTTGAGGCCTCAACCCCCTGAACTCCCTAAACCCTAAACCCTAAACCCTAAACCCTAAACCCTAAACCCCAAACCTCCTAGCCCTAAACCCTAAACCCCTAAACCCCAAAACCCTAAACCCCTATAACCCCTATCCCCTAAACCCCTCAACCCCTGAACCCTAAACCCGAAAGCCCTCCTCTTGTGAGGCTCTTACTCCCCAGGAAGCCCTGGGCTCCACCAGGAACAGGCGAGCGGGGGCCCTCCTTCGGCCTGAAGACGTCTGGCATTTTTCTAAGGTGGGTTTAGGGTTTAGGGTTTAGGGCTTAGGGGGTTTAGGGGGTTTAGGGGGTTTAGGGGTTTAGGGGTTTACGGGTTTAGGGGTTTTGGGGTTAGGGGCTTGAGGTTCAGGGGTGTATACGGGCTTAGGGGGGTGAGGGAGGTCTGGGTTTGGGATGGCCTTCTGCAGCTCGGCCAGCTGGGCCTCGTTGAGATCAGCTGACTTCTTGGCCTTGCAAATCTCCGACTTTGCCAAAATCTCCTCAACGCTCCTCTTCTGGGTTTAGGGTTTAGGGTTTAGGGTTTAGGGTTTAGGGTTTAGGGGAAGATCTAAGTGCACTTGACCTTTGCAGCTTTTGCGCGCAGGGCCTCTGCTTCTTTCAGGTTTGCCCATGGACCTTGAGCATCCTGCAGAGCTGCGAGGGGATCTTCAAAGTCCTCGTCTCAAAAGACACGAGGGCTTCTTCGGCCTTCCACGCCCTAAACCCTAAACCCTAAACCCTAAACCCTAAACCCTAAACCCTAAACCCTAAACCCTAAACTCTAAACCCTCTCTTGGGGCCTGCTTCCTTCCGTCACAGGGGTCGACAGCTTGCTTCCGCCTTTTTCGGGTTTAGGCGTCAGGAGTGAGATGCGGGTTTCAGCAGACCGGCCTCCAGGGTTGTTAGGGTTTAGGGGTTGTTAGGGTATAAGGGTTTTGGTTTAGGGTTTAGGGTTTAGGGTTTAGGGTTTAGGGTTTAGGGTTTAGGGTTTAGGGTTTAGGGTTTAGGGTTTAGGGTTTAGGGTTTAGGGTTTGGGGTTTGGGGTTTGGGGTTTGGGGTTTGGGGGTTTGGGGGTTTGGGGGTTTGGGGTTTAGGGGTTTAGGGTTTAGGGTTCAGGGTGTTTTTCTCAGGTTAGAACAAAGGGCCCGCAGCATGGTCCCTGAGCATTGTTTATAAGGACCACAGAAGTTTCCAAGGGGTTGGGGGTTCAGGGGTGTGGGGTGTCAGGCAATTCAGGGCTTAGGGGGTTTAGGGTTTAGCGTTTGGGGGTCCGAGGGGTTTGAGGTTTGATTTAGGGTCTAGGGTTTAGGAACTCAGGGTTTTTAAGGGTTTAGGGTGTAGGGGCTTAGGGTTTGAGGGGCTTAGGGTTGAGGGTTTTGGGGTTTAGGGTTGTAGGGCTTAGGGTTTTGGGGTTCAGGGCTGTTGCGGGTTTAGGGTTTTAGGGTTTAGAGGTTTACGGTTAGGGTCTAGGATTTAGGAATTTTTTAGGGTCAGGGTTTAGGGATGTTCAGGGTCTTAGGGCTTAGGGTTTGAAGGGCCTAGGGTTTAGGGTTTTTTTAAAGGCTTGGCATGGAATAGGGGAAAACATTCCGGCTTAGTAACCAGGGTATCGCTGAAACTGCTGTCGAAACTTAAAAATTGCTTCAATCCGAGAAAAATCTCGCCAGTTTGAGGTTTAGGGTTTAGGGGTTTAGGGCGTTTAGGAGTGGAGGGTTTTTTTGGGGTTCAGGGTGTATGTCTAGGGTGCAGGGTTTAGGGTTTGAGGGGTGTCGGATTAGGGTTCAGGGCTTTTAGGTTCTATGGGTTGTAGGCCTCACTAGGGTTATAAGGCTCACAGTTGGGTTAATAGAGGGTTGAGGGTTTGGGGTTTAGGGTTTAGGGTTTATAGAGTTTAGTTTGCTGGGTATAGACTTCGGGGTCTAAGGTTTGTTGGAAGTACAGCGCTTGGGGTTCAGTTACAGTGTAGTTGGGTTTTGAGTTTCGGGGTTTGAGGTGCAAGGTTTACTTGGGACTTGGGGGCCCTACATGGGGTTAGGGCTTGTAGGTTTGAGTGTCTGTTTCGGCGTCTGAGATTTCAGGACAATTTTCAGCAAGCAAGCTGCGACAATATATGTCCTTAGAGGGTAGCCCTACACCAAAGACCCACCCACATGCTGAGCTGGGAACCCTCGAATGACTAGCACCAGGCGCAAGCGCAGGTAAACTCCATGCTCGTAGTGAACCGTGCTTGAAGGTTCATGGTACTTAGTAACCCAATTATAACTGTACTTATAACCCAAAGATAACTCTGTTAGTGTACTTGAGGGGCTTATGAGTGGGTGACAACGACACATATAATTGGGCTACTAGGTACACTGAACCCCCAAGTAAGGCCACAAAACATTGAGGCTCTTCACCCTAAACCCATGATATGAAGATCTGGCCTGGTACTGTCGTGCGGGGAAGCCTGCCAACCGAAGTAGCGCGAAAGCAGTTGCAGTTGTGGCTTTGTTTGGGCTGAGGGTTTAGGGTGCAGGGTTGAGATCGCACCCTGACCCCTAAACCCTAGCCCTAAACCCAGAATGAACCCCTAAACCCCAAACCCTAAGATCGATGTGCGATAGCTTTGCTAGCTGCTGGGTGCACCTTGGGGATGTGTCAAGGCTATGGCATTGCAGCTTTTCGAAGCCCCTAAGCCCAAAACCCTCTGGAGACAGACGGCCTCCTCAATAACTGCTACAAAACCCGTTTAGGGTTTAGGGTTTAGGGTTTAGGGTTTAGGGTTTAGGGTTTAGGGTTTAGGATTTAGGGTTACACTAAGCCTAAGTTTAGGGCCCCCCCCCCGCAAGTTTGAAGAAGGCTCTTACAGACCATAGCTGCGTAATTCAGTGGATCCCCCCACGCCCACCCCTCCCCCCGCCGGCCCCAATCAAAGCCAGGAATTAGGATTGAAAGATCTCAGGTTTAGGGGTTCAGGGTTCAAGGTGTATAGGGCTTACTGAGCTTGGACGGGTGGCGGAGGGGGTTCCAAGGGTAGTTCAATTCTCCCTTGGTCATTAAGAAGGCAAAGGGCCCAAGGGCTTAGTGTAGCTGGGGGATCCTCGAGTTTTTCCACAGGTCGAGCGAGGCGAGGCTTCTCAAGCAAGGATTAGGCGTGGGGGCTTAGGTCTGCCACGGCCGCTTCAAGCAAGCCCTGCGCAGTGAATTACGAGAGAACCCAACACATCTGCCCGGCATGTGGGGCAACTTGGGTTTCTGGCATACTCCCGACTCTGGTTTCGGGACGACTTGAACCTCTCAAAGCACCTGCTGCAAAAGCACACGTGGCCACACGGATTGTGTGCCACGGTCGGAGCAGCATCTGCACAGCCAAGACACAGCTTGGCATCTGCCTTTGCTTTGGATTGTGACTCTTGGACGAAGTCCACCTGCCGTCGAAGCTCCTGCTCTAGTTCTGCGATCCTGCGTCGCTGAGCTTTGCTTTCGTCGCAGACATCGCTCAAGACGGACTGAGCCGTGGCCAGCCGCTTGCGGCTCCTGGACTGGAGGTACTTCACCTGGCGGTACTGTAGGGCTTTCAGGATTTAGGGTTCCCATGTTTTGAAGCCTCAGCATTTCCGCACGTTTCGGAGCTTGATCTTGTCTTCAGGTTTCACCGTTTGGAAGGGGTTGGGGGGCTGGGTCATCAAACAGGCCGGAAAACCAGGCGGCTCATTCCGGCTTCGAGGTCGGAGCGGCCCATCATCGCGTTCTGAGAAGCAGAACTCACTCAAAGTAGTGGCATAAATAATGTGAGGTCGTTTCAACTCAGCTTTTGCTACAACTGAAGACACGCAGACTCGAAGCCCTGATGGTCCTCCAAAGCAGGTGTTGGCACACTGGTAGAAGACACCTGGATGGCCCGAAGAGAGCACATTAATTATAATATTGTAAGTTCAGGCACGCATATTGTAATTAAGGTGTGAACGAAGTAAACGAACGCACGAAGTTGGCCACACAATATTCTTTTCTTTTCTCGTGCGGCATTATTAGTAATAGTGTGCGTTCTATTGGCCGGGAAGATAGTAATATCGTGACGGCCCGGCATAATATACTAAACGACCATACAATTTAATAATAAAATTACAATGAAGTGAACGTAGTAAACGAAGCGTGAATTTGATTAATTAAATTTGGGCTTTTTTTCCGCGGGCACACTTTTCTCTTTATTAGCCCGCGATAGAAGTAAATAATAAATACGAAGTGAAAACATGAATTAGTTTATAAACGCGCGTAGTAAGTGCAATAAACGTAATGAATGTATGGACGCAGTACAGGATTTAACAGATAACCGTCTATAACCAAGAATTATTGACCATTGACTGCCAAGGAACAAATCATCCAAGAAACATTCTATCTTTATTGGGGGTTTCTTGTTGCGTTCAGGTGTTCATATGATTCGCGCGTACATTCATGACTTTCATTCCCTTACAATCATATTCACACTGTTCTCTTCACATTATTCTATTAGAGAGTTGTTCGGGGAGGGGGGGAGGGGTGCAAGAAAAGAAGAGGCCAACCTTAAACCCTAAACCCTAAACCCTGAACCCTAAACCCTAAACCCTAAACCCTAAACAAGAGAGTCCAAGATGCCAAAGGTTGGGCACTCGCAGCGCCAGCCGCAGCGGCTGCCCTGGCGCGGCCCTCCATCTGGCGGGTCAGCTTAGCAGCCTCCCAGGGTCCATTAATACACGTAATAATATTAAGAATAATAATAATACTAAACTAATAATAATAATAATCATAATCATAATCATAATTGCACATGCTCAAAACATGTTACATTCTTTTCGTTGACTTAATATCAGTGTTTTTAATACATGTATCACATCTTGTCTGCTCAAATCAGCCTTCCGCAGGTGATTTTTCAGAAGACCCGACCTTCTTCTGCGAGCGTTTGCTCAAGGGGTTTGCCTCGCAGAAACAATGGCTCCATCTCGGGCGCCGGCTCGTCATGATCTTGGATGACCCTAAAGCCTGGGTGTTCTCCTAGCAACGTCCTGTCTATGACGAGGGTGAAGCATGTCTAGGTAGCTACAATCTGGCCGTGTTCTCCTAGGGCTGGTGGTGGGTGAATGCACAGGGGAAGAGTATGTGTGTCCTTCAAGCTCTGAAAGGGATTTAAAGAGCAGCTCGTCAACGGGCTCAACTCTGCACACTCGGCGTTCAGGCGCAGCAATTCGCGTCCATCTTGGGGTACTCTCAAACTCCTGATAAAGGGCTTGTCGTTTATAGGGTTCCCCAAACTCGAACCGAAACTCAGCCACTCACCTCTAAACCCTAGAAACCAGCAGAAAAGCAAAAGCCCGCAGAAGCCCTGAAGCCCTAAATCCGAAGAAACGCAGCAACCCTACAAGCCAACCCTGAACCCTGAACCCTGAACCCTGAACCCTGAACCCTGAACCCTGAACCCTGAACCCTGAACCCTGAACCCTGAACCCTAAACCCTAAACCCTAAACCCTAAACCCTAAGCATGACGTCGCCGACCCTCCCGGCTGCGGGAGGCGCGTCCCTGCTGCCCTGCAAAGGATTCGGGGTCGGGGGTGGGATCATAGGGGTACCAGCATGGGCTATGAGGCCTTATAATCCCCTAACCAACCCTATAAAGGGCCTTTTTAAGGGGTTATAGGGTATAAGAGCCCATGTAGGTAAGGGGTTTCGGTTATTGAGGATTTAGGGTCTATGGGTGTTTAGGGTTTAGGGTTTAGGGTTTGTTTAGGGTCTAAAGGTGTTTAGGGGTTTAGGGGTTTGGGGGGCTGGGGGTCCTAAGTGTTCAGGGGTTAAGTCTAGGGTTCGGGGTCTTTTTAGGGTTCGGAGGCGAAGAGCTAACAGGGTACCAAGGTGTGATAGCACAAACGTGCTGTGCAGAATGAGGGGCTGCTTAGAAGCCCTTTTGACTTAGTAAGTCTTCATAGTATCCCCTAGAAACCCCATTATAATCCTCATAAACCCACCTTACTCTAGCGCCACTTACTAAGTTAGAAGGGTTTCCAAGTACTCCGGCCCCAAACCCTGACAAAACGCTTGTTGGCGCTGCCTTGATTGCCCAGCAACCGTTTTGCAATTCGGGTGCCCCTTTTTTAAGGTTGGTTACTTTAACGGAAAACCCAGAAGCAAAAAAAGCCAAAAGGGTACCACTGGGCTACCCAGCTGGCATGCCAAGCTGGGTATGAGGCTGGGGAGGTTTAGGGTTCCGGGTTAATAAGGTTTAGGGCTTAGGGCCTCTTTGAGGGTTTAGGGCTCAGGTTTTAGGCTATGCGCTTTCCCCACTGTGAACTGTCTACCGTGGGAGCCCGGATTTCAAGGGCGGTGGTGGGGAGGGGGGGGAAACCAACTACTTCATCTGTACTACCCTGTCATATAGGCCTGCCCGAAAAAAACCCTGCAAACTCTAAACCCCTGTGTGATTCGTTTTGTATCTGGGCTCTGTTTGCCTACTAATTATGGGCACCAGGCCCTACAAAATCAGCGGGGTTTCAATCTAATTGTAGGGTCTTGGGGTCGCAACACAAAGGAACCCATCCCATTTACAGCCCCAGAAAACCTAAACCCTGACCACAAATCCACCCTAAACCCTGACCCACGCTGTGTAAAACCCCCCCAAACCCAGCTCCTGGAAACTGCGGTGCGCGTCTTTGAAAAGCTGCACATCTTCGTGCTCATGCAGACCTGGGGGGGGGGGGGGGGGGGGGGGAGGGTCGTAGGGTTGAGGGCTCTGCGGGGTTGCGGAGGGCTTCACTTGAAGAAAGCCCAGCGCAGTTACCAGTAAGCTTACTAAGTGCCCCAAACCATGAACCCCTAAACCCAAAACCCAGATAAGATCTGACCAGGAATGAAAACAATAGCAACCTCGGGTTATAGACCCCCCCAAACTCCGTTTATCGAAGTTTAGGGCTTCAGGTTTTTTCGGGTTCAGGGTTTGGGGTTTAGGGTTATGTCCTTCAAAAAAGGGGGACCCCGGGGTGGAGGGGGGAGGTAGATATGAAGAAGCTCTGCAAGTTGGTTTTGTGTTTTGTTGGTTTTCAACCTAGAACTCCCCAATGCTGCCGAGAACCTCCTTACGCCTCTCAAAGCTTTTCCACAGTACGGCTAAGGGTTTAGGTTACTATAGACCACCCTTAGCTAAGAAGTGCTTGCACACACAAGTGGGGGCCATTGGAGTCTCTGTAGGGGACCGATTGGTTCGATCAGCCACACAAAAGCCATGAGATTTCATGGAGCCTGAACTCAACAACTCTGCAGCAGTACCGACAACAAAACACACACGCAGCAGCAAACAAACAAACAGGTTTAGTGATCAGGGGTTTAGGGTTTAGGGTTTAGGGTCAAAACAAAGATGCAGCAAGCCACGTGTGGTGTCTAGGCAGTACTTCGGGCCGCCAGCCCTGTAGCCTTAAATCCCAAACGGCTGGAGGGAAAAAAAGCGGAAGCGATCTTTGTCCACTGCCCGAGCGTTCTTTGCTCGGCGCCGGCGAAAGCGTGCCATTGAGCTCCTGATGGTACCTGTCATTCTTCTGGAGGGAGGGGGGGGTTAGGGTCTAGGAAGACTTTGTAGGGCTTAAGGTCTTGGGCTTTACGAGTTTAGGGTTTATGGTTTAGTACGTTTCGTGGTTCAGGCCTTAGGAAGTCTAAGGGCTGAGGGATCTAGTAAGGTTTTGGGGCGTGCCACCCGATAAATCCTATAGGGTTTTTAAACCCTAAAGGGTTTATAAAACCAAAACACTATAAACCCTAACCCAAACCCCTAAATCCTTCACCCCTAACCCCTGAACCCTCAGCTAAACCCTGATCCTCAACTCCGACCAGAGGGCTGCCGCCACACGGCAGTGCTGAGGTCAGCGGAAGGCAGTCGCTTCACCTGCTAAGTGCTGGAGGGAGGTTTATGGGGGCTTGTACACCCTAAAACCCTAAACCCTAAACCCTAAATCCTAAACTTTCCTAAACTACCCTAAACCCTCAACACCCTGACCCCTAAGCAAAATCCGAGATCTCAACCCCTAAGCCTTAAGCCCGGGACCCTTAATCCCTAAACCCCTAACATACACACACACACACACACAAAGGCCCTACAGTCCCATGCTTGCAGCCCTACACCACACTTAGAAGCTGTTTTGACTTAGTAAGTCTACTTTGTATCCTCAAGAAACCCAATTATAATCCCCATAACCAACCTTAATGACCCTACTTACTAAGTCAAAAGGGCTTCCAAGTAGGTTATCAATCCCTCATCCCTGTAACAGTTTGCTTCGGAAAGCATAGGTAGTTCTTTGGCGGGAGATGGCGCGACATGAAATTTGTCTTGGATTTGGGATAGCAAGTACCATGAACCTCAAGTACTCAGCTTCCTAAACCCTAAACCCAAAACCCAAAACCCAAAACCCTAAACCCTAAACCCTAAACCCCAAGCCTGTGGCGCGGCACGCAGCTGGGACTCGAAGAGTGAGCGCCCATGCTCGTAGAGCTCCTTCTCCACAGGGGGGCTTTCGGGTTTAGGGTTTAGGGTTTAGGGTTCGGATTTTTGGGTTTAGGGTTTAGGGTTTAGGGTTTAGGGTTTAGGGTTTAGGGGGTCTAGGGTTCGGATTTTTGGGGTTTGGGGTGTAGAGTTCGGGGTTGAGGGTTTCAGGTCCACAAGGGGCTTTGGGGTTTGGGGTGTAGAGTTCGGGGTTTAGGGTTTCGGGTCCACAAGGGGATTTGGGTTTAGGTTTGGGGTTCAGGGTTTGGGCTTTGGGGTTTTGGGGTTTAGTTCGGGCTTTCGGGTTTCAGGTTTGGGGTGCAGGCTTAGGATTTGGGGTTCCCTGAACATCCTCCTGCACCCTTTTGGCTCCTTGAGTGCAACTTCGATGAACAAAAGGCTTGGGGTTTAGGTTTAGGGTTTAGGGGTTATAGGGTTTAGGGGTTATAGGGTTTAGGGTTTAGGGTTCAGGGTCTAGGGTTTAAGGGTTAGGGGTTAAGGGTTTAGGGGTAAAAGTTCCAAATGCTGCCTAACGGCACAAACGAGCAGCTCGGAGCCTTAAACATTACATGCCTTCCTCCACAACAATTTGAATTATAGAACTCTGAAGACCTCAAGACCTAAACTCTGAACACTAAACTATAAAGCCCTAAAGCTCTAAAGCCCAAAGCCCTAAAACCCTGCACCCTTAACCCCCCCCCCCCCCGCCAAAAAACAAAAAACAAAACAAAACAAAACATATTCTACCGGGCTCCATATCTTCGGCGTTGAAGCGGTGGAAGACCTCTGCCAGGGGGCCCTGAAGCACCTGCAAGCGCTCGTGGGTTTGCGGTGGAGGGTTTTGGGGTGTAGGGTTCAGGGGCTTAAGGATTTTGTGATTCAGGGTTTTAAGGGCTCAGGCTTTAGGGCTGTTGCTGCTTAAAAAGGGGAGTGTGCATGCCAGTGACTAACGTTTCCGTGCCGTTTTGATGGAATACACAGAGTGCTTGGGTACACCCTATGAGCCGTAAACCTGCAGCAATCTAAACTTCCATGTATAACCTAAAACCCTACACGCTTAACAGAACCCACCTTAAACTCTAAACCCTAAACCCTAAACCCCAAACCCTAAACCCTAAACCCTAAACCCTAAACCCTAAACCCTAAACCCTAAACCCTAACCCCCCCCCCCCCCCCTCCCAAAAAGTAGTGCCGCCTGCTGGTAGATCCGGCGCTTCGCGGCCTCAAAGTGTTTCGGCTTGTTGCGGGCTCCAGGATGATGCAAATGCCGCTGGTTCACCTTGTTTAGGGTTTAGGGTTTAGGGTTTAGGGTTTGGGGTTTGGGGTTTAGAGTTTAGGGTACTTAGCAGTGCTCTACTTGGAGGTTCAGGGTACTTATAACTTATAACCCAATTATGCGTGTAGGGTTCAGAATTTAGGGTTTAGGGTTTAGGGTTTAGTACTTATGGCCCAATTATGCGTGTAGGGTTTAGAGGTTTAGGGGTTTAGGGGTTTCGGGTTTAGGGTTTAGGTTTAGGGTACCTGGCAACCCAACAATCAGTGTATTTGTGACGCTCTTATAATTCAGCCCCTTGTGTACCCTGATAGGGTTGGAGTTGGGTGAAAAGCGCAGCTATGAGTGGGTTACTAAGTACCATGAACCTCCAAGTAGGGGGTCTCAACACGCGAAGCGACTAAGATGCACCTCTTACAGTTCAAAAAGGTCCTGAGGTAGCCTTCCAACACTCTGAAAACCCTAACCGCAAAACCCTAACCTCCAAACCCACAAAGCAAACGAAAACGCCCCAAATTGATAAACCCTAAACCTTGTAAACCCAAATTAGACCAATCTAAAACCCTATAAACCCAAACAAATAAATTCCAGAACCCTAAAACCCGACAAACCCAAATCAATAAACTAACCCTACGACCCGATAATTATTAAACCCAAAAGTTCGATAAACCCAGAATAATAAGCCCCAAAACCCGACAAACCTATATTAATACTCCCAAAACCCGATACACGCAAACTCATAAACCCTAAAACCCCAAAACCCTGTAAACCCAAACTAGTCAACCTGAAAACCCGACGAACCATAAACCCCGATAAACCCAAATCAATGTACCCTAAAATCCGATAAACCCCCTCAATGAAACCCGCAACCCTACAAACCCAAGTCAATAAACCGCAATACCCTATAAGCCCAAATTCATATACCTAACCCCCCCGTTGACCCCCAAAAACCCTCAAGCCCTAAATAAACCCAACTAACAGGACACCAGGTTAAACCCCAAAACCCTCAAGCCCTAAAAACACCCAAATTAACAGGACACCAGGTTCAAACCCCAAAACCCTAAAGCCCTAAACAAAACTCTAAAACCCTAAAACCCTAAAGCCCTAAAACCCTAAAACCCCCAAAAAAACACCCAAACTAGTAGGACATCAGGGGGACCGAAAGCGCCGGAAGCCAGGGAAAGGCGAAGGCCAGGACTTCCATCGTCTCCACCTCGCGCTCCACCATCATGCCTCTGTCTTGATTGATGTTTTCTCGTTTGTGTTAAGTTGTTTTTGTTTTTTTTCTTTGGGGGCCTCTGCTTTGATGTTTTTCGTTTGTTTTAAGTTGCTTATTTTCATTTCAATTTATCTTTTTGTTCTTTTTCCCCTTTTGGGGGGGGGGGGGGGCGAGGGGGGCGTGCCTAGGGTTTTGTTTTCAGATTTGTGATTTTGTTGTTGTTTTCATTGTTTTGATATTTCTAATTTCTCCGGTGCTTAGGGCTCAGTATATATGTATATATGTATATACTATTTACTGTATTTTGTTTTTTGTTCGGGGGGGGGGTCTGGGGTTTAGGTGAACAGGGTTTTGGGGTCATTCTAGTATAACTACATAGGGACCATAAGGGAAAACTATCAGTAACTATTCTGACCCTTATTTTATACCCTCACTAAGTTATAAGTTAAGGAGACTGTTCGTGCAAGTGGATCCTACTTAGCCTTGCTTCAGGGACGATGGCCGTAACATGAGCCTAGCCAGATCCTCCGATATAGCTTCATTGAGGGAATGTTCCTCAAAACAACAATCAGAGACTTTTCTTCTTATTTGGTCTGAGGTAGATTCCTTGATAAGATGGTGTTGGAAGATCTGGGAAGCTACAAACGCCCGAAACCCCATACTCCGTTTTGAAGGTGAAGGGATACTCTGGGGTGGGACTTAGAGGCTTGTTGGACTTGCTGTAGGTTTTAAAGTATATGTGATCACTTCTCTACAATACCTTTTGGGGCGGCCCACAATATTTAGGGTACCCAAAAATAGGACCATAATTTAGAGAACTCACCATGTATATATATATATATATAGCAAACATGGTCAGTTCTCTCTGTCCTTTCAGGGGAGCTCGGCGCTGAAAGCCCGTAGCCCTAAACCCTGAACCCTAAGGCCAAAACACTATGGGGAGCGTGGTTTGGAGAACTCTGTGTCCAAGCGACGACCTCTCAATGTTCCGAACCTCTTGACTGTGCGGATTAGGGTTTAGGGTTTAAACGTTTTAGGGTTTAGGGCTTCAAAACCTTCAACGCCCTTCTATCCCCTAAAGCCCCAAGAACATCGGACATCGGGCGCAACCGCGCTGCCACCGTGAGGCCCAGGGTGCAGAGGGAAAGCCGCTTCTTCGCCACCTCCCGAAACCCTAAACCCTAAACCTCAAACCCTAAACCCTAAACCGGGGCTTACCAGAACCCCCTAACTGCCCCAAGTATCCCCCTAAGTACCTGCCATTAATGGCGTATAACTTCTGCTAAGGGTAGTTGTCTCACAGCTTATGGTGTTGTGGTTTAGGGTTTAGGGTTTATAGGGTTTATATAGGGTTTATAGGGTTTATATAGGGTTTATTTGGGGTTTATATAGGGTTTATATAGGGTTTATAGGGTTTATATAGGGTTTATATAGGGTTTAGGGTTTAGGGTTTAGGGTTTAGGGTTTAGGGTTTAGGGTTTAGGATTTAGGGTTTAGGGTTTAGGGTTTAGCGAACCGCCAGGGCGTATTAAGCCTCAGCGGGGCCCCTTTCGGACGATAGGATGTTTGAAGAGACAGGTTCCACTGAGGTTCGGTTTTGCGGCTTAGGGTGTAATCCTAAACCCTAAGCCCTAAACCCTAAACCCTAAACCCTAAACCCTAAAACTTCTTTCTTTAGGGCTTCGGAAGATTCTGTAGCTAAATGTCTCTTGGGGCGCATTTGAAAATGAGGCCAATTACCTCAGTCTTGAACTGTTGAGATTGAGGGTTTAAGATAACTCACACCCTATCAAACTCCCTTAACAGCAAATTCTTAAACCCTGGCCCACCAAACTCGGCAACCTACTCCCACCCCAACCACCCTCCTTCCCAAAAAACCCCGCGAAGAAGAACAAAAGCAACAAGTAAACCCGAAACCCTCCTGCGCCCGAAGGCCCAAGCCCAAAACATAAAACATGCCCCGAATTAATATACTTGAACCAACAAACCCTAAACCCTGAACCCTAAACCCTGAGCCCTGAGCCCTGAGCCCTGAGCCCTAAGCCCTAAGCCCTAAGCCCTAAGCCCTAAGCCCTAAGCCCTAAGCCCTAAGCCCTAAGCCCTAAGCCTAAGCCCTAAGCCCTAAGCCCTAAGCCCTAAGCCCTGCCTCCAGGCGCCCCGCTGGGTCCAAGAGGCGAAGCAGCCGCTGCTGGGGTCCTGGGTTGATTGATCTCTTTAGGGTAACCCTAAACCCTAAACCCTAAACCCTAAACCCTAAACCCTAAACCCTAAACCCTAAACTCCAAACCCTTTAAACCCGAAATCCCATAAACCCTAAACCCTAAACCCTAAACCCTTAACCCTTAAACCCTAAACCCTAAACACTAAACCCTAAACCCTGATTAAACCCCATACAGCCTAAACCCTAAACCCCAAACTAAAAACTCAAGTTGACGGGATGAAGAGCTGGAGGGTTCAAGGGTGATTCAGCACGGAGGTTGAGGCTTTAAGTGAGGCTTTAAGGGTTTAGGGTTTAGGGTTTAAGAGTTTGGGGTGTATTAGGTTTAAGGGCTTTGGGTTTAGGGTTTGAGGGTCAAAGTGTAAGGGTCAAGGTGCTCAAGGGATGGATATGTGGTTCTTGCTCTGAAGCGTCGGGGGAGTATAGCAGGCAAACAAGCCATGTGACTCTTGCAGGGTTTAGGTATAAGGCGCCAGGGCAGCCGAAAACAAACGTCGCTCTGTTTGTGGTTCAAAGATCGAGGGTGGAAACTACAAGCCCAAAGCCCACACTCTAAGCCAAAACAATAAAACCCTTAACTCCAAACCCTGAACTCTAAAGTGGACTCTCTAGTTCTATTCTGGTTGGGCAGCAGCTCACGGCTTTTTACTCTCATGACAAAGAGAGGCCTCAACCCTAAAATCTTCCAAGCCCGATAAGTTAAGCCCTACACCCGCGAAGCTTAGGGCCCAAAAGCCCTAGTTACACATGAACCGTAAACCCGAAACCCAAAACCCCAAACCCCAAACCTTAAATCCTAAATCCTAAACCCCAAACCCTAAACCCTAAACCCTAAACCCCAAATCCTAAACCCTAAACCCTAAACCCTATTACATCTCTTGGGCTCAGAGCCACCGCCGAGGGATCGAAAGAGCGCCTCCAGCGGATGCGCGCCCAAAGGTGGGAGGGCCACCGAGCTCCTTGTGGCTGTGCTTTCAGGTTGAGGCTTCTTAGTGTAGTCCTAAACCCTAAACCCTAAACCCTAAACCCTAAACCCTAAACCCTAAACCCTAGACCCTAAGCCCTAAACCCCAAACCCCAAACCCTAAACCCTAAACCATAAACCCTAAACCCTAAACCCTAAACCCTAAACCCTAAACCGGCCGGAAGGCGCCGAAGCATTGAGGCAAGCACCGAGGCCCACAGAGCAAAAGATGCCATCCTCTGATCCGGTGAAGCCTCGTGGGATGGCCCTAAACCCTAAACCCTGAACCCCAAACCCTAAACCCTAAACCCCAAACCCTAACCCTAAACCCCAAACCCTAAACCCCAAATCCTAAAGCCTAAATTACCCAAATCCTAAAGCCTAAACCCTGAACCCTAAACCCTGAACCCTAAAACCTGAACCTCAAAACGCTAAACCCTGAACCCACAAAGCACATCCAAAAGCCAACAACCCATAAGCTCTGAAGCTCACCCAACCCTACAGCCGAAAGGTTTAGGGTTTAGGGTTTAGGGTTTGGGAACCCTAAACCCTATAAACCTGACACCGCTACTTTGGCTCGAGCGAACCCCTCCCGGTACTGCAAACGCTGGCGTCCGCTACTGGCCTTGCAACATGCTTAGGGGTCGGGTGCAAAGGGTTGCATTGCAGCAGAGTTCGAGATGCTTTGACAACTCCGTGACATTCTAAAAAGATACGATATGAATGAACTGTCATACATGATTCTGGCAATATTCAATGAAACAAAAGAGGATTGTTCTAAGGAAGAGAGGGGGGGGGTACTGGCAAAACCGTTTAGGGTTTAGGGTTTAGGGTTTAGGGCCAGAAACCCTCAACCCTCAACACCTGAATTGGGTCCCTTAAAATACTAAGGGCCCATACTTGGGATCCGTATATACACCGGTAAGGGGCCATACTACGGGCCCACGGTTCCAACCTAAACCCTAAACCCTAAACCCTAAACCCTAAACCCCAAACCCCAAACCCCAAAAACCCAAACCCTACCATGCTAAGGGCCCATAGGCTCCAATCTTAGAATTCGCCCTCAGGCACGGAGTTGCTCCCGCGCGAGCAGCGGCAGCACGCGCAAGATGCGATCCTCCTCCCAGTCTTTGAGAGCTCCTGCGGGTGTGGCGTTAGGGTTCAGGGTTCAGGGGTTTAGGGTTTAGGGGTTTAGGGTTTAGGGTTTATAAGGGTTCCTTGAAGGTTCATGGGTAGTCAGTCTGCGGCCGTTAGGGTACTTGGGCGCTTGTCAGGAGTAGCATGCGGCGGACACCCTGCACCTACCTGAGCACCTGACGCAGTATCCCTAGACCCTAAACCCTAAACCAACACCTGGGTCTCACTATCTACTGCATAACGAGGGGGGGGGGGGTGCTCGGGAAAGGCGGGCCCTTTGCTCACTTGATGCACCTCGTTCTGCCTCCATCTATAGCTCTTGGCCGGTCACAGGGGTCATTAAGGTACTAAAGGGCCTGAATACTTCGAACAGGGTTTTGGCGGTTATTCTAGTATAATTACAAATGGACCATCAGGGAATACTATTAGCAATAATTCCGACCTCTGGTTCAGGCCTGAGGCCTGGAGATCAGAATTCAGGGCTCAAGGTCTGCGGATTAAAGGCCTGGGCTTGGCTGTAGATTTGCAGGTCCAGGGTTTCGGAATCACGTAAACCAAGCCCTAAACCCTCAACCCTCAACCCTCAACCCTCAACCCTAAACCCTAAACCCTAAACCCTAAAACCTAAACCCTAAAACCTAAACCCTAAACCCTAAACCCTCAACCTTTCCCGCCTTGCCAGTCACCTTCTGCTCGGCCAGACTGTCGCTCGAGGGCCTCCTGAGTCACCCGGCGACTTGGAGGTTCACAGTACTTAGTAACCCAATTGTAAGGGTTTAGGGTTTGGGGTTTAGGGTTTGGGGTTTGGGGTTTAGGGTTTAGGGTTTGGGGTTTTAGTGTTTAGGGTGAGGTTCAGGGTACTTAGAAACCCAGTTGTAAGTGTAGTTATAAGCCCCTTAAGTACCCTACTATGGTAATAATAGGCCAAATATAAGGCTTTAGTGGTTAGGGTGTAGAGTTTAGGCTTTAGGGTTTAGCCCAATTACCAGTGCAGTTAACACCCACTTGTAAGCACCTTAAGTACCCTAGCAGGGTCATAACTGACTTACCAGTGCAGTTAGACTTGGGTTCCGAAGTACCCTGAACCACCAAGTAAGATGTGGGGTGTCCCTTCCTTGGTGCCCATTTCTATACTATCCCTAAGGGTCCATATGCCACTATAATTTTGGCATACACTTGAGCCATAAAGTCCCTACATAATAGTAGCAGTATAGGAAGCACTGAAGGGCCCCAAGTATTCCCTATTTAGGTGCATGGGCCCTTCGGGTATGGAGTTTCTTGCAAGATCGAGTACCCAAACAAGGGGCCGTAATCTAGGGATCCTCATCGGGAATTAGGCTTTTGTGTGGCTTTCGCTCTATCTTTCCATGCGTGTTTGGAGGACCTTGCTTTGCGTGGAGTCCTTCTAAAAAGCTTCAGAAGTCAACAATTTGGTCTTGCGACTTGGCCAAGGCACAGCGGATTTCCTGTTTGAGGTCTAGGATTACGAGCTTGGGACATGCAAACCTAAGCCCTATAGGCCCTAAACATTGTAGCCCTACGCCCCGGGCCCAAACCCCCACCCAGCCCCGAAAGAGAGAAAGAGAGAGAGAGAGAGAGAGACGAGAGAGAGAGAGAGAGAGAGAGAGAGAGAGAGCGAGAGAGAGAGAGAGAGAGACAGAGAGCCTTGTGGTGTTGCCGGAAGCTGTCGATGAGCCAAGAGACCAGTCGCTCCTGAGTTGTGGGCGAGGGCTTGCCAGGCGCAAGGGGTTTAGGCTGAGCCAGTAGCCTACTGCCGAAGCCCTGATCCCCTACACCCTAAACCCTACACCCTAAAGCGTAAACGCGCAGGGAAACGAACCTCATGGCTTGCAGGGGTGTGCGCAAGCCTTGAGTGGGAGTTCATCGTTCAAAATGGTGATCCATTGGGCTGTGAAGCTTCTTTTCTTTCATCAGCTAAAGGTCTAGGGCTTAGGCCTTCATGGCTGCTTTGGGATCTCACGGGTATCTTCCTCTGGGGTTAAGGTTTAAAGCCCGAAACCCTCAACCCTGATTCAACCCAAGCCCTGAACCCTACTAAACCTGAAGGAGCCTGGCAAGGGCCACCAGATTTGTGAGGCAGGGCAAGAACACCCTGAAACCCCGTTGAAGCCTTAAGCCCTAAACCCTAAGCCCTACGCCCCCCGAAGCCCTCGTGCGGCATGGAAGCAACTGGGTGGCGAAGAAACACCACGCAGCGCGGTCTTCCTGGTGCTGTCTCTTCGTGGCTTCAACAGTTTAGGGTTTAGGGTTTAGGGTTTAGGGTTTAGGGTTGAACATTACGCCTGAACCCTAAAGCTCGAATCCCTATACCAAAACCAAAAACCCTCCAACGCTTGAGGCTTGAGGGCTTGCCTGAAGACTCGAATGCAACTACACTGGAGTTTGCAGGTAGGGCTGTGTCGGGAGAGGTTTTGGGGGATGTGGGCTTTCCTTTTCGGGTTTCGGGTTCGGAGATGTAGAGCCTAGGGTTCAGGGTTTGGGTTTAGGGTTTAGCGTGTAGAGCTTGGGGTTCTTAGGGACATTCGCACCAGCCAGGAAATGCCTCGCTCAGTCCCGATGGGTCGAAGCCCCGGGCTTACCCGAAACCCCGAAACCCCGAAAACCTTAGGGTTTGGGGATGTTTGGGGCTCAGGGTTCAGGGTTCAGGGTTTAGGGTTTAGGGTTTGTCTTCAACCCGAAACCTGAAAACCCTAAAGCCCCCATGGCCCTGGGGTGTGGGTCGTTTGGGGATGCCGGCGCGTTTAGGGCCAACTTTTTGCACGTTTCGAATTCAACCCTGGCTTGGCAGACTGTATAGTGTGAAAGCTCTTAAGGTCCTTCCTTAAGCCTGCAGCCCAAGACAAGCCGTCGGCGCGCAAACCTATCTTTAGCTTTGGAGTAGACCCTGGAAAACAAGTATACACTTTTTAGGTATAAGTAGCTATAATAGGAACCCAGAACCAAAAAAAAGTATTAAAGTATAGTACTCCAAAACCCAGTATCCCCTAATGACACTCCATAGACCCTCAACACGAAACCCTATCCCTCAACACCAGAAGCTCGCGTATCCTACAACTCTAGCCCCTAAACCCTGATCCCCTAGCCCTAAACCCTAAACCCTAAACCCTAAACCCTAAACCCTAAACCCTCAACCCTCGACACGGGTGAGAGTCCAGGGAGCTCTGCGGCCCACAGCCCAGCGCAGACCTGAGCAGCTCCGAAAGCAATGGAACCAAGGTTCAGGGTTTAGGGTTTAGGGTTTAGGGTTCAGGGTTTAGGGTTCAGGGTTTAGGGTTTCAATCCCTCAATGGTAACCTTGAATACTTGCCTTTCATAAAACCTAGAGCGACCTTGCTATCAGAGGAGCCCAGGTGCAAAAACCGAAAACCTCGGTTCAGGGTGCGGGCTTTGCGGGTTTAGCCCAAGCCCGAATGCGGCGCAAGAACCCAACCCCTCTGCGCGCGAGCAGCATGACGCGCCAATCGAAGTGGCCGCTCACCGCCACCAGCTGCTTCAGAACCGCGGGGGCATAGTTCCTGGAAGAAACTAGCTTCTTCGCAAGGGCATCTCAGAAAGATTCTATCCGCAAACCCTCCTAGAACCACAAACCTAAAAAACACCCAGTTGTACTTGCACCCTGCTAAGCATGTCAGTTGTTGGTTCTTGAGGGTTCCAAGTCTTACAAAAAGCTTAGGGTTTCGGGTTTAGGGTCACAAGATCCTAGCCTGACTTGCCCATGAATCTTGAAGAAAAACAATCCTGCACCTTCTAATCAAAGCTAAGGTACGCCTCCTCGAAGAGGATTAGACACCGAACCCTGTTCCACGGAATATTGATGTTGTGTAGTGTATATGATTGTATTTTCACATATATATTATACTCTGCCATGTACAATTGGGGGTGGGGGGTTGGCACGGGTGTCAGGGGGGACCGGTTTCGGCACTGCAGCGAAGACCATCTATGCCTCGCCGAAACAACTCTCACAGACGAGCATCTTCACCAGGAAAGGGGTGCCAGCGATATTCCTCGCAAGAAAGCAAGTCACTGTTTGGCATCTGTACAAACCCTAAACCCTGCTCTGTCGTCAACATAGTCCCGGATCATAAGATCGAAGCTTCCCTGTGCCCTACGTGCGATCTCCTTACCAGCCTGACTTTACTGCCTCTACGCTCGAACCCCAAAACCCGAAACCCTAAACCGCCAAAACTCCGAACCCCAAACCCCGGGAGAGAAAGGACAGGTGCAGGTGGGCAGCTGCTTTTTTTAGGAGCCTCTCAGAAACAACTTAGGGCTTACATCAGCCCCTTATAAAATATCTCTGAGCGCCATTGGCCGAGTGTCTCCAGACTCTATACCTCAAAGCCTCAAGCCCTGAACCCGGAAACCTTATTCTTTGCATGCGTGGAGGTCTCCGATTCGGGTGTCAGGGCGTTGGCCCCAGAATCTTCAAGTACTCCCGAAAGGCTAGGGTTTGGAGTTTAGGGTTTGCATGGGGCTTAAGGTTTAGGAACCCCCCCCAGGATTCGAGTTTTGGGGTGTGGGGTTTAGGGGTGAATGCCGTCTGCCAGGCAGCGGGTGAATGGATCCGCTGACGTGCGCTTGGTGGACGAGGCCTTAGAAAACCACATCTCATCACTTAAAGCATACCCCTTAGGCTCAACAGAGAAGGGCCCCGAAATAGACCCCCAATTTTAGGATCCCCGTATGATAAGGACCCCAATCAGGTACCCCTCGTGTCGCAAACCCCGCATATAGAGGAAGGCCTTTGGGCAACACAACTCCAATGATAACATAAGTTCCAAAGCCCCAAAACGACCTTGCTGGGCTCACCAGTCGTAGGGGGGCCCGCAGACCCCCGCACACTCCAGAACTTTAACCCTAAACCGGAAACGCTAAACCTGAACTCGAAAACAGGGCTGTAGGGTTCTAAGATTCGAGGTGGGGCGGGGGCCCTCAGCTTTCAGAGGTGTAATCCTTGCCTGGACCCAGCGATGGGAGAAAAGCCTACACACCCAGGTTTAAACCCTCAGCTGCAAGCCCTTAAGCCTCAACCCTGCAACCCACTGCAAGACACAGCCAAAAGCACCGAACCCCCCAAACACAAAACCTCTAGGGCTTAGGACGTTTGACTGAAAGCTTCTGAGGGCACATAAACCCACCCCAAAACCCCGAACCGTGACCCCCAACGCCTTCCTGCGCAAAGCCAGACCGTAAACCGTGAAGCCGTAAACCTGAAACCCTACACCCGAAGCTCGGATCTCACTTTTAAACCCTAAACCCTAAACCCTAAACCCTCAACCCTCAACCCTCAACCCCAAACCCCAAACCCCAAACCCTAAACCCTAAACCCTAAACCCGAAACCCGAAACCCCAAACCCCAAATCCTAAACCCTAAACCCTAAACCCCAAACCCCAAACCCCAAACCCCAAACCCCAAACCCCAAACCCCAAACCCCAAACCCTAACCCTAAACCCTAAACCCCAACCCCCCCCCCACAAAGGCCTCCTTGTGCAAGGCCCTCGACGAGGAGGTGGCGCATGGTGTTGCCACCAGTCTTGGCATCCCAGAGGAACCTGGGCCCAGCACATGGAGGTCATCCTCGGGTATTCGGTGAAGGGTTTAGGGTTTGTGGTTTAGGGTTGGGGGTTTAGGGTTTAGGGTTTAGGGTTTGGGGTTTAGGGTTTGGGGTTTGGGGTTTAGGGTTTGGGGTTTGGGGTTAGGGTTTGGGGTTTTGGGGTTTAGGGTGGTTTTAGGGGCGTGGGTTCAGAAAGGTCGCTTTGGAAGCTATGCCTAAGGCTCCCAGGACCCCCTTGCTTCAGGGATGTTTGGGCTTGGGGTTTAGGGTTTAGGGTTTAGGGTTTAGGGTTTAGGGTTTAGGGTTTAGGGTTTAGGGTTTAGGGTTTAGGGTTTGGGGTTTGGGGTTTAGGGTTTAGAGTTTAGGGTTTAGGGTTTAGGGCCTAAGGGCTAGCTACAGCCACCCAATTCTGTGCACTTACTGAGGGGAAAGGTAGTGTTTCGCTTACTTTGTGTACAGCCCTAAGCCCGAAGCCCCCCCCAACAACCCCAAACACCAAAGCTTGAAGCCCAAATCACAGCCGTTGCTATCTTCCCTAAACAGCTCAACCCTAAACCCTAAGCCCTAAGCCCTAAACCCCAAACCCTAAAACCCTAAACTCTAGCCCTAAGCCCTAAGCCCTAAGCCCTAAGCTCTAAGCCCTAAGCCCTAAGCCCTAAGCCCTAAGCCCTAAACCCTAAACCCTAAACCCCTAAACCCTAGCCCTAAAACCCCTAAGCCCTAAGCCCAATCCGAAGACCAGCTGCACAAAGGGCTCCTCCTTCGATGGCTCCAGCCTTCGTAAAGAGAGGGGCCGAGAAACTTCGGGAGAGGGTTCTGAAAACGGTCAGGGTTCTAGTAGTTTCGTGTTTTGAGAGTTTAGGGTTGAGGGTTTAGGGTTTAGGGCTAGGGTTTAGGGTTTAAGGTTTAGGGGTTAAGGGCTTAGCCCTGAAGCCTCCTGATTTCCACAACAGCCCTGCACCCAAACTCTTTAGGCAGGGTTGTATAGTTCAGATGATCACTTCTCTAACATCTGGAGCCCTTTGCCGGTCCTCATTGTAAGGGCGAGCCCTCTTATCTAGGGTACCCAAGAGGGACCAGAGTTTTGAGAACTGACCTTTGCTGACTCCCGGCAGTGGCGGGTGGAGCATTCGGTTCGCAGACCGATGGGGGGGGGGGGTGAAGAAGGTAACTTCTGACAGCTTATCGACATTCCCCCCCCCCCCTAGTTACCAAAGGACTTAAATGTTGGATGTTGTGTTTTTGAAGTAGCAAACAGTCGCTACGCAATCAGAATATGCCGGATTCTAGGATTGTGGAGCAGTCGTCAGATGGGGGCTTCTGTTCGTAAGAAAATGTCCGGCCCTCCAACCTTCTCTTAATCCTAAAGCCTAAACCCCTAACCCCCCGAGCCCGAACCTGTAAACCTCTAAACCCCTAAATTAGCCTGGCCCTTGATGTGATCCCCTACCTTCTTTACAGGGTTCTGAAGTATAGGCCCTTGGGTATTAAAGGGCATAAAATGTACAAAATAAGGGTCCCAATGTAAGGGCCCGCACTGAGGGACCATGTAACTACCCGAAGATATGAGGCCAAGGAGCTGCGGTTGCCGCAGAGCTGCCGGGCCATCGAAGCAGTCTTCATCCTGGGGTTTAGGATTTAGGGCTTTAGAAGGGTTTAGGGTTTAGGGTTTAGGGTTTAGGGTTTAGGGTTTAGAGTTCAGGGTTTAGGGTTTAGGGGATTAGGGTTGAAAAAGGTTCAAGGTCTAAGGGTTGAGGTTTGAGGATTTAAGCTTTAGGGTTTCAGGTTGGCAGGTTGCCGTACTTTGCTTCGATTTGAGCTTTTGTTTCTTCGTTTTTGGCTTGGGGCTTCAAGATCTTCGGAGTGGTGGAGGAGCCAGGGTTTCAACCCTAAACTATAGGGCCCTTAGTCTACTAAATCCTACCGCTAAACTTGGGATTTGAAACACAAAGCTACCCCGAACTTTGAAACTTGTATCCTGACTTCTAAGCCACGAGCCCCGGCGGCAGTCCTCCTGCAACGTCAGCGTCACCTCTTCAGGCCGCTTGCGAGGAAGTCTTGTTGGCATTCTTTTCTGCGGTTTAGGGTTTCGGGTTTAGGGTTTAGGCTTGGGGCCTTGCAGCTTCGCAACCCCCGAGCCTACACCCCAAACCCAAACAGCCCTCAAGCCCAGAACAACAACAACAACACAAACCCTGTAAAGCCTTACTCGCCTGACAGTTAACCCGAGCCTCCATATGTCTAAAGTATTGGGACACTCTGGGGCTATCTCAATCAACCCACCCTTCTTGCTGGTGCCTGAGACACGCAACAGCGGTGCCAGGAGAAAAACGGAGGGGAGTCGCACTCCCTCTGGTAGCCTGGTTGCAGTACTTCGGGGTTCGGGTTTGGGGTTTAGGGTTTGGGGTTTTAGGGCAAGTTCAGGACTCGGGATTCAGGCTTTTGCTTGATCCGTTTCCATTTTTACCCCATGAAGGAGTAAGTCGGTTGCATTAGACTCTAGACCCAAGAGTAACCCAGGCATTAACAGGGCGCCCTTCTTGGCGTTCTGGGGCTCATAAGGGAACCTAAAACCAAAAAGAGGGCAACAGGGCCTGCTCTGGGTCCTAGTGTCCCTAAACCCTATAAACCCTAAATAAAGGAATAAGGGCCTACCCTGGATCCTAGGACTCTAACAGACCCTCAGCCACTAATTCCTGAACCCTGAGTCAGCACCCGAACCTTACAAAGCCTTGAGCCCCAAACCCTATAGGGTTTAGGGTTTATAGGGCTTGGGCTTGGGGGTTTAGGGTTTATGGCTTAAGCTTAGGGTTTGGTGTTTGGTGTGTTTAGGTTTGGAGTTTAGGGTTTGGGGTTTGGGTTTAGGGTTTGGGGGTTAGGCCCTAACTCTAAACACCCCATACACACAAGCCCGAAGCACCCCCACAGGCCTGAGTTGCAACAGCGCTCGTGCAGCCAAGTTAAGCCGTCGTAGCCTCTTGTTTTCTCTGAGAATGTTCAGAGTTTAGGGTTTAGGGCTTAGAGAAGTTTAGGGTCTAGGGTTAAGGGTTTAGAGAAGTTTAGGGTAGGTTAGGTTTGATTGGTTTCGGTTTAGGGCTTAAGGCTCTCAGGAGCCGCCAAGCTGTGGTGTTGGTGTGGGGCTTGGGGTCTTGGGTTTCGGGGTTTCGGGGTTTCGAAGGTTTCGGGTTTGGGGTTTGAGGATTAGAGTTTGAGGTTGGGGGTGGGGGGGGGGGGGGCTGTTTTGGCATGGAGATTGCTTAGGATGAGGACAGATTACTTATTACAGGTCAAGAATAGATGAACCCTAGTCAGTCAGTGCTCCTTGTCATTCTGCGTCAATCCCCGAACCCCAAGCCCTAAACTCCCCCAACCCTAAAGCCTAAACCCGAAACTCTAAACCCCAGGGTTTAGGGTTTAGGGTTTAGGGTTTAGGGTTTAGGGCTACTACCCCACCCCCTAGGTTTCCCCCTTAAGTAGCCTTAATTAGGCTTCATTGTCCCTAGATAGCCTTAATTATGGGGGGGGGGGG
This sequence comes from Symbiodinium natans, assembly GCA_905221605.1. Lineage (NCBI taxonomy): Eukaryota > Dinophyceae > Suessiales > Symbiodiniaceae > Symbiodinium > Symbiodinium natans. The sequence continues at coordinate 1,625,160 of CAJNDS010002079.1, read as the reverse complement.
AACCTAGGGGTTGTAGAAAAGAGGTTGTAGGGGAACCCATGGGGGTAGTGTTGTCAGAAAGCCGACAAGCCTGAGGAACCGCATAACGCCAAACAGTGCCCATAAGTTGAACCCTAAAGGGCCTAGAGTTCTAAACCCTAAACCCTAGCCCTAAACCCTAAACCCTAAACCCTAAACCCTAAACCCTAAACCCTAAACCCTATACCCTAAACCCTAAACCCTAAACCCTAAACCCTAAACCCTAAACCCTAGAGGGAACCCTGTGGCCCCAAGCTCGAAGCCCTTACACTGCAGCCCATAGAAGCAGGCTGACAGGTCCAAGGCGGTCTGAAAGGCATAGACTTCCGTGGCTCCTCTTTGGCTGCTTGCGTTTAGGGTTTAGGGTTTAGGGTTTAGGGTTTAGGGTTTAGGGTTTAGGGTTTAGGGTTTAGGGTTTAGGGTTTAGGGTTTAGGGTTTAGGGTTTAGGGTTTAGGGTTTAGGGCTTAAATAAGGTTTAGGGTTAGGGTTTAGGGTTCTGGTTTTAGGGTAATTTCCCCTGAGGTCTGAAGCCCCCAGACCGGAAACCCTGCAATCTTATACCCTGAAGCCGCGCCTGCTCAAGAGATTGAGGCAGACTCTAGACTCTAGAGGAAAAGCCCAGGGCTGTGCTACTTGCGCTCTATGTATATACATATATATATATCTATATAGATATGTATACCCTAGACCCTAAACCGTAAACTCTAAACCCGTAGTATATGCGGGCTCATAAATAGGGCCTATCGGGCTCTAGGCCCAGGAGAACCTATGAATAAAAAGGGTGCCCTTTTGTAGATCAAAAGGGGTTGACATATAAGGGAACCTGAAGACAAAAAAGGGAATAAGGGCCTACCCTGGGTCCTAGTAGCCCTAAACCCGAACCCTTCAACCCTAAAAAAGGAGTTAAGCGCCTACTCTGGGTCCCAGTTGTTTTTTTTCAGGCCGTCCTCCCATGCAGGAAGCATGAAGACGAAGATCATCGCCGCAGTCTCCACGCGCGGTCGCTGAGCTCGAAGCTCGCCCACACCATGAGCACGGACTTTTGGAGCTCCGGCTCCTGCCTTAACCTACTTGAAGGTTTAGGGTTTAGGGTTTAGGGTTTAGGGTTTAGGGTTTAGGGTTTAGGGTTTAGGGTTTAGGGTCAAGGGTTTAGGGTGTAAGGCTTAGGGTTTAAGGCTTAGGGTTTAGGGTACTTGGAGGTTCGGGGTACTTGTAACCCAATTCTGCGCGTAGTTACCCTAATAGGGTGTTTCAACTGGGTGAAGTACAGGTAAAGTATGCCCTTGAGATCTCAACGCAAAATCCCAACTTGCAAAAAAACTCTTCTTGCTGGCTCTTAGGAGGGCATGAGGAACCCAATTAACCCTAAACCCTAAACCCTAAACCCTAAACCCGTTAGGGCACTTGAGGGGCTCATAAGTGGGTAATTGGGCTACGAAGCCTCAAGATCTCAAGCCGAAACTCCGGAAGGTTCTCATGGGCGTGGGGTTTAGGATCTAGGGTTTAGGGTTTAGGATCTAGGGCTTAGGGTTTAGGGTTTAGGATCTAGGGTTTAGGGTTTAGGGTTTCCGTTGCCCAGGGTTAAGGAGGTGAAGGGCTTAGGGGTTTGAAGCTTTTTGGGTTTTCAATACCCAAACGGACACCGCATGGACCACCCGGAGAAGGCTCACTCAGCCAAGCCCGCGCGGCCCGAAGTCCAGAATGCGCCATATGTTCCGTAGGATCTTCACAACACCTTCAAAGGATATAGTACATACTTGGGCCTTAAAGGGGTTCCGATATATTAGCTTTATGGGCCAAGAATTTACTGTACAGGTACATGGATCCTTGGACCCTAAACCCTAAAGCCTAAAACCCTACCCGCAGACCTGAACTCTAAGCCCCCCCCCCCGGGGCAAGGCAAAGCAGGATCCCAAAGCCACGAGCACGCCTAACCCTAAACCACAAAACCTCAACCCTAAACCCCTAACCCCAAACCCTAGACCCTAAATCCTAAACCCTAAACTCTAAACATCCTAAACATCCTAAACATCCTAAACCCTAGACCCCAAACCCTAAACCCTAAACCCTACACCCTAAACCCTAAACCGAAACATCCTAAACCAAACACTTCATCCTGAATCCCTCAAGAACCCACAACGATGAAGCATGGACGGACCCAGTCAGATCTTAGATGTCAGGGTTTAGGGTTTAGGGTTTAGGGTTTAGGGTTTAGGGTTTAGGGTTTAGGGTTTAGGGTTTAGGGTTTAGGGATTTATTAGGCTAGGGGGCTAAGGGGTTCAGGGTTTAGGCTGTTGCCGGGCCCGGAATGCAACAGGTACGCTGTTGGAAAGCATGTAGGGTTTCAGGGTTTAGGGTTTAGGGTTCAGGGTTTAGGGTTCAAGGTTTGGGGGGTTACAGCTGTCTTGGCCCGTTGCTTGGAACCTTCGGCAACGCTGCCCGATCTTTGTCGCGCAGCCTGGGCTCTGAAACTCATTGAACCCTAAACCCTAAGCCCTAAGCCCTAAACCCTAAACCCTAAACCCGCTGGGCGGCTTGCGGGTCCTGCAAGCCTGTGGTGCCACGGGGCCGAAGCTTTTTTGCATGGAAGAGGCCTAAACCCTAAACCCTAAACCCTAAACCCTAAACCCTAAACCCTAAACCCTAAACCCTAAACCCTAAACCCTCTTCTGAAGGTTTGCGGCTTCCAGGTCCTCATGGCAACCCCCCCCCCCCCTCTTTCGCAGAAACCGAGGCGTGAGGCCAACATATCTCGAGGGCTTCGGGGTGAGAAACGGAAACCTGCCCCCTCAGCTTGCAAGGGCTTAGGGTTTAGGGTTTAGGGTTTAGGGTTTAGGGTTTAGGGTTTAGGGTTTAGGGTTTAGGGTTTAGGGTTTAGGGTTTAGGTTTAGGTTTAGGTTTACGGTTTAGGGTTTAGGTTAAACCCAAAACAACCCCCTAAGACTTGACAAGCGCAGGGGTACTCGAAACTAGAATTGAACAAGAGCATGATGTAACAAACATGATGGGGTTTTAATGAATAAACAAGTACAACATGTAAAGACACAAAAGTGTAAAGGAATGAACCAACGAATGAGAACCAGGCAAAAACGAGGAAGCATAGAACTAAACAAACGCAGAATGAATGAATCAACTAGAGACCCTAAACCCTAAACCCTAAACCCCATACCCCATACCCTGAACCCGAACGTCCGATGTTCGAGAGCCCGGCGCCATTCAGGCCAGGCACCTTCGAGGGGTTCAGGCCCTTGCAATGGGGGTTTCGGGCTTAGGGCGTCTCCAGGAGCTCATTGGGGTTTTAGGGTTTAGGGTTTATGGCAGTTTATGGTTTTGGGGCTTCGGTGCAGGAATTGAGGCTTAGGATTTTTGGGGCTTACTTAGGTCAGGAGGCTTCTTCGTGTTTGGGCTTTCTAGACTTAGTTGAACTCAGGGTTGCAGGGCTTAAGGGTTGAGGGCTTAGGGTTTCAGAGTTTCAGGGCTTTAGGGTTGTAAGCTTTGGAATTGTGGGGGTTTAGAGCGTCGGAGTTAAAGGTGTACGGGGGCCTTGCCAAGGTCAAGGATTTAAACTTATACTCCAAACCCTAAACCCTAAACCCTAAACCCTAAACCCTAAACCCTAAACCTTAAACCCTAAACCCGCAACCGAACGTGGAGCTAGACATGGCGGCCATCTTCCGAGGGAGCAGACTGGGGTATATGGTGTAGGGGTTTGTATTTCTTGTATCCCCAAAAGGCTAGGCTGCCCAGTAACCTAAGCTTAAAAAGGGTGCCCTTTTTTGCTTAAAGGGGTTTATAAGGGAACCTAAACACCCCAAAAAAGGGAATAAGGGTACTACTGGGCATCCTAGAAGGACACCCAATATATACACTCACCAATTTGAAAAAGGAACCTTATGTACACTCACAAATAACAGAAATATAAACCCTGTTTCATATAAGCACACGGGCTTGGTCACGTGAAAGACAGCCTCTCCGCAAGGAAGCATGTTTAGGGTCGAAGGTGGGTTTAGGGTTCAGGGTTCAGGGTTCAGGGTTCAGGGTTCAGGGTTCAGGGTTTAGGGTTTAGGGTTTAGGGGCTGCCAGGGCCCCACCAGGAGAAACCTGATTCGTGTGCCTTTTGACGAGGTTGCGCGCAAGGCTGACTGACAGCAGCTCGACACAGATTGTGGTGAAACAAATCGATCGGTCGTCTACACAATTCAAAGCCCAATGCCCAAAGACCCAAGCCCTCCCCAACTTGAATCCCCTCAGCCCGCCATAAACCCTAAACCCTAAACCCTAAATCCTAAACCCTTACCTCAAATCCCGCAAGCTTAACCCCAAGCTTACCCTCCCCCTGGCAAAAGTACGTAAAACGCGAACAACTTGCTCCTAGCAGGGAATGAGGTATAATGAGGCACCGTATATGATCCTTCAGTTTTTTTTAGGGCGACATAAGGTACCTAATTCCCTCATTCCCTACTGAGAACCAGGGAACGGTGGGACGGCTCCACTCACTCCTGGTCGTGTCAGAGCTCATGCCCCATGCTCCTCTCGGGTAGCTCCGGTGATTCCAGTGATGGAGGTTGAGGGATTAGGGTTTAGGGTTTAGGGTTTAGGGCCCTGTGTCTATGTGAAAGACACTTTTTTCAGTTCCATGGGCCTTAATCCCTACAAAGCGCCCAACCCACCCCCCGGTTTGGGCTGGGGCTGGGCTGACAGAGTCTAAAAAACCCTCACGTAGACCCTGTTGCAAAGTTGGCCTTAGATCAGATAGATTGATACGGCTCAGGGCCTGAGGTTTAGGGTGTAACGTGTATGGTTTAGGTGTTAGGTTTAGGGTATAGGGTAACTTAATCCAAAGCCTGCCTCTTGTAGTTGACAAAATTCTTACTACAAAAGGCTGTTAATCAGCACTCATAACCTTGAAAAAGAATTTGGTGTCCTAAGGTAGGGTGTAGTTTCAACCCTAGACCCTAAATCCTAACCCTAAACCCCCAAACCCCAAACCCTGAACCCTAAGCCCCAAACCCCAAACCCTAAACCCTAAACCCCCAAACCTTAAAGGGTTGAGGGATCCCATACCTCAGAGCCCCCGAGCCCAAAAAGCTTTGCCCGGTCCTGCTTTGCTTGCAGGTAGCGCTGGTGCGCCTGTCGACAGGGACACAGCAGAGGCAGCTTCATAAAGGGAGTCTAGGGTTCAGGGTTTAGGCTTCAGGGGGTTTAGGGTTTAGGGTTGAGGGTTAGGGAGTTTAGGGCTTTAGGGTTTAGAGTTTGGAAGGGGGGGGGGGGGGGGGGCTTCGACGCTGGCACAGAAGCCTGGCATTAGCAAGGGTCTGCGGCTGTAAGCCCTATAAACCCTAAACCCTAAACCCTATATAAACCCTAAACCCTAAACCCTAAACCCTAAACCCTAAACCCTAAACCCTAAACCCTAAACCCTAAACCTATAACAACAAAATACTCCCCAAGCATCTTTGGCATTCTGCACACGAAACACCAAAAACCCTTGTAGTAAGCCCCATACACCCTGAACCTGTATCAAGCCTAAACCCTGACACCTCAAACCTAATTCCTAAACCCCCCCTAAAGTCCCGAAAGCCATAATCCTGAGACTCAGCTGTATACCCTGAGCCTGCACCCTAAACCCCCAAAGCCCAAGCCCTAAACCCGAAACCCTGAACCCTAAACCCCAAACCCTAAACCCTAAACCCTAAACCCCAAACCCTAAACCCTAAACCCTAAACACTAAACCCCAAACCCTAAACCCTAAACCCTAAACCCTAAACCCACACACCTTTCAAGCCTTCAAACCCCCAAAGCCGAAGAGTTAGCCTCCTCAGGCGAGTGGAAGAGGCCGAGGTGCTTGAAGCGGCCGCCAACGCGGATATTGGCCTTGCTGAAGTTGGGTTTGGGGTTTGGGGTTTGGGGTTTGGGGTTTGGGGTTTAGGGTTTGGGGTTTAGGGTTTAGGGTTTAGGGTTTAGGGTTTAGGGTTTAGGGTTTAGGGTTTAGGGTTTGGGGGGTAGGGTATAGGGTTTAGGGTTTAGGGCTCAGGGTTTAGAAGGGTTTGGGAGTTTTGGGTTTCCGGAGGTGATGGCCTGATGGGGCTGATAGGGTTTAGGCGTTCGGTTGTCGAAGGCTCGGCCATCACTAGTCCCGCGACACCCAAACCCTTAATCTTTCAGGGACCTAAACCCTAACCCTAAACCCTAAACCATAACTCCTTCAGGGAGGGGTTCGTTTTGGGTGCAGAGGTTAGATGACACTTGATCTGGAGAGGGCCCGAACACCTTCTTCGAGTATGGTGTTTAGGGTTTAGGGTTTAGACAATGGTTTTTGGGCACCGCAGGCCACGTTGTAATGAGGGTTTCATAGGGGAGGGGGGGGGGGTTAGAGTTTAGGGTTTAGGTTCTAGGGTTTCAAAACTGAACGGTACCCTTAAACCCATTTCCCGCGCAAGGCCCCGGCAGCGTATCGCTGCTGCTCTGCGTCGAAAGAGACGCCTTGTGGCAAGGCCTCCCACGGCGTCACGCAGCAACCTTGAACCCTAAACCCTAAACCCCAACCCCAAGCCCCAAACCCTAAACCCTAAACCCCAAACTTTACATTCTAGAAAGAGCCCAATACCTCTAGATTAAGGAATCTACCTTCAAAGGGATCCCAAATCTGAACTAAGGTCCATTCCTAAATTCAGAGGTATTGGGCTCTTTGCGTCTCGCCTGGGCCGGCTCATTCTTAAACGGCCTCCTTGCTCCGGGGTTTAAAATTCAGGCCTGATTCTTGTCAGGGTTTGCGTTCTAGGGTGTAGGGTATGCCCAGAAATTTTGTTCCACAAGGCTGGCGCATGAAGATTCCTGCGCTTCCGCTCGTAACACCCCTACGTCGCACGGACTGGCCACCTCAGAGAAACGTCCTAAAATATGCAATGCAGAACGTCTGTGTGGAGAGTTCTCTAAATTAGGGCCCCTTTTTGGGTACCCTAAATAAGGGGGCCGCCTTATTAAAAAAGACCCCAAAAAGGGGCAAGATTTGGAGAAAGCACCATGTATAAGTCTACGTAGGTTTTTGTTTTTGACATGTCTCCGGATACGGGCATGTATACGTCTACGTATATGTTCTGTATCTATGTGTGTGTGTAAGAAAAGTATCATCTGTGTATATATCGACATGGGGGGTGGCTCCGACATGTTACAGTACCTACTGTGCAAGACTGCGCTACTGAGCCCCTAAGCCTCAGATTCCACAAGTCCTGAAGCAACTGAACCCTAAACTCCGACAGCCATAATTCCATAATTAGGGTTTAGGGCTTAGGGTTAAACCTCTACGCAGCCCTTGAGAAAGTTAAGCCACTAACCCTTAAGCCTCTACACCACTGAAAGCCCAATCCTTGCAACCAGACACAAAAAGCCCTGAACCCTAAACCCTAAGGCCCCAAAGCCCCAAGCGCGAAACGACACACTGGAGAATCGCCTCGGTCGACACCGGCGCTCGTTCCTGGACAAACCCCCTAAACCCTAAAGCCTAAACCCTAAACCCTCAACCCTAGGCTCCGGCAGTGATAGAGTTTAGGGGCTGCGGTCTAGGGTTTAAGGTTTACGTAGGGTTCGGGGATCCGGGTGCCGTGCATGTCCGTATAAAGTTTACCCCTAAAAACCCCAAACTCTAAACCCTAAACCCCTAAACCCTGAAAGGCACCATGCTTTCGGGAAACCCTTCTCTGCTCCCCTCTGATATATCAGGGTCTTCGGGGACTCCAGGGTTTGGAGGCTCTAAGGTTTTTGAAGGCCTTCGGGTTTTTGGTTTTAAGGTTTAAGGGCTTTAGGGCTTGAGGGTTTAAGGGTGTTTAGGGGGTTTAGGGGGTTTAGGGCTTATTCCTTTTTTTTGGGTTTTAGGGCTTCAGCTTTGGGGTTGAGGGTGTCGGGCGGCTTCTTCAGGTGTGGGGGTGGGGATTCTTGTTTTTTTTCTTTTAATGGGGGAGGGAAGCTGAGGGCGTTTAAGGTTGCGAGGATTGTGTTTGAAGGGGTTTCGGTTTCCGAGCTTCAGCTTATTTCGGTTTGTTCGTTTGAGGTTTGGGGTCTCATAAAAAGGGCTTAAGTCTTGCCACGCCACGGACTCCTGTAAACCCGGAAGCTCGGAAACACCCTAAACCCCAAATCCGAAACCCTCTGTTTCAACTCGAAGGCCTCCTGCCCTCCTCCCCCTAAACCCTAAACCCTAAACCCTAAACCCCACAATAGCCCCCTCGCATAACCCATGCGCCTCACCAAGAAGGGACATGGGCCCGGCCATGTAGGCTGCCCTGACGGTGCTGGCTAGGTTTTGGGGGTTTAGGGTTTAGGGTTTAGGGCTCAGGGTTTAGGGGGCTCAGGGGTTTGAGTGCTTCAGGGCTTACACAAAAGGTTCTAAGGTTGAGGGATTACACCCCCGGGCCGAAAGTTTCGACCCACGGCGCATGTTGGATGGCATGCAGACAGTGAAGGTTCCCGCGGAGTAGCGGAGTGCCGAAAAGTCGCATTTTCCCTGCGCCTGCTAGCGGAGAAATTAATACCCCGTTTTATAAAAATATAGTACTATAGAAGCTCCGGAGGAGGCCCCCAGCCCCATTGTGTCAGGAGTCTATGGGGAAGAGGGCGGGGTATGGGTGTAAGAACCCCAAGATGTTGGTGGGTCGAACTATCGGCTCGGCGCAGTATGGTTGAGGGCTTGAAGGTTGTGAGCGTGAAGCTTCAGAGTTTAGGGGGGGGGGGGGGGGGGTTACCCTAAACCCTAAACCCTAAACCCTAAACCCTAAACCCTAAACCCTAAACCCTAAACCCTAAACCCTAAACCCTAACCCCTCAACCCTAAAACTCTAAAGGGTTTTGTGGCGGAGTCTTCTTTGAGGGGAGAAGAGGTCAGCCTGCGGCTTCTGTGAAGGTCGGTACAGCATTTGGGGTTTAGGGTTTAGGGTTTGGGGTTTAGGGTTTCGGGTTTAGGGTTTTAGGTGAGTAGATTCTCGCCTTTTGAGACGTTTATACACACTTACAAAACACACACACACACAAAGCGCGAACTGAACCTCATACTTTAGCACCTTACGAGGAACAACCTCCACACCTGATAGCCCCAAGGCTTCAGGTACTTACTGTTGAGACGGAATACCTGGGCCCAACAATTACTCCATAGCCACCGATCCTGCGGGCACCAAGCATTAAACTCCAACTAACTGCCCCCCTCTAAACCCTAAACCCGAAACCCTGAACCCTGAACCCTAAACCCTAAACCCCAAACCCTAAACCCTAAACGTGCCGTGTGAGCCCCGCGCTTGCCTGCTGCTGAGAGCCGCTATACCTGAGATTCCCAAGCCCTGGAGCAAGCTGCTCAAACTACACAGCCCCCCGTCTTCGAAGTGTAGGGTTTAGGGTTTAGGGTTTAGGGTTTAGGGTTTAGAGTTTAGGGTTTAGGGTTTAGGGTTTAGGGTTTGGGGTTTAGGGGTATGTACTTCAGACTCCTGAAGCTCCCAACCCTAGACCCCCTTGCTTCTAGAGGTGCTCTCGAACTAGGATCCGCAGCTGCTTGGAAGAGTAAACCCCATAGACAGCAAACCAATAGGGCTTAGACTATAGTCTGGGTTTCGGTTTAGGGTTAGGGTTTAAGGTTTGGGGTTTAGGGGCATATGGTTTCTGGTGTATAAGGTGGAAGAAGTTCAAGTGTCCCACCAAACCGACAGATCTAACACGAGCGTAGCCGCCTAAACCCTAAACCCTAAACCCTAAAACCTGCTAAACCGCATGGCCTTATATGGGTCGATGTGCCACTATGTTAGTATCTACTTGGGGCCATAACAGCCATTGCGAGGAACCCCTTTGAAGCCCAGGCGTCTGCTATAGAGCTACGTGGAATCCTTGGGGAGGACCCTAAACCCCAAACTGTCTACGCTGAGCCCCTTTAGGGATTAGGGTTTTAGGGTTTAGGGTGTAGGGTTTAGGGTTTAGGGTTTAGGGTTTAGCCCCAAGCCCGAAGCCCTAAATCCCAGCAGAAGTGTGGTGTCAAGGGGCTTTGATTGTCCACGAAGAGCGCCCACCGCCCTTCCTGAAGCCTCGGAGGCCGTCGGGGTTGAGCCCCTAACCCTAAACCCTAAACCCTAAACCCTAAACCCTAAACCCTAAACCCTAAACCCTAAACCCTAAACCCTCACCCCTAAACCCCTAAACCCCTGAACCCTTGAACCCCTAGAGCTTCTTAAGTGGTAAGCATCCTGCAGCGGCTTCTATGGGGTTTGAGGGTTTGAGGTTGGAGGCAGACAGCTTCGTAGGGTTTAGGGTTGAGGGTTTGGGGTCTATAGGGTTTAGGGTTTAGGGTTAGGGTTTAGGGTTTAGGGTTTAGGGTTTAGCGATGCATAGGTCCCTCAGCTCCACACCGACACAGTGCCCTCCTTGCTCAGGAGATTGAGGATAAAGCAAAGGTTGAGCGACATTCTGAGGGTCAGCGCGTTAAAACCCCAAACCCTAAACCCCCTTTTGGGTTAAAATGGCCTGAGGCCCCAAACGCCCAAACCTTAAGCCCCAAACCACGCAGCGCGGTTGGAAAAAATGTAGGGTATCTTAACGTGTGTGGGGTTTAGGGCTTCTTGGGCTTAGGGCTTAGGGTTTAGGGCTTCGAGGTTAGGGAGTTTAGGGTTTGGGGCTTAGGGTTTAGGGTTCAAGGAATTCCCGCCCTGTGCCGCCCGCTTGTGGGCCCAAGTGGCTTTAAGGCCTTCAGGGGCTTTAGGGCTTTTAGGGACTTAAGGGCTGTAGGGTTCTGGGATGATAGGGGCCCTAAGATCTCAATGGGAAGATGAAAGTTCTCCCGCAACTTAAACCGTGAACTCGCGGACCCATACTCCGAACCCTACAGTCCCTAACCCCTGCAGTACCAGAAACCCTAAACCCTAAACCCTAACCCCTAAACCCTAACCCTAAACCCCAATCCCTAAACCCTGTAACCCCTAAAACCCAAACCCCTAAATCCAGCCAGGGGACTTCAGCTCCAAGAGCGAGCCTCCAGAGAGAAGCAAGGGGCTAGGTTTTGGGGCTCAGGGCTTATAAGAGGCTCAAACAAAAATCCTAAACCCTAAGCCCTAACCCCTAAACCCTAACCCCTGAACCCTAAACCCTAAACCCTAAACCGATTCCCAGTTGATGCCTTCCAGGCCTTAAGGGTTCAAGAGAAGCCAAAGGTCCAGATTAAGGGCCCCATACTTTAAAAGGTACTTGTTTTTCAGTACACGCTGAACTCTAAGCTCCAAATCCTAAACCCCAAAACCCAAAACCCAAAACCCTATATCCTAAACCCTAAGCCTTAAACCCTAAACCCTGAACCCTGAACCCCCGAGTTCTTCGCCTGCCGGGCCGGTAAAGGTGGTGCAGCCGTCCGGGGCGGCGAGCTCGTTCCCTGGCAGGACTTGGGCTTCGAAGGCTTTGGGCTTTTTGAGTGCTTTCGGGATTTAGGAAGCCTTGAACCCTAAACCCTAAAACCGTAGAGTGCAGGGTTTGGGCATTTAGGGTTTTTTGGGGCTCCCGGCTTCCTGTTTGGGGTGATTTGCTACTCAGGCTTCGGGAGATGAGGTTACCCCCCTCATCTCGGAAATGCCCATTTGGACTCTCACAGCCCGGGGGGGGGGGGGGGGGGGTCCTTCTTTATACTAGATTAGGGCTTTAGGGTTTAGGGTTTAGGGTTTCGGGTTTAGGCCCACTTGTATCCCCGAGCCTGAGAACCCTGAAGCCTTGAGGACTCTCAGGTCTTCGAGCCAAACTAAATGACCAGATTTTAGTGTGTGGGGATTCTTGAGGTTTGGGGTTTAGGTTGGGCCACAGCGCTGGACACCTTAGTTTCTCAAACCAGTACACGGTCTCAACTGTCTTGAGCTCAAGAAGTTTAGGATATCTTGGGCTGTCAGGTTTGGGGGTGCGGGGATGGGGACTTTTGTTTCTGCACTTGCTCCCTGTTCAAAACCCTAAACCCCAAACCCCAAACCCAAAACCTGAGCATAAGGCCGCTAAATACCCGGGCCCAAAAACATTTTACCTTTTTTCCTGGATTCTACAGAAGAGTTTACGAAAATAAGGGACCCACCCCCAAACAGTAGAATTCACTTCTAATCAGGGCCCCAATAAGGTACCCCTAACTTCGGAAACCCCCCCCCCCACAGAACAATAAAGTTGAAGGTTAACCACTCAGACCCTGAGGATCATTGGAAAGGCCGTGGCGGCGCGGCCGTCCAGGAACACCGACTGCCCTTGCCGCCCCACCTCGGCCCAGTTCTGGTCCAGACTACCGGCCAGGAAGCCGGGTTTAGGGTTGAGGGTTTCTAGGGATTCGCCCTCAACCCTCAGCCACTAACCCTCAATCATCAACCCTCAACCATCAACCCTAAACCCTAGACCCTAAACCCTAAACCCTACACACTAAGTCTTCTTCTTGGTTTTTTTTCTCAGGAGTTGTCGGTCTGCTCAGTGCCGGGGACCATGCATGTCAAACGAAACGAAGAGGGGCCTGAGGAGAGGCTCCGGGTCCAAAGAGGTTGCTAGGGTTTAGGGTTTAGGGTTTTGGGGGGCTTGAAAGTTCAGGGTACTTATAGCCCAAGTATCTGTGTACTTAAAACCCACCCATAAGGCCCTCAAGTACGAATAGGGTTCTCATT
>CAJNDS010002079.1:1525000-1607500 GCA_905221605.1 Symbiodinium natans | reverse complement strand
TAAGCCCTGAGGGTGGTGTCATGGTGCCTCAGTATGGGCCCTTTAGAAGGGGATCTTACATACCCCTTAAAACACCGTGGACCACCCAAGGGCGCATGCTTCAAAACACGTAAGGGGGACCATATTAAGGGACCATATAGCTACCTATAGACTCAATTTACAAGCCAGTCCCTAAACCCTGAACCCTAAACCCTAAACCCTAAACCCTAAACCCTTGGCAAGAGAAGTATGCTGGCCTCGCTTCTCGAGTAATCTCGCCTCAGGCGCATGTTAGGGAGTCCACGCCCCGATGTCAAGACTCCAAGAAGAAGACCCAAGTAAGGGGTTTAGGGTTTAGGGTTTAGGGTTTGGGGTTTGGGGTTTAGGGTTTAGGGTTTAGGGTTCGGGGTTTGGGTTTAGGGAACAGCAGTTCCTGGTTCCCGAACTCATGCCTCCCTCTACCCCGCGCTTATAATGTTCTAATGAGAGTACTTTTTTTTTCTGGGGGCGGTTGCTTTATATGCAAGCCTGGAACCAAGACAAATGGCAAAAAGGGTACCACTGGGCTACCAAGAGTACGTGGCAAACTCCCCAGCCCTAAACCCTAAACCCTAAATCCTAAACCCTAAACCTTTCATCCTAAAACTAAACCTACGCTGCGCGAAAGGGTTTATAGGGTTAAGGGTTTAGGGTTTAGGGCTACTAGACCCATCAGTAACCTAGGCATAACAAGAATACCCTGTTCGTTTAACGGGGCCTGTAAGGGAACCTAACACCCTAAAAATTGGGGGAATAATGGCCTACTCTGGATCCTAGAAAAACCATCTACTCCTTCACAGCTCATTTTATCAGGTTTAGGGTTTATAGGGTTTAGGGTTTGACTAGAGTTGCCCTGCAGCTTAATTACAACCCAATCTACCACTGTCCATGAACCACGGGTTTACGGGGAGTGGGGTAAGGTCAAACAATGGCGAACATCCTCCAACCCAGACGTACACAAAGCCCTGAACCTTCGATCGGACCCAGCTACTGTGAACCACAACTACAACCCAGACCCCTGGGACGATCCAAGAAATAGATCCCCGTAAGGGGGTTCCTAAACATCTATAGTTTCTACACCCTAAACCCTAAACCCTAAAACCCTAAAACCCTAAAACCCTAAAACCCTAAAACCCTAAACCCTAAACCCTAGCCCTACACCCCCTCGCCCCCTAAACGCCCTGAGCCCCCTAAAGCGTCCAGACGTTGCGCTTGGGGCGATGGCGGCGAGCACATGCTGACCAGTAGGAAGCACGAACTCCCACACCAGCGAGGGCTCCTGCAACATTCTGAACCCCCTAAACCCTAAACCCTAAACCCTGAACCCTAAACCCTAAACCCTAAACCCTTCGACTGCGGAGTCTCCAACATCCCTTTCAAGCTTCGCAAAGCCTTTCGGATTACTTCTGGGATCTGATCTGATGGAAGGAATCTTCCTAAAAACCCTAAACCATTGAAGGTACATTCTCTTGATTCACGGGGGCATTGAAGTGGCCTTAGGGATTGGGGTTCATGTTGTTGTAGTGTTTTGCGGTTAGCGTTCAGGGTGCGGCGTTGTTTATCTTGCCGCTTTTGGGGTGAATGCGGGTAATTCTCCAAATTCGGGTCCCTTTCGAGGGCTGCTTTGTATACAGTACCCTAAACCCTAAATCCTGAACCCTAAACCCTAAACCCCAAAACAACACAATTTAGAGAACTGCTCGTGTGCAGGGTGGACCGGAAGACTTGGTAGCCCTGTGACCATATTATAACAAGGGCATGGCCTTTTGAGGGGGTTTAGGGTTTAGGGTTTAGGGTTTAGGGTTTAGGGATGAGGAAAAGGGCACCACTGACCTACCAAGAAGAGTATTGGTTTAGGGCCAGGGCTTAGGGGGATCAGGATCAAAACTCCCACAGGGGCCCTGGGTTTCAGGCTAAGGGTCTTTGGATCCTCTTACTACAATACTTCCCCAAACCCTAAATCCCAAACCCTACACCCGAACCTTTTTGCCTTACAAGGCGCAAGTTCGGGGCACCCCCCCCCCCCCCTAAACTCCTCCCTGTAGAAGTAAGAAGAAATTTGGGTTTGGGGCTAGGGTTTCAACCATGACTCAATGATTCGAAGACGAAACCTCCCCAAACCAACCACTGAAGACTTCTAACGATTAAGCCTCCCTCTGGTCCCAAGCAAGCTGATCTCAGTTCGCTAAGATGAGTGTCGGGTTTAGGGTTTAGGGTTTAGGGTTTAGGGTTTAGGGTTTAGGGTTTAGGGTTTAGGGTTTAGGGTTTAGGCTCCATGGGTGATGGAGACATCCCTGTGCATTCCCAGGGTGCACGTATGAGGGGATCTGGGCACAGGCACTCCAGGAGCTTTGGCCACCTTTGATGCGATGCTCGGAGATGCTCGAGAGGCAGCAGATGCCGGAACGGACGGAAGGTGCATGAGTTCGGCGTGTGCTGCCCATAGGGTTTAGGGTTTAGGGTTTAGGGTTTCGGGTTTAGGGTTTAGGCGGCTGCCCCCCAAGCACATGGGACTTTTGCTCTTCGCGAGATCAGCGATGCTCGATTTATCGCTGTGCATCTGCAACCTTCCTGAGAGATTGCACACCCTAGACCCTACAGGGCCTACAACCCCAAACCCTAAACTCTAAACCCTGAAACCTAAACCCTAAACCCTAAATTCCCCAAACTGACGACCGTGGACTTCTGACTAAGAGTCTCCCCCCAGCAAGATGAGAAACTGCGCCGCGTAAAGCACTAAAACCCAGAACCCTCAACCCTAAAACCCCAAAACCCTCAACCCTACCCTAAACCCTGAAACCCTGAAACCCTAAAACCCAAAAACCCAAAACCCTAAACCCTAAAACCCTAAAACCCTAAAACCCTAAAACCCTAAAACCCTAAAACCCTAAACCCCTAAAACCCTAATACCCTAAAACCCTAAACCCCTAAAACCCTAAAACCCTAAAACCCTAAACCCCTAAAACCCTAAAACCCTAAAGCCCTAAAACCCTAAAAACCCTACGACGTTTGAGGGGACAAGGACTCCGCGGCTCCCCGCTGTCGGTGCCGGGGTTGTGCTGCTGCAGGGGGTAGCCGTCGCACATGAGCATCCTGGGCAGTCGAGCTTCGCACTAAACACTTAAAACCTTAAACCCCTGAACCCTAAACCCTAAACCCTAAACCCTAAACCCTAAACCCTAGATGCTTAACTTTCGGGTTTAGGGCTCCAGTCTCAACAGGGCAGGGACTGGAAGGAACAACAAGCTTCCATTCACGGCCCGTCTGCCCTTTTCTCCCTCAAAAGGCCTAAACCCTCAACCGAAAATCCTAAACCCCTAAACCCTGAACCCTAAACCTTATAAACCCTAAACCCACATTCCCTGGCGACGCAACTCTAAACCCCCTGAGTGCGAGACCATTGACCGTCCTCGCGCTGTGTCAGCTCCAGCAGACACCTGGGACGGCTCCCCCTTGATCTCAACTGCTGAGGGCTGATGGTTTAGGGTTTATGGGGGTTTACAATATTCGGGATACCTTATTGGGGTTTTTATATGCTTTATGAATTGGGGGTTTTATGTCAAGGGTCCCTTACTTTCGTAAACCCCCATATACACCGAAATACTACAATCCTTCCGATTACCAAAAAGGGTACCCTATGTTCGGGTTCGGAGCCCCCCCCCCCCCCCCCCTCCCCCCAATTGGAGTGCATGCACACTTCAGGCGCTTGTTCGGCATTGTTGCCCTTCTTTATCCAGGCTATATCTCTTGTAAGACAGGACCATCAGGGCTTAGGGCTCAGGGAATAGTAATTAAACCCCATGGAGGACCCCTCATACAAACTACAACAAACGCAGCGGACGGGGAGAAACCCTAAACCCCGACAGGCCCCAAGCCCCTAAACCCTAAACCCTAAACCCTAAACCCTAAACCCTCTAAAAACCCGAAACCTTTAACCTTAAGCATGACTAGGGTTTAGGGCTTGGAGTTGAGGGTTTAGGGTTTGGGGTTCAGGGGTGTAGGGTGTAAGGCTCAGGGCTGAATACTCTAGCCCACAAAAGGTTAACCTTCTATATATATATATATAATAATAATAATCATAATAATAATATATATATATATAGCAGGATTCTGTATAACCAAAAAGGTTCAAGGTTACCTACCCAGTCCCGAAGAAGGACACAGGGTGTAGATTCCACAACGCCCGGGCCGCCACACGCGCCAGGGCCGGTGAAGCTCATGGTGCCCTCGTGGACGTTAGCTTAGGGTTCAGGGGTTCAGGGGTTCAGGGCTTAGGGGTTTAGACTTTGGGGGTTTGGGGTTTAGGGTTTAGCGATGTTCAGGGTCTAGGGTTGGGCTGTAGGGTATAGAGGTGACACAGGTAGGGTTCGTCTAAGAATAAGTCTGAGTGCTTGAGGTCTTTTCGAAATGGGAGAGATGTTATCCCAAATAAATCGTACCACAGGGCTTGCAAAAGTAAGCATAGAAACTCTACCCAAAGCCCTTGAACCCAAACCCCAAGAACACGAAAACCAAACCCTAAACCCCGAAACCAAATTAAAGTCACTCTCCTTGCGTCTCAAGATGGCAAAAAACCGTTTTCGGAAGGCCTTTCCAAACAGAAGAGTTCTTAGAGCCTTAGTAGACCCTAAACCCTGAACCCTAAACCCCAATACCCAAACCCTAAACTCTAAACCCACACCCGAAACCCTAAGCTTAGACCCTACACCCTAAACCTAAACCCTATAGACCCAAAACCCGAACCCCCGCATAAACCCACCAACACGCATGGTAAAAGTCACTCTGGGAACTCTTTTGGTAGTTTCATGGGTTCTTTTTACGGTCCCTTACTCTTTTGATGTATGGGCCCATAATTTGTATAGGGTATATGAGGGGTGCATGGGGGGTCCACTTTTGAGGGCAAACCCTAAACCCTAAACCCTAAACCCGAGTAACTACCCCAAGAGGAACGCGTCTCTCCGAGACGGGCACCGGCGGAGCGTCCAGCGGTGCTCCGTCGATCCACACCATCTGGCTGGGCCTCTTGCAGCCACTTAGGGTTTAGGGTTTAGGGTTTAGAGTTTAGGTGGCCTATGGGCTCTACCTGTGCATAACCTTAGAAACAAGAGACAAGTGCCCGAATGATTGGGAGAGATCCATGCTCTTGAAACCCGTGAAACATGTTTAGGGCTCGGGATCAGGTTCAGAACTACCCTAAACCCGAAACCCTAAACCCTAAACCCTAAACCCTAAACCCTAAACCCTAAACCCTAAACCCTAAACCCTAAACCCTAAACCCTAAACCCACAGGTTCAGAACTACATGAGCGCCGCAACCCCACCGGCCAGATTCAGGGTTTAGGGCTTAGGGCTCAGGACTTCGCCTCTCAACCTTGGAACCCCTGAACCCGAGCCACTAACTCCTCCAACTGTTGCAAGAACTCGGATGGGTGCTTTTCTAGGAAGATAAAGACCTTTAAACCCCTGAAATATATTCCTGGACATGATGTGCTAAACGAGAAATATGGAATGTCCCAAGGGCCTACTGAGTATTGTTCGACAGCCTCAGCAGTAAGATGGCCCAAAATCCCCAGACCCATGTGTTGAGGAAATACGAGGCGTTGACCCGCTACTGCCTTATGAGCCCCTTAATCCCCTCAAGCCCTGAAGCTTAGGCTTTAGGGTTTAGGTTCGAGGCTCATGCGCCGTAAGCCCCCCTGGTCCAGGGAATAGGGAGAGTTTAGGGTTGAGGGCGCCCTGAGCCCGGGCCAGAAAGATCGCATTCCGGGACCGGCACGATCCGATCTGGGTGACGCGTACCTCCATCTGGCCGGCTTAGGGTATAGGGGCTTAGGAGTGTCGGGCTTAGGGTTTTGTAGGGCGTGGCGTAGCAGGGCATAGCACTCACATAGGTTCAAAGTTAGCCTATTCAGCACCTAAGGCTCGGAGCTCGACATACGGAGTATCGCTGTACAGAGTACGTGAGGATATGTTTCAAGGCGCATTCCATCCCGCAAGGGTAGAACCCTAAGGTCCTGACATTGGGGTCCTAGGTGACCCTAAACCCGAAGCCCTAACCCTAAACTTTAAACCCTAGACGCTGTTTCTTAGACTTCTTAGAATCAGGAAGTGTAAAGAGCTCAGGGTTGCTTCTTGGGTTTGGGGTTTAGTTTTGTTCGGGTGCATCTCGGGTTTAGGGGGACCAACATCCTTTGCTACATCTCTACTAAACCCCCTATAAATCCCGAACCCTTGTACCCTACAAAACCCTTAGCTAATAGGACTACCTATAACTGCCATGACCCTTCAAGCGAAACCCTAGACCCCACTGCTGAGAGAATGAACCAACATCCGAAAAAGCCCTGACTTTCAAGGAATTTCGGGTTTAGGGTTCAACCGTAGACATTTGTATAACCCCTAATCCTTAACCCTTACCTTCACATCACGCTTGAGGATCTCAGGGTTTAGGACTCAGGTGGGTGGCGCACGTGGTGAGTCCCCGTTCCCGTGATGCCAAATCTCCACCAGCACACGGACCTTTCACAACCCAACGACCCATTCCGCGCAACTGAGGCCTTCTGGATGGGGAGGGGGGAGAAGCCCAAAACCTTAAACCCTAAACCCTAAACCTTAAACCTTAAACGTGAAATTGCTGTCATAGTGCTCGGTCTGTGCGTTGCATACACGGGACAGTCTCTCCAGTGTCTATATAGTGCGAGTAAGGCAATTGCCTGTCCTGTCCCACGAAGGGCACTCTGTAGCTATAGGTCTTACGCCGGAAAAGCTAAACCCTAAACCCTAAACCCTAAGCCCTATACCCTGTAGCCTAGAACGCTGCATCCTACCTCCCTGAAGTTCTAAACCCTCCATTTATTTCAGTAGGAGCCCGTTCAACCCTGAACCCTCATTAAACCCTAAAACCACAGTAATGACCCACTTAGAGGTTCATGATTCTTCTTAGCCTAAATGGGGTTCTACGAAAATAAGTGACCTCGAAAAAAGTCCCCCAAACAATAGGATTCCCTTACCCAAAGGATCCATGTACCTATATAGTATATAGTTGGGCCTTAAAGGGGTTCCTATATAGTAGCTTTAGGGACCAAGAATATACTATATAGGTACATGGATCCTTTGGGTTATAATAAGGACCTCAACAAGGCACCCCTAATTCGGAAACCCCGACATATCCATACTAGGATACTTCAGGGTCGGGTGGAGCTACACCTTGTTCTTGGGCCAATAAGTACCCTGAACAATCTGAACAACCCTCACCCCTAAACCCTAAACCCTAAACCCCAAACCCTAAACCCTAAACCGCAAGCTTCTGGCGCTTCCTCCTCAGGCCCGGGCGGAGTCCCCGAGCTCTTCCCTGGCTCGTAGTGCTCAGCCTGAGCGCCCCACAAAAAACGCAAAACCGCGCCACATCTCGGATCCATGCTTGGAAGCCCTTTAGACTCATTAGGGTTTAAAGGGTTTAGGGTTTAGGGTTTAGGGCTTAGGGTTTAGGGTTAGTAAGTTGGGCTATGGGGATTATCATGGGGCTTCTGGAAGGATACGAAGTAGACTACTAAGGTCGAAAGAGCTTCCAAGTGCGGTTGTTTGGGTAGTTTTGGGTGCTTTTCGGTAGGTTTTCGGGGGTTTCGGGGCGTTTCAGAGGCTTTAGGGTTTACAGGGTTTTTGCTTACGGGCTTTAGGGTTTTCAGGGTTTTCGCTTAGGGCCTTCGGGTTTTTAGGGCGTTTTGTTCAAGGACTCTGGGTTTTGCAGGGTTTTCGGGGCTTCGGGTTTCGCGTGTTCGGGTTTCGGGTTTTGGGGTTTCGCGGTTCACGCTGGCCAACGTTAGGCTGAGGAGATGACAGGGCTTTCGGTTCTGTCGCTTCAGATCCCAAACCCTGCAGCCCCGATAAACTTTACAAGCCTATGACCCCATAGGCTAAAATTAGGGGTTAGGGTTTAAGAACCCTGAACCCTACTGACCCTAAACCCCTGGTAGCCCACAGCAAGCATACTATGAAAGGGTACCCGTTTTGCGGTTGGTTACTGTATAAAGAGTAGCTGCATGGTCCCTCAATATGGTCCCTTAAACAAAGGGGACCCCCATATATACGGCGTGTATACCCCCGAAAACCCAAGGACCCATAGTTCAGGACCTAACGGACAGCATCCCTAAACCCTGAACCCTTAGAAAGTCTGCCTAGAATAGTCGGGTCCCTCCCGGGCCCGTATGCCCTAACGCAAGCGTCCTTACAAGCCTGAGAGGAAGCAAAATTCTGCACTTGGGATGTAAAAGATAAGCTTGGTAGCCGAGTAACCATATAAAGTAAGGGCACCCTCATTGGGGTTGGTGACTTAGTAAGGGAACCTATGACCAAAACAATAGTACAGGGTACCACCGGTCTAGTCGAGGGGAGAGCTGGCTTTCCCTGAACGGTGGAACAGGCATGTCCCGAACCTTTTCTTGGCTGCACGCAGACGGGTAGCTGCAAATTACATTTTAGCTGCTTTCTTAAGAACCCAATAGACCCAAAAAGGCTAAGGATCTACAGTTACAGCAAAGCACCACGAAGTTTTCTGCTTGGGAGGCCTTCTTGTCGCACTACTCGTCCCAGCAGAAGGCCACCGCGTCGATCGCCGCCACATCGAGGTCGAAGGGGTGTGGTCGAAAATAGCTGTTGTGGACCATGGTCTGGCTCCAGTGCTTCTTGCCCTTGCTGGTGGCTGCGGCCTTTGGTATAGGACTGCGTCTCCGCCTGGTCCATCTCGTACTGTGGGCCCCAAACCATGGAGTTCCACTGCTCTTCCCACGAGCTCTCCGCGTCACCGAGAGCAAGGGAACTTAAACCTTCGGTGTTTAGGGCTTAGGGTTTAGGGTTTAGGGTTTAGGGTTTAGGGCTTCAGGGTTCCTTGCGGGGCGGAGTAGGGCCCTAGCAATTTAGCTTCCTATGGGCTTGCTATACTTGGAGGATCATGGTACGAAGTAGCACAAGGAAATGTACGTATAACCCAATTGCAACCCTATTCGGGCACTTGAGGGGCTTAGAAGTGGGTTCTAGCTACACGCATCCTTGGGTTATAGGTAACCCTGAGCCCTAAACCCTAAACCCTAAACCCTAAACCCTAAACCCTAAACCCTAAACCCCAAACCCCAAACCCGAACCTGCAAGGAGGGACATACAGGGAGTAGAACAGGGCCCCCCTTGACTTCTGGCCTCCACGCCATCCACGAGAAGCCGCCAGAAGCCACCGCCAAGATCCTTCAAGGCTCCAGTTCTTGGTCCGGGTTCGGGTTTAGGGTTTAGGGTTTAGGGTTTAGGGTTTAGGGTTTAGGGTTTAGGGTTTAGGGTTTAGGGTTTAGGGTTTAGGGTTTAGGGTTTAGGGTTTAGGGTTTAGGGTTTAGGGTTTAGGGTTTAGGGTTTAGGGTTAGGTTTAGGGTTTAGGGTTTAGGGTTTAGGGTTTAGGGTTTAGGGTTTAGGGTTTAGGGTTTAGGGTTTAGGGTTTAGGGTTTAGGGTTTAGGGTTTAGGGTTTAGGGTTTAGGGTTTAGGGTTTAGGGCTTAGGGCTTAGGGTTTAGGGTTTAGGGTTTAGGGCTCAGGGTTTAGGGTTTTGGGTTTAGGGTTTAGGGTTTACTCAAACCCGAAACTCTAAGCCCCAAAACCTCAACTTGAAACCCTAACACTGGACTCTTTTCCATTCAGGGTTCGGCCGGAACCCTAAACTTTAAACCGAAACTCTGAACCGGAAAAACTCAAACCCTAAGCTCAAAACCCGAAAACCTCAAACCCTGAACCCTCCCTAAACCCTAAACCCTAAACCCTAAACCCTAAACCCTAGAAACTATAAACTATAAACCCTAAACCCTAAACCCTACACCCTAAACCCTATAAACTATAAACTATAACCCTAAACCCTAAACCCTAAACCCTAAACCCCAAACCCTAGAAGCAAAGCGACCTGGAGCTCAAGCAGCGTCGCTGCGGGCCCCGTGAAGCAGGTGGTGCCTGGAGGTGCCTCTGCAGTTCGAGGTTTCGGGATATACAAATAAAAAAGAAGTAAATTTATATATATATATATAATAATAAGAATATAAATATAAATATAAATATAAATATAAATATAAATATAAATAAGTATATATATACACATTTTTTTGTGGGGGAGGAGGGAAGGCTAATTGGGTTTTGGGGTTTGGGGGTTTAGAGGGGGAGGGGCTAAGAGGGGTTTAGAACGGGTTCCTGAACCCTCAACCCCTAAACCCTCACCCCGAACATGACTTTAAGGCAGCCCTAAACCCTAAACCCCAAACCCTAAACCCTGAACCCTAAACCCTAAACCCTAAACCCCAAACCCCCAGAGCCCTAACCCCCCGCCTCGAGGAGAGCCCCATCGAGCTGGACCTGCCCGCGGGCGGAGGGGTTTAGGGTTTAGGGTTTGGGATTTAGGATTTAGGGTGTAGGGTTTAGGGTTTAGGGTTTAGGGCTTCAGGGGGTGTTCAGGGTTTGTGTGCTTTTTTGGATAGGGGAAGAAGGGTTTCGGGTTCAAGGGGCGTTCAGGGTTTGTGCGTTTTAGGATTTTGGCCTGAAGGTTTCGGGTTTAGGGTTTAGGGTTTGGGGGGGGGGCTTTCACCCACACGTCACCCTGAGGTCTCCAAATCATGAGCTGCGTAGGGTTTACCAAACCCTAAACCCTGAACCCTAAACCCTAAACCCTAAACCCTGAACCCTAAGCCCTAAGCCCTGAACCCTGAACCCTAAACCCTAAACCCTAAACCCTAAACCTTATAGGGTTTAGGGTTTTCGTTTGGGGCCCTCTGGCAGTGCCTCCTGCTCTGTGGTGCCCGGGTGTCGCACGCGGAGAAGATGGGACCCCGCCCCTGCCCTGGGCGGTGGGGCTTCTTGGGGGCTCTTGGGGGGGTTTAGGGTTTAGGGTTTAGGTTTAGGGTTAGGTCTTGGGGAGGTTTACCCTAAGAGTCCATGTACCTGAGTTCGGTGGGTTTCGCTCAGGCTCCAACACTCCGAAGATTGACCCTAAACCCTGTCACCATTAGGGGGGTAGTAGTGCGTGCGCGCGTCAGCGCTTGTGTGTGTGTGTGTGTGTCTGTCAGTATTGTCCTAAACCCCAAACCCTGAACCCGAAACACTGAACTCTACTCGCAACGACTAAAGCCCGTTGCGCCTGCCATGTTTTTTGTCGGTGCCGTCTTGGTGGCTTCACCAAAAAAGCATGCCACGCACGAGGACTCCAAAATCTACTACTGTGGGTGGGGGGGGGGGGTTGGTTAGGGTTTGCCCTACCCTGAACCCTAAACCCCTAAACCCTAAACCCTGTTGGAGGCCAAGGCTTAAAAAATCGAGCGGGAGGAGCTTTGAGTGGAACTTGCTTCTTATGGTGGGCTGTTTGCGGGTTATGTGAAGATTCAATATTCGGGTGTTCTGTGAAGGGTTCGCGCCATTGAAAGCCCACCCTAAACCCTAAACCCTAAACCCTAAACCCTAAACCCTAAACCCGAAACCCGAAACCCTAAACCCCAAACCCTAAACCCTAAACCCTAAACCCCAAGCCCTGAAGCCCTAAAGCCCGCAGCCGAAAGCTGGCTTCGGTACTGCGCCGAGGGCGCAGCGAGAACTTGAACCAGCACACCTTCCGGCAAGCTGAAAAAGGGAGGTCGGAAGCTGTCATGGTTTGTTGATACTCCAAACCCTAAACCCTAAACCCTAAACCCTAAACCCTAAACCCTAAACCCTAAACCCTAAACCCTAAACCCTAAACCCCAAACCCCAAACCCCAAACCCTATCATTCCTGGACCTCCTGGACCCGATCCTGATCTTGGGGTGTCAACCGCACATCCCCGGTTTAGGGTTTAGGGTTTACCTGAACTATTCGGGGTACACGATAATGCACACTCCCAAAAGGGCCCATTCGTTAAATCCAAAAGCCCAACCCCAAACCTTAGTCCCCCAACCCTCACCCCTAAACCCCCAACCGTAAACCCTAAACCCCCCACGCTAAAAACCCTACAAACTTTAAACCCTAAACCCTAAACCCTAAACCCCACTTCAACATGACGGCCCAGAGAATTTTATCCTAGGAACAGTCTCGGCCATCCACCGTTGAGTATAGGGTTTAGTGTTTAGGGTTTGGGGTTTAGGGTTTATAAGGTTCAGTGTGTAGGGTTTAGGGTCTAGGGTCTACGGTCTAGGGTTGTCGAGGATATTCAGGTCATTGGGGTTAGGGTTTAGGGTTGTCGGGCTTATCGGCGTTCTTGGGGGTTCAGTCTCAGTGCTGAGGGTTCAATGTCCGCTCGCCTGTGTGCCCCTAAATTATAGCTTCAACCCTAAACCTTAAACCCCAAAGCCTACAGACCTTCACGCAATCACACAGACAGGCAACCATACCTAGGGCTTAGAGGTTAGGGCCAAGCGAAGGGGTCCACTTGAAGTACTGCTTCTCGAAGTAGCTACCGAAAAACCGAAAGGTTTGGGGTTTAAGGTTGTGGAGTTTGGCAAGTAGGGACTTTTTTTTTGTTTCTTTTTTTTTTTTGGGGGGGGGGTGGGAATTTGCAAGGAAACAAATGAAATTGGAGTTACAGCTGGTTAAAGCCTTTTTGTGCCCAGGAGCCATCTTATAAATAAAGGGTACCCTTTCTGGGGTTGGTGCCTTTATAAGGGAACCTGAAGCTTCAGGGCACTTAGTAACCCAATTCTCAGTGTAGCTATAACCCACTTATAAGCACCTTAAGTACCCTAATGGGGTTGTAATTGGGTTATAAGTGCACATGTATTTGGGTTTCTAAGTACCACGAACATCCATCCAAGTAGAACCAAGAAAGGGCACAAAAGGTGCTCCTTGGTCCGTGAGTCTGGGTCGCTCCGCGTATTTCTTGGTGACAGCTCTACTGTGAATTAGCGAAAGTATCTGGGAATTCAGCAGGAAGAATGCAAATTGTAATTAAACCCTAAACCCTAAACCGTCCTAAACCCTAAACCCTAAACCCTAAACCCAAACCCCCAAACCCTAAACCCCCCTTATTTCGGGTTCATGGCTTCATGCGCCTGGGACATGGTCGGCTCGGGGGACGCCGGGCGCGGCGCAGGGTCTCCGGCTGAAATGTTCGCGAGTTTTGGGGGGTTGCTGGTGCTCCGATGCAGCTGAGCAATCCTAAGAGCAACCTTAAGGGTTTAGGGTTTAGGGTTTAGGGTTTAGGGTTTAGGGTTTAGGGTTTAGGATTCTAAGCCGTAAAGATCAAATACAAGCCTAAAGCCACAGCTCACGGCAAAAAGCTAGCAAGTATGGCCTTGGGCTAACAATTTGCTGGCTTCGGCGTGCAACACTGCGCCTGAACCCCCAAACCCTACACCCTAAACCCGAAACCCTAAACCCTAAACCCTCAACCCTAAACTCTAAACCCTAACCCTAAACCCTAAACCCGAAACCCTCAACCCTACAATCCTTACAGGCCCCTGAAAGCCCTGACTCTGCTGCGAAAGAAGAAGAATCTTGAGCCGAGGTGGCGTCTCCTGGACCAGCTATTTCGGGTTTAGGGTTTAGGGTTTAGGGTTTAGGGTTCAGGCTTCAGGCTTCAGGGTTCAGGGTTTAGGGTCAGTGTGCCAATGCCTAAAATTCCAGGATTTACGGTTTAGGTTAGCCTCAGTGCCCTGAGCTTGAAATACTGAACTTGGATCTGTCCGTCAGTGTCCGTGTATTGAACCGACAAATCCAAGACTACAGGTCTAGGGCTCAGATGGTGCAGGGGTCCCTGCCCACCCTAGCACCCTGTTAGGGCTTCGGGTCTAGGGTTTAGGGTGTAGGGTTCAAGCTTGTGCTTAGGGTCAAGGGCTTGGGGTCTAAGTTCGGGTTTAAAGGTTGATTAGCCTCGTAATTTAAACCAATGAATGTGTCGAAACATCCCCTTACTATACTATGACAAAGACACATACAAGCCCCCATACAGCTACCCCCTAAACCCCTAAACCCGAAACCCTAAATCCCTCCAAAGGAGCATCCCTAAACCCTCAAAGCCTTGAAACATTGGACACACCCCCGCTCCGAAAAAGAAAGAGAAAGAAAGTGAAAAAGTAACTGAGGTCACTGAGCTCAACAACACAAGTGAGATATCCGAAGCTGCAAGTATGTTTTCGCACAGGCATCAAGTCTTGATCCTTGAGCCAACCGAAGTTGGTCATGCTGTCTGCACATCAAGTCTGGAGGACTCGGGAAGTGTGTATTTTCTCACACCCCCTTGGACAAAGTTTGGGAATTCCTAAGAACCCCAAGAACACAACGAAACCAAAGTTCCCAAACGAAGTCCACACTATGCACACTGACCAAAGTCTTTTTCACACGAGCTCTCCTATCTTCAAGCTTCAAGTGTGATGTGAAGAACTGCCAAAAGTTCACAAAGGAACGGCTCGCTGCAACTAAGTGCTCTTCGGCACTAATTGAAAGTTTCCGGCAAAACGGGGACCTATTTATCCCAAAAGTTCGCAAAGCAAAAGTAGGACCTAATCATCCTCAAAGATGCAATGCAAGTGCAGCCTTAAAGTGGGGATTTCGGCGCATCACTGCATGCTCGAAAGTTTTACTAACCAAAGACAGAAAAGTTACTGCCGCATGGTGAGACATGCAAATGGGAAGTCGAAGACAAAGAGGTCTTGGCGGACAAAGTGCCCATCAAAACTTGGGCCGATGCAGGTCATACTGCATCATCCTCCGAACCAAGTGAGGATCAACCGTCTCGTCGTCACCAAGTTCAGCTTCTCCAGGTCGCAGCCACGCTTTGTGAAGTGGAATGTGGCCCAACCACAAATGGGTTTCCGCCTGGATAAAGTTGTGGTACATTTCCCCAAGTCTTGCAAAAGTAAGTGCCTGGTTTGTGCAAGTAAACGACACCAGGGTAGCGATCTCCGCCGGGTGGAAAAGTTGCAGAAGTGGCAGCTTGATGAAGTAATCTCGGTATCGTCTGTTCCATATGTTGCCTCCAGAAGACATCATTGCACCGAAAGTTTGACCAGAGATACTGAAGCCAAGTGCAACGAATGATTCTTGATACTCTGCTCTCCCAGGATGAAACTGAAAGTTAAATATGGTGAATAGTAAAGTTGATCGTAGGGAGAACCCTACATTCAACATCCCAGAAGTCCAAACCAAGTCGGCTGGGGTAATGACAAGCACCCTTTGTGTCACAAGTCGCTGCATAAGCCTTGCCCAAGTCGACCGCGGCAACACAATGTAACACGTCCACGGCATGAAGTTAATTTCTTGAGGAGAAAACAAGTGGACTCCCAGCATCTCGATTGCCAATGAAGTAATCCATTGCAGCTCGAAGGTAAAGTACAAAGGAGGCCCATGGACTGAGTGATAAAGTCCTGGGTACTGCCTTGAACCAGGATGATAAAGTCCCGGAAAAAGCACGAACAAGAGCGGCACCACCAACAGAAAGTTGGTTCTCGGATCTCGTGGAATCAACAGAAGTTGCCGAATTGTAAGTCTCTCCTTCTGCAATCCACTGAAAAGTATCGACATAAAGACCTCATGTCGCCAAAAGTTGGAGAAAGTCGAAAATGAGGCGTAAGTGTCCTGGACAAAGGCTCGCTGATGCATCTCCAAAGTCCAACGCTGCGCCTCTTCAATCGCCTTCGGCGGCATTCTCTCCGGCTACCAAAAGTACTGCACCACTCTATTCTTCACGCAAGTCACGGAGGATTCGGTGAAGTGGCCAAATCGCGTAGGCCAAGCAAAGTCTCACCAGCTGGAAAAGTAGGTTGGACCAACCACCAATTCTGCGCAGCCTTTCTGCGCGAAGTGACTGCGGCAAATCAACCAAAGTAAGCACTGTTCCAGACCACCAAGTTGTGCCCTGGACAAAGCGCAAGGCCAAGTACAACCACACGACTCGCAAAGCCCTGCGAAGTACTCGAATTTCCCCGCAAGTGAGCTGCGGCTCTTGTTCCATTGCAACAAGTCTACTAAGGGAAAAGGTTTAGAGTTTAAGATAGGTTGGGGAGAGCCAGATGCGGCAAAAGCTTAAGTTGAACTCGCAGCTCCCGACATGTCAAGCGCAACATCACAACACTGGCAAGTGACCTCCACTGAAACGAATTAGCCCTAAATGTTTCTTCAGGGTAAAGGAAAGTTTTTTTTTTCAGGGTATGGAGAGTGGAAGGAGAAAGTTAGAAAGGTTTTTTTTTTTCGGATTTGTCGCTCTCGCAAGTTTACTCTCTCTCTTGTCTTTCTCCTTTTAGCCTGGGTGAAACGCACAAGTAGGTTACTCCTACATGGCGTCTCTGGGCCTCAAGCCCAAAGTGCCCACATGCCTTGCCAAAGTTTCTTTAGACACGTACTTCGTAAGTACATCAGCACTGTTCAGGGTACCAAGTACTTTGCGGATGATGACCATACCTGAAGTTACAAGCTCTTGAACGTACAAGTATCTTAACTGAACGTGACGCGTTTTACGCGAAGTGCCATAGCGCGATGCCATCGACTTACCAGCCGTGCTATCGGTATGCAAGAACAAGTGCACCTTTGGGATCAAGCGAGATTCCAAGAGAAGTGATCTGAGAAACAGCGCGTCCGCAGCTCCACCGCCGATTGCGTAAAGTTCAGCCTCTCCAGAGGAGAGTGCAATCGTTTGCTGCGTCCAGGGGAGCGACTGCAAGTTAACGCCAAGCAGGTAAGTCGCAACTCCGGAAGTGGAACGCCGTGTATCAGGATCACCAGCCCAGTCAGAATCAACGTAAGTGTGAACATCAAGAGAGGAATGCTTCTCAGACAACCGGATGTTCGGGCGAAGTTCTTGGACATACTCCTTGGTACCTGCAAGATACCGAAGCAAGTGCTTTAACTTTGCCCAATGATCCGTCGTAGGAGACGCAAGTCCACGCGACAACTCTTTCACGGCATACATGATGTCCATGCGCAAGTTGCACATCCACAAGAGCTGACCGACAAGTTTGCGATACCGTTTATGCTCCTCAGGATTAAGTGCTTCCGCAGTCTCGGAAACCTTCTTCAACGCATCCGTGCCAGGAGACGGAGCCGGTTTACAAGTGGACATCCCAGCCTCAGCAAGCATACCTTCAACGTAAGTCGCGGACATGTACATCTCAACGGAAGTCGGCGTGCGACGCATCTTTCTGCCAAGGAAAGTAGCCTCTGAACCTTCGATAAGCTCACCGGTTATACGCAGGAGCAACTCTTTCTGAAGTGAAGCTACAATGGCATCAACGTCCTTCTTTGCGCCGAACAACATCAAGTCGTCAACGTAGCACAACACATAAACCTTCCGACCTGCATGAAAGTAAAGGTTCGGATCACTCTTCATGCGCTGGAAACCTTGCGCCTCAAGTGTAGCTGCCAAGTGGGTCTGCCACAGCGCAGGAGCATTTTTCAAGCCGTAAAGCGCACGCTTAAGTTTCCAAACCACACCCCCTTCGGGGTAATACTCTACAGGAGGAAGTACCCAAACATCGCCATCCACCAACGCATGCAAGAACGCCGTGGAGATGTCTGCCAAAGTGATGTGCCAACCACGCGCTACCGCCAAAGTCAACAAGGTCTTCAACGTCAACAAGCTGGGCGTAGACGCATAAGTGTCATCCGGATCATCAATGAGCTGGTCATAACCACGGACAACAAGTCGACATCGACAAGTGCCATCGCCTTTGCGAACTTTAACCCACTTTGTGGATATTACAGTCGCAAGTTGCTCTGGCGTCAGGTCTGACATTTTCTGCTCCGTGAAGACGTCGAAGTCGATCATGCTTTTCATTTCCTTGTTCATGCCAGCTTTTTCTTCTTCGTAAGTGAATTCAGGCGACTGCCAGAACAAGGGATTGCTCAAACGCTCAGCAAGTGAGATCTCTGTTTCATCTTGGTTGACGCACACAGGAACCTCAAGTTCCTGCTTCGTGGTGACGGCAGAAATTCTCAAGTCGAAAATTCGCATCTGCTGGTCAGGCGAGCGGACAAGTGACGAAATGCGCTGCACTTTCGTCGCTGCTTCAGGGACCTCTGAAGTGTCGCGCTTGCGCTCCGTCGTGACGCCTACGCGCCTTCGCGAAGTCGCAGGCTCAGAGGAAGCTCTTTCAGCGGAGGAAGTAGGTTCCTCATGACTGCGCTTGTCCTGCCTCTCTGCAAGTTCTTCAGCATCCATCGGTCCCTCAGGCACTGGCAAGTCGGCGGC
This sequence comes from Symbiodinium natans, assembly GCA_905221605.1. Classification (NCBI taxonomy): domain Eukaryota; class Dinophyceae; order Suessiales; family Symbiodiniaceae; genus Symbiodinium; species Symbiodinium natans. The sequence goes on along the minus strand of CAJNDS010002079.1, from coordinate 1,589,325 downwards.
CGTGCGGGTTTCCGAAGTCGACTGAAGCTCACGCAACATGTCTTGCTCAAGTTCTTGCGCCAGGTCACCAGCATTTCCTAAGTTTTCCGGAATGGCATCCGGATCGTCTGGTGGCTCAACCAAGTTCTCTCCAGGTCTCGGCTGCTGCGGTGGAAAGACAAAGTGATCTGTCTCAACTTTTGTGCCTCTAGGGTCCCAGGGCGTTGCCTTCAGGGACTGCACAAGTGCCAAGTCGAGCTGCTCAGACGGCGGTCTACGCCGAAGTGAACGGATCTTTATCACACCCTGGGGTGTCCCAACGAAGTGCTGGTTGGACTCTGTGTCTCTTCCGAGCCAAAGTCCTTCTTCCCAAGCCGCGTCCGATTTGGGAAATTTGCCAATTTTGCGAAAGTGAACAACCTCCGCAAATCGACAAAGTGCGCCGTTATACGGCTTTCCCCAGCGCTTCTCGAAGGAAGTAAGTCCGTCACTTTTGTGAGCATATCGGTTCATCAACCACTGCGCATGCTTTACAAGCCAAGTGAACAACGGATGGGTTTTCTGCAAGGTGAACCCAGAATACCTTCCCTCTAAGTCAAGCTTGAGGGTGCGTATTTGGGCATACAAGTTAGACTGAAGCACTCCAACTGCTCCTTGGGCTTGCTTCCAACCTGTTGGGGAATGACGAACCGAAAGTCCGCCTACCTCCGAAGTGAACTCAGCAACCAAAGCCTTAAGTGAGGGTTCGGGGTCGATTTGCAAGATGCCAAAAGTGCGCCCGATTTCAAGGATGTATCTCCGAAGTTCTGCCTGAGCATAGACAGAGCGGCCTTTGGCTGGAACAACGCACGAAAGTCCCATGCCCGACAGCAAGTCCACAGCGGTGAGGAGAGTAACCTGGGGCTCTTCAGGATTATCTCCAAGGAAGCAGTAGTCAAGTTGAACGACCGGCTGCTTCGTTTTCAAAGTCCTGCTGTGGTTCTGTTTGCTCTTTGCACGGACGCAAATCGGGCACCAAGAACGAAAAGGCAGGTGCGTAAGTTCATGCTCTTTACGCTCCGTGAGCGTCGGCTCCGAGGGCGCAGGAAGTCCTCTCGGTCGCCGGGCCGATGTCTCAAACAAGTCAGGTTCGGCCACCTCGGGAATCTCCTTGACATACAAGTCACGCTTCTCAAAGCAAGTCGCACCACCACAAGCAAAGGGTTCAACAACGTCACGATCTGCACCTTCAAGTGTCCAATCGTCTTCATCAACCTTCATGCTCCCATGATCGTCAAGTTGTATTGTAACCCGTGCTTTGCTTAACTCGCTCAAGTTCGGACCGCCTTCGGAACGCTCTGAAGGCACGAACAAGTTCTTTCGTGGCTGACGGTGAAGTCTAATCCACATGGTTGGCAACTGCACCCAAGTGTCGTGGGTGTAGGCCTCATTGGTCTGTGGATCCACATCATCAAGTGATCTCTTCACAAAGTTCTCAAGACCTTTCATGGGATCAACTGCTTCATCCGCCACCAAGTCAAACACTCGCTTTCGGAAAGTATCAGCATATTCACCATGATCTCGCAGGACAACTTCTGGACTAAGTTTCTGGGTTGAAGTCCTAGAACTTGGGACAGGCGGTGGCATTTCAACATGAACTTCAGGACGGGGCAAAGTTGACTGCTTGCCTACAAGTCTCCTACCTGTTGGTTTCGAAGCAAGTTTGAAGACGGTTTTGCCCTTGAAGTACTTATCCTGCTTTGCTCGGGGATCATCACTTTTTCGCCAATCATCATTCAAGGTTTTAGACGAACCATCTTCAAAGTTCATGACTGTCACACGTTCACCTGTCAAGTCTTTCAACTCAACCGGCCGATCCTTGGTTCCTTCGGGAGAAAACAAAGTTGCTCGACCACGCTTGTGAAGCCTCGTCAAGGTTGCGTTGGCCTCATCAAGTACCCAACTGTCCGCGTGGTAGTACGTGGGCTTAAGGGTCGGCGCAACAAGTCCAGGAGGAGGTCTCACTGCGAACTGTTCATGGAATCCTTTGCTGAAGTCTGCATACTCATTCGGATCAAATTCAGCAAGCGTCGGACACAAGAACAGAAGTGAACCATGTCTTGTGACAGGAAAAGTTGCACCCGTGGGACCTTCAAGCTGAGATCCCTCAGATGTCAACACTGCCTTGCATCCTTGCTGCAAAAGTCTAGCGACTGAAATCACACTGTACGGTACATCGCACACATAAAAGTTCAACCAAAGTCGCTGACCATCCAACTCAAAGGCAACAAGCTTTCGACCATAGATCTGCAAAGTCTGGCCTGAAATGCTCTTAAGCGGAGGTGCTCGTTCTTCAAGTTTCAACAACGGGAAGTCCGGAGCAAAGTCCGGGGGACAGCAATTTGCTGCAGCACCGGAATCAAACAGGATCCAAGTCTCAAGTCCTGTCTCAACTGATGCAACAGCAACCTCATGCTCGGCCAAGTAGGGGTCATAGAAGGTGGAACTCAAGTGCTCCAAACCCCAATCGGACAACGAAGTCGGATTCGAGAGCGAAGTTTGATTCGCTTCATTCTTCAACGGCAAGTCGCACACAGGGGACAACTGCCAAGTGGCCACATCACTTCGTGCACCAAGTGAGCGACCAAAGCCATCAAACACAATGCTTCCACTCAACATGCAATCAAGCGATGCATCACAAGTTGGCGAAACGAAACACGACTGCGTACCAGCAAACATGCTCCCAAGTGTAATTGCCGCAATGGCAAGTCCAGAGGCCTTCGAAGTAGCCTTGGGTGTCGCCTTGGGCTTCGCCGCGGAGGAAAGTCTCGCAGGCGGCGTTCCCAAAGTGACAGCACTCACTGGGGCACCCGAAGTTGCCTTCGGCTCCGCAGCATGCGATGGCGGGGCTGAAGTAGCCTTCTCAACAGCAGGTGGTGGCGACACGACACTCCAAGTGTCGTCGTTCCAATCACTCCAAGTGGACGACCAACCATCGTCCCATGCAGGCCACCATTCCTCATCACTCCAACCAAGTCCTACCGCTGCGACTAAGTCATCGCTCCACCATTCTTCCTCAAAGTCACCAACTTGCCAAGTGTCATCGACTGACCAATCTTCAAACGAGCCATCCAAAGTGGCATTCTCATCAACCGCACTCACACGACCAAGTGGACAATTTGCCGAAACATGTCCTGGTTTGCCACAAGTCCAACAAGCCAAAGCATGCTGACCACGAAGTTTTCCTTTGCTCTTGCCTTTTCCTTTTCCTTTGCTTCCTCCAGAGTCCTTTCCTTTTCCTTTTCCTTTCTGTGCAGTGTGAAAACTCAAGTGTGGGTTCTTTCCTTTGCTCTTGCTCTTTCCTTTTCCTTTTCCTTTCAAGTAGCCGAAGCCACTTTTGCCGAAGCCTTTCTTTCCTTTAAGTCCTCCAATGTCCATTGGTGCTGGGCCTTGATTCGACGAAGACGAGTTGCTCATGATCAAGTGCCTGGACTGATAGTACTCGACTATCGTGGCTTTGATGTCTTCGTAAGTCGTCAAGGTCCGAGCATTCAACCTCAAGTGCTGCTGGAGCGCACCGGAAGTCTTATTCAACAACGTAGCGACAAGCACGCTGTCAGGCAAGTCAGCACCGGTCTGTCGCTCATACTTTGTCTTGATCGTCTCCCAAGTGTTGAAATCCTGCTCGAACGTATGCGACCCAAACCGAAAGTCAAGCAACTGCGTCAGAAGTGAAACATGCCTCGCAGCATCTGGCAACGCAAACTTCTTGACAAGTCGACGCCAAGTCTCAAACCCATTCGAGTCGTAGTTCTGACGAACCACAAGCAATGCCGACTCTGACGTCAAGTTCGCAAGCAGATAATGCAACTTCCGACTGAAAGTGACTCTACCTGCCGTCGCGGTCTGATCAAGTGCTGCAACACCTTCTTCTGTAAGCACGTGCACCTCAAGTGCCTCATCCGTGAGCGGTGCCTCATCATTCTCGTGCTGTTCCAAGTACCTTGCAGCCTGTGCATCAAACATCGACAAGTACGCGCGAAACTTCCACGACCATTCTTCCCATTCCGCAGGTTTACCTGAGAAAGTCGGTGGCAACGGTAGCCTAAGCTTACCGGTGAAGTCGTTCTCTCCTTCAAGTGACATTTGGGCTCTACCAAAGTTCTACTGGAGCTTTCAGCTCCGCTACCATGAAAAAGTAACTGAGGTCACTGAGCTCAACAACACAAGTGAGATATCCGAAGCTGCAAGTATGTTTTCGCACAGGCATCAAGTCTTGATCCTTGAGCCAACCGAAGTTGGTCATGCTGTCTGCACATCAAGTCTGGAGGACTCGGGAAGTGTGTATTTTCTCAGAAAGAAACAAACAAACAAACAAACAAACAAACAAACAAAAAACAACAAATACAAAATAACAAACACAGAAATGACAATAATGATACTAATAATAGCGAAGCCCTAAAAAATGCCCTGAGCATGAAGTGCTGTGCAACCTTTGCTGTCCGGCGGAGACTGTACACTTTAGGCAGCTGGATCAAGATGTGTGTCTGCCCGGCGGGTCGAGGGTTTAGGGTTCAGGGTTTAGTGCTGGGGTTTAGGGTCTAAGGCCTTTAGACCCTAAACATCCCTGAATTCCAACCCTTAGGGTTTAAACGAGTTTTGCGAAACAAGTATGCCAAGGCCGCGTGTTCATCCGCGGCACTCCACGTGGTGTTCATGGGAGCTTAGCTCCAACACTTGTCAGCTATGTAAAGACGCATGGGGGGTTTAGGGTTTAGGGTTTAGGGTTTAGGGTTTAGGGTTTAGGGTTGAGGGCTAGGCTTTAGGGTTTAAGCTCGCCATGGAGATGTCTGGTGTCGAACTCTTCGATGCAGGGCGTAGGGACGTCTACCAACTCATTTCCGATGTGCAGGTAACTTACAGTGGTCAGGAAGTATGAACAGACTTTGGTGTACACATATTGATATACATAAATAAATCAATACATAGATAAATATATATACACACACAGATAACGGTGTACATAATACAGCATCGAGCAAATAGCCTTTTTGCGGATGGGGCAAGCTGGGCGCAATCCCCAGTCAAGGTTGGAGTTTAGGGACACAAAAGACCCTAAACTCTACCAGTACAAGACTGCGTTTCCTGAAGGCAGTGTTGCAGACACACATCGGACCAGGCCAAATAGGCGATGCCACCTGAAAACTAGATCGGACAGGTGAGCTAAGAGGGGGCTTAGCGGAAATCATGTTGCTCCCCATCCAACAAATAAAGCCTAAACTAGGGCGAGGGGCAAAATCACAGAAGTACGCGTAAGGTTGGGAATACTTGGGGGGAAGGGTGTCCCAGAAGGGTTGTAATGTGTTGGAGGGGTATATTTCTGCAGAACCCCAGTGCAATAAACCCATAATGTCGTGAAGCCCTAAAACCCTAAGACCCCACATGCACAAAAAAACAGACAGCCCGAGAAACTTAAAGCCGTAAACCCCGAAATCCCCTAACCCTCAGCAATAAACCTTAAACCCTAAACCTTAAGCACTAAACCCCGAATTTCCTAAACTTAAGACTTTAAAAAACATGGCAAACACTTCGGAGAGGGGCCCGCTGCAGTTGTTCAGGGTTTAGGGTTTAGGGTTTAGGGTTTAGGGTTTAGGGTTTAGGGTTTAGGGTTTAGGGTTTAGGGTTAGGGCTTAGGGTTTAGGCTTTAGGGGTTGAGAGCTCACCTGTCAGTCACCGTGAGGCTCCACGGTCGTAATGGAAAGGTCCAGCTGTTGGTCCAGTCCGAAGAAGGAGTCCGACATACCTGAGGGGGATGTTTCGGGTTAGGGTTTAGGGTTTAGGGCTAGGGTTTAGGGTTTAGGGTTTAGGGTTTAGGGTTTAGGGTTTAGGGTTTAGGGTTTAGGGTTTAGGGTTTAGGGTTTAGGGTTTAGGGTTTAGGGTTTAGGGTTTAGGGTTTAGCGTTTACGGTTTAGGGTAGGACTGTTAGTATAATAAAGGGGAAGAACATCCCAATTCAGAATCCCAAACCTATATTTTTTGGGGCTTTGATCGTGAGAGCCTACAAGGCAATAGGTTTTGAGCTATTAAAGGCTAACAGTGGACACTGACAAGGAGGGTTTAGGGTTTAGGGTTTAGGGTTTAGGGTGTAGGGTTTAGAGTTTAGGGTTTTGCTCTCCTCCAGAATTCTTCAGGAAGGCTCCCGACCAAAGCCTTGGCACCTGGCTAAGGGTTTGTGCTGTAGCAGCCTCATTAAGAAACCCACTCTCAGGATGAGAAAATACCCTAAACCCTAAATCCTAAACCCTAAACCCTGAATCCTAAACCCTAAGCCCTAAACCCGGCCCTACACCCACAGCCGGCGGCAAAACAAAAACAAACCGCGCCATGAGACCTTGAGATTGCCCTTATTGGCCTGAAACTTGGTCCCGTATAGGTGTGGCCCAGGTAAACCCTAATAAATCCTCGACCCTTCCGCTACTCGCCTTTAAGGACTTGGCTTTTGCGGGCCAGTGGACCCTAAACCCTGAGCCCTAAACCCTAAACCCTAAACCCTAAACCCTAAACCCTAAACCCTAAACCCTGCACAAGATAAGGTACAGGGATACTCAGGGCTTGCAAACCCAGTGGCACAGCACAGACAAAGTGAAGGTCTCACCGATCTCATCCGCTGGAGAGCAGAACTGGAAGCTGATCCGTTTCTCGAACCTCTGCCTGCTGTTTAGGGTTTAGGGTTTAGGGTTTAGGGTTTAGAATTTAGGGTTTAGGGTTTAAGGTTTAGGGTTTAGGGCTAAGCAGACGTGGGGGGTTGCTGGTGTAGACTGTTTTGGTTCGAGCTTAAGGTTGGCGGGGTGTTTAGGATTTATGGCAGGGTCCTAGACCCAAAGCCCTAAACCCTGAGCCCTAAACCCTAAACCCTAAACCGGGCTCTAGTGTCTCGGGTTGTGGGTTGTTGTTTGCTAAACCCTGAACCCACAATGGTTTGGGCTGAGGTGTGTAGATCGGTTTATTATAGGGTCCTTTAGGGAGGGGGGTTCAAGGGGGGTATGTAACTCAAGATTCCATAAGACCCCAACTAAGCTTCCCTAGGGTTCCCTAGGTACCTACCCCCATGAACCCACATCGCTTAAGAACCCTAAATTTTGGGGTTGAGGGTCTACTTGAAAGTTGCTGGTGCCTACATCGGTCTTCCTGACAAGTAGGGTTGAGGGTTTGGGGGGCTTGGGGTTAGGGTTCAGGGAGTAGGGTTTGCGGTTTAGGATCCCCAAATCATGTTGCACGCGCAGATGCAGCGAATGAATACTACCCATGAACCCCAAGGTGGAAGCTAGATAGCCCTAAACCCTACAACCCTAAACTTGCAGGGGAGGCTGCGGAAATCATCTTGGCCTGGTCCTGCATCACCTTATCCTGCCGCTGGAGTCTGTCCTGCAAAGGGTAGCTTTCCCATTTGGCCTGCACTCCGAAAGTCTCGCCAAAAGTTGCCGCGCCACGTGAAGCTGCCTTCTAGGTCTTCCTGCGCACTCGCCTTTCGCGTCCCGTCCACGACGGTGACCCTGAACCTAGAACCACCGAACCCTGAGCCTTAAAACCCTAGATCCTGAACCCCAGACCCTAGACGCTAAACTCTGAACTCTACTTCCCAAAACCCTGAACCCTACATCCCAAACCCTGTACCCTAAATCCTAAACCCTAAACCCTGAACCCTACATCCGAAACCCTGAGCCCTAAACCTCTAAAGGCCCCAAACCTTGAACCCTGCATCCCAAACCCTGAAACCCAAAACCTGAACCGCATCTCCGAAACCCTACATAAGCCCCAAATCCTAAACTTGGTAGCCCAACCATCATATAGTCTCTTTTGGGGTTGGTTACTTTAGAAAGGAACCTTCAACCAAAAAAGGGAAGGGTAAAGGCTATGTAACCCCTATACAACCCCTGCATAACCCCTATATAACCCCTATTGTATACCTCATACCGTCTCTATATACCTAAGTATATAACCCATACAAAACCACCATACCTCATATAGTCTCTATATACCTACGTTGCCCATAGAATAATCCCTAAGGTCCCTTATAAGGCTTCCTCCTGTAAGTCTTTGCGCTAAACCCCCCACACTAAACCCTGAACCCTGAGCCCTGAACCCTAAACCCTCAACCCTCAACCCTAAACTTTAACCCCTAAAACCCTAAAACCCTTCCCTTTAAAAAAACTCCCCCTTTTGTCCCTCGCTAAACCCTCCGCAGCTCGGTGGCCTGGTTGGCATGAGTGCCTTCTTGATCGACACCAGCTCGTCGACCTCACGGGCTGCGGTGGAGCGGAGAGGGCGGAAGTCTGTCGGGCCAAACCCCCCAAAAAACCCAAAAAACCCTGAAAACCCTGAACACCCTAAATACCAGCCAACAACACTGAAAACCTAAAAACCCTAAAAACCCAGACCTTCATCCGACAAGTCTCTGGGCGGCGGCGCCGCTCTTTATGGTTTAGGAAGTCGGTTTAGGGTTCAGCCAGAATCGGAAGAAGCGCATGCGTCGGCCATCTCTCCGTGAATGCCCCATGCGCTTGTCAGTGCGGCACGAGATGTAAAGAGCTCCGATTATTGTCGTGGAATACACAAAAACTACTCGGGGAGCACGCCTCATGTAACCTCGCAAACAAACATTGGGGTACGCCTAAACCCTCAACACTATACTACAGTCACACCCACCCTATGCCATTTGTACTTGGGGCTGTTGCTTGTGTGACGGTTCATGGGTAGACAAAAAAGGGCCTAAACCCCAAGCCCCAAACCCCAAACCCCAAACCCCAAACCCTAAACCCTAAACCCGAAACCCTAAGCGAAGAAATTCGCTGTGGTTGCGAACCACGAAGCCCTGAACCCTAAACCCTAAACCCTGAACTCCCTGAACCCCACAGAAAGGTGAGTGAATCTTATGGAGCCCTAAACCCTACACCTCTCACTTCTAAACCCTAGAAAGCCTAAGAAGCCAACAAACTTCTGAGCTCAATTGTCCTCTCTAGACCCTAAACTAAACCTTAAACCCTAAACCCCAAACCCAAACCCCAAACCCTAAACCCCAAACCCCAAGCCCCAAACCCTAAACCCTAAACCCTAAACCCTAAACCCTAAACCCTAAACCCTAAACCCTAAACCCTAAACCCTAAACCCTAAACCCTAAACCTCCTGCCTCCGTGTCGCCCAGGATGCACCACCAGGAGTACGTCTTCTTCTTGGGAAACCTTTGGTCTTCCAGAGTCTAAGAGTGGTTTAGGGTTTAGGGTTTAGGGTTTAGGGTTTAGGGTTTAGGGTTTAGGGCTTAGGGTTCAGGGTTTAGGGTTCATGGTCCCTTAGTATGGGCCCTTAAAAGGGGGTTTTGGGTATAGGGTGTAGGGTCTGGCGTCTAGGGTGTTTGGGGTAGTTACATGTCTTGTTAGTATAGGCCGTTGAAAGGGGTTCCTTAACCATCTCATCAACCTGCTGAGAGAGACCTCTTTGACTGAGGTTCGGAGAGGCTGGGGGGCTTGTCCCAGTGTCCATAACCAGTGAACGATATTAGGGGTGCTTTATTGGGGTCCCTAATATACGGGGATCCTACTACTACCCTGAACCCTAAACCCCAAACCCCAAACCCTAAACCCCAAACCCTCAACCCTAAAACCCTAAACCCCCATTTCGCAATCCTGTCTGAGAGCCACTTCTCAACTTTGTCGGCTGAGGGACCCGAAACCCTAAACCCTAAACCCTAAACCCTAAACCCTGAACCCTAAACCCTAAACCCTAAACCCCCTCCCCCCACTTTCTCTCCGAGGCAAGATCCTGCACGGGAAAGCCAAGAAAGGGCCAGAGAACGGGGGCAGGGTGAATGTTTAGGGTTTCTGGCTTAGGGTTTAGGGTTTAGGGTTTAGGGTTTAGGGTTTAGGGTTTAGGGTTTAGGGTTTAGGGTTTAGGGTTTAGGGTCCAGAAAACAAGGTTAAGGTTACGCAATGGCGCCTTCAGCTGCGCTTTGGGTCTAGGGCAAGCGACTGCTTCGTGTCGCAGCAACACAAACACCAGGGTTTAGGGTTTAGGGTTTAGGCTTTAGGCTTTAGGCTTTATAGGGTTTAGTTGCCATACACAGGCCGTACATCCCAGTAAATGCGAGTGCGATGACCTCGGTGCATGGACGAACTTCATGGGCTCGTTGTCATAACCTGAGTGCATAGGTGATGGGGTTCTTAAGGGAGAGGGGCTCAGAGGGGGTGTTTAGGGTTTAGGGCTTTGGGTTTCGGGTTTCGGGTTAGCGTTAGGGGGGGTTCATGGGGGTAGGTACCTGGGGGACCTTCGGGAGCCTTAGGGAGTTGTGGGGAGTAATTCAGGAACCTATATAGGGTTACAACCCCCCCCCCCTCCATTAAGAACCCGATAGGCATAAGTTTCCAAGCCCTTGCTGCATCATTCAACTAAACCACCCAAGAAACCCTAAACTCTAGAAACCAGAAACCTGAAATACCCTCACTGAGTAAATCGTGAACCCTAAGCTAAAGCCGAAACACCTCCAACAACCGGCCCAAAACAGTACAACATCATGAGTCCTAAGAACACTAAAAACCACAAACCCTCTCTCTCTCAAAAAACAGAAACAGAGACGATAGCCCCAAAACCCTACGAATCCTTGAAACTTAAAGAAGCACCCAAAACCCAAACAAAAAACATGAAAACACAACACTGAAAAAACCAAAAAAAAGGCCCTGAAACCCCAAAAGGATCCTCCCCGAGTTGCCCCACCCGTCATGACCCACCCCCCCCCCCTTCCCGAAGTCCTAAATCCCTAAACCACAAGACCTAAAGCCGTGTAGCGTGCTAAGCACCGAAACCCTAAACCCTAAACCCTACACCCTAAACCCACATACCCTAAACCCGAAAAGCCCCAAAGCTAAGAACTGCTTCAGATTGGAGGCATAAGATGACTGTGAGTTCGAGCTCGCTGTCCGGGGGCACCTGCCCAGCTTCATGCGGGTAGCTGTCTTTAAGTGAATCCGGAAAAGAGGGCTTAGGGTTTAGGGTTTAGGGTTTAAGTGAGCTTCAGAAATCCGGGGGAGAAACGGATTCTAGAGCTTTGCTCTTTTGTATAGCTCACTCAGGGTGATTTTTTGCGTGTGAGCAAATTATGATATATACTATTCACCCTAAAGTGAAGAAAGCCGGCTTCTATACGGGGCTTTGGGGTTTGTAGGGTCAGGGAACCCCTTTAACCCTATATGCCCTGAACCCTAACCCTAAACCCTACACCCTAACCTCTTAGGGTTTAGCAAGGCACAGTTTGGGCAGAGATCTTTTGGCTCCGGCCAGAGAGTCTTGAGTAGGTTGGGTGTTTAGGTTTTGCACCAATCCTGAGGGCTTCTGGTTCAGGTGTAGGGTTTAGGGAGTAACGTAGGGTTTAAGGGTTCAGGGTTACATACAATATAGGGTCGACCTTGGACATCTGCAACCTTGCAAAGCCCTAGCTCGGAGGTTTGGGGGAAGCCTTGTACGGCGCCGCAACGAGCTTGCCCTTGCGGCGTTTTGGCTTTCCGTCCTGTGGGAAGGGAACGTTGGGACTTAAGGCTGGCACTGTAAACCCTAAACCCTTTGCACTTAACCCTGAACCCTAAGCAGCTCAGCGTTGTGGAGTTGCAGGGATTTGGGTTTTGGCTTTTGCAGACTTCAACGGTTTAGCACGAAGCTTGGAAACTTTACAGGCTTTCAAGGCTCTAGCGGCCCAGTTCACCCGGCACCTGGTACTCCAAAGAACTTAACTTGTGTAGGGATTAGGGTTTAGGGTTTAGGGTTTGGGGTTTAGGGTTTAGGGTTTCGGGTTTGGGGTCCAGCTTTCCGAGCTTCCCTGAGCCTTTGTGCCCTAGAGGGGAGGGTCACTTCGCAACCACGACAAGCTGGCCGGGGCGGTGTCTACAAGATTCCTTTGTTGGCCTTCCTAGAGAAACCTTCTGTACGCCTTGAAGAAGGCGTACAGAAGGTTTCTCACTTACAAACATGCTGGGCGGTCGTAAAACATTGAACTCAAGTCAACCGGAGATCCAACTAACTTTTGATCTCCCAAGAAGGTCAAAAACAAGCACGGGCAGTTGACCATAGACAATGAAAACAAGGTACCGAGATCCGAAGGTCTTACAGGGTATCTCCATTCTTTGCTCTAGGTCCTGAGCCCTGCATGCGACAACCTCTACATAAACCAGAGACCCTGGGCCTAAACGGAAAACAACTCCGTAAACCCTAAAGCCTGAATCTGAAACCCTGAACCTTCATGGGTTCCCCTACTACCCTCCCCCCGCCCCTCACCTCACAATCAAGGCTAGTTAGGCAGAATTGAGCCTAATTCAGCGTATTTATGTGGGGGAACCTAGGGGGTGTAGAATAGAGGGGGGTGGTAAACCCTAAACCCTAAACCCTAAACCCTAAACCCTAAACCCTAAACCCTAAACCCTAAACCCTAAACCCTAAACCCTAAACCCTTAGCTGGGAGTGGGCCTTGCCCTCCTCTTCATCCTCCGGGGGCTTGCTTTCGTCCTGACCCAGGATTGTGGGCTTTTGCTTGGGCGTGCCTTAGGGCATTTAGGGCGCATTGGGCTTAAGGTTTTTTTGGGGTCTAGGGTTTAGGGTTAGGGTTTAGGGTTTAGGGTTTAGGGTTTAGTTAAAACCCTAGACTCCCCCTGAACACTCTACCCCCTCCGGTCTTGAGGTTTGCGCTCGTCAGGGCGGCCTAGACGAGCCCGAGAACCTAGAACCCTAAACCCTAAACCCTAAGCCCTAAACCCTAAACCCTAACCCCTAAACCCTAACCCCCAAACCCTTATCCAGGTGGGCAGAGCCCATGGCAGCCAAAAGGAGAGAAGCTCTAAGCCCCAAGACCCTTCATCCCCTATAACCCCTAAACCCGAGACCCTGAATCCCAGAACTCCGAAAAAACCTAAACTTAGCTTTTGAGTAGACCCTGGAAAAAAAGTATATACTTTTTAGGTATAAGTAGCTATAATAGGAACCCAGAACCAAAAAAAGTATTAAAGTATAGTACTCCAAGACCCAGTAAACCCTTTAGTCCTCAGGATCCAAGACGCGAAGCTCCACGCGCATCCGCAGCCTGCCAGGGATCTTAAACTTTAGGGTTAGGAGTTCGGATGATGGGTTCTTGTGCTGATGCTTGGTAACCCCAAAAACCCGAAAACGCAGCTGCGGTGCAAGCTTCTGGGGACTCGGAAGCTTGGGGGCTAGGGGTTGAAGGTCTCGGGGTTTAGGTCCTTAGGGTTTGTGTCCTAGCTACAGAGCAAGGACGGTAGTTTTGCAACAAGAGATGTTCCTCCATCTTTCCTGGGCTTGAGGTTGCATCCTGGCCACCAGGACCCTACGCCACATTTCTCCCACAGATATCCTACGAAGACCTGCATGCCAGCAAACGAGGCCCCTGATGACCCCAAACCCAAAAGCCCAAAGGCCCAAATCCTAACCCCTCCCCCCCCCTCTCCCCCGCTCCCCGCCCGAGCCCTAAACCCTACACCCTCAACCCGAAACCCTAAAGCCATAAAACAAAAACGGCGCAACAAACCTAGGCTCCTCTACCTCCCCGCTACAACTGCAATCCAGGCCTCGGCATGTCCTGGACAATCTGCAGGAGCTCCTCACAAAACTTCTCTGCATGTGAACCCTAAACCCCTAAATCCCTCAACCCTAAACCCCTGAACCCCTGAACCCCTAAACCCCTCAAACCCCTCAAACCCCTCAAACCCCTAAAACCCCTAAAACCCCTAAAACCCGTAAAACCCCTAAAACCCCTAAAACCCCTAAAACCCCTAAAGCCCCTAAAGCCCCTAAAACCCCTAAAACCCCTAAAACCCCTAAACCCTGAACCCTAGACAACTAACCCCAAACCCCGAAACCCCTAAACCTCTAAACCCTAAATCCCAGCTCCTGAACCCCAACCCCTAAAACCCTAAACCCTAAACCTTAAACATCCAAACGCCTAAACCCCTAAACCCCTAAACCCCTAAACCCCTAAACCCCTAAACCCCTAAACCCCTAAACCCCTAAACTCCTAAACCCCTAAACCCCTAAACCCCTAAACCCCTAAACCCCTAAACTCCTAAACCCCTAAACCCCTACACCCCCCTAAGCCTCTACACTCCAACTCCCAACTCCTAAACCCCTAAACCCTGAACCTCTAAACCCTAAACAGTAACCCCTAAACCCCCTAAACCCCTAAACCCCAACTCCTAAACCCTGAACCCTACAGCCCTAAACCCTAAACCCTAAACCCTAAAAACTAAACCCTAAACCCTAAACCCTAAACCCTAAACCCTAAACCCTAAACCCTAAACCCTAAACCCTAAACCCCCAAACCACTAAATCGACCAAGCTCGGCACCTTGTGCGCTTCGGCGCTTGGTAGCGACAGCTTCGTCAGGAGCTGCCGAGAGCAAGGGAAAAGGCTCTTTGTTTAGGGTTTATAAGGGTTAAGGGTTTCAGTTTAGGGTTTAGGGTTTAGAATTTAGGGTTTAGGGTTAGGGGGAACAGGCTCTTTGTTTAAAGGTTTCGGGTTACTTAGAGCTTAGGTCGGGGTAGGGGTTTGGGATTGGGGTTTATAGGGTTTAGGGTCTAGGGTTTCGGGTTTAGGGCTCAGGGTTTAGGGTGTAGGCTCTTTGTTGTTCCTTGTTTTGCCGTTTGGGGCTAGAGGAGGCCTTGCTGAGGGTAGCTACATGGTCCCTGAATTTAGGCCCTCAAAAAGGGGACCCCGCATAGACCCCGTGCAAGGCCTATCAGAAGGTAAGCGACCATATTGCGGGACCGTGTAACCACCCCTAGGGCTTTCGGGGTTTTAGAGGATTTGGGATTTATAAATTTTCTAACATGCATTTTTGGCTGAGTTGTGGTTCCAGTCATACTTCCCTCGGAATTCTCAGCCTTTGGGATGGCACAATCTCCCCTACCCCTCAAGATTTCAAGCTTATGGGTAGAAAGCCCTAGCCTCACTGCCGCAGGCCTCCCCCCCCCGCTTACTTCTTGAGTAAAACCCCTACCACCTAAGCCCCGAACCCCGAACCCGAAACCCTATAACCACCATAAACCCTAAACCCTAAACCCTAAGCCCTAAGCCCAAAGCCCTAAACCCTAAACCCCGGGTACGCGCTGCACCTTGTTGGCATCCCGGCGCTCGATGAGCTCCTTGAATGAATATAAAGGATAAACCCTGGCCCTAAACCCTAAACCCTAAGCCCTTAAGCCGAAACCCTAAACCCGAAGCCCCAAACCCTAAGCCCTAAAGATCCAAACCCGTCATTTCGGGCTCTTCGTGAGTGACCGGGCCTCACGCCCGGCACCCTGAACTCCCCTAAGCCCTAAGCCCGAAGTGATGGAAAAAGTTGCAAGGGTGTTGCGTTGAAAAAGGTTTGCAAAAACCTTTTCATGAAGGAATAGCCAGACAGAACTCGAGTTACCATGTCTGGCTTGTCCAGTTTCCGAAGGGGCCATCGGAATTCCGCAAACCGTAAACCCTAAACCCTAAACCCTAAACCCTAAACCCTAAACCCTAAACCCTAAATCCTAAACCCTAAACCCTAAACCCTAAACCGCAGCGACCCCAAGAAGAATGAATGCTGTTCACGCTTGCCTCATTTCCTTTCACACCCCCGTCATTGCCCTTGAGCCCCAAACCCCGAAACCTGTATTTCAATCCTTTTGGGCTAAGGGTTTCGGGTTTAGGGCTTAGGGTTTAGGGTATATGGTGTAGGGTTTAGGGTTTAGGGTAACCTTTGCCGGGGCACCGGAAGGGAATCGACGGAGTAGTCCCGCAGCACCTTCAGCGACTTCTCCGACCTGCTCTTGGCCCTGTTTGCCCCGGGTTTAGGGGTTTAGGGTTTAGGGCTTAGGGTTTAGGCTTTAGGGTTTAGGGGTTTAGGGTTTAGGGTTTAGGGCTGAGGGTTTAGGCTTTAGGGTCTAGGGTTTGGCCCGCCCCCCCCCCCCCCCCCCCCCCCAAACCCTGTGGCTGTCTTTGAACACTCTTTTGATGTTCGAGTCCCTGGGAGCAAAACCCTACTACACAACACATGTGCGGGGTGCGCTGGGCATGAAACTGCGGCAGAAGTGACCGCAAGAGCCAGGACAAACCCCTCAACCCTGAACACCAGGTTCAGCTGACCGCCGTGCTTGGTTTTGCCGGAGGTTCAGGGGGGGATGACGTATGCGGTTTAGGGTCCCTAGTTCGCAGGCCGTGAGCGCCCCGAACCAACCTAACCGGGACCCTCCCAGAAAAAATTCTGAAAGCTCTTGCCCATGGACCCTCCTTAGCCTTCGACCCTTGAACCCTCGACCCTTCTAAGTGTTTAGCCCTTCTACCCTTGCAAGCCCTAAATCCTAAACCCTGCTCTGTTCATCCCTGTCGGGGCAGCGGCAGATGCGGCAGCGTGGCCAGGGACGTCCGCCACGGCTGATGGGCCTGGAAGCACAAGGGGTTGAGGGTTTATAGGGCTTATGGGGATCTTTGGTTGTTTTGGGCTTGTGGTCCCTTGACTAAGAGATAGGCTTGTGAGGTTTAAGCCTTAGGCCTTAGACCATTGGAAGAACCCTAAACCCTAAACCCTAAACCCTAAACCCTAAACCCTAAACCCTAAACCCTAAACCCTGAACCCTAAACCCTGTACCCTAAGCAAGTGTTTTGGTTTAGGCTTTGGGTTTAAGGCTTTCAAGGTTGGGGCTGACAGCTGACTTGCTGAAGCCCCAAACTCCTACTACATGAAAAGAAACACAGGGTTTAGGGTTTAGGGTTTAGGGTTTAGGGTTTGTGTACCCTCAAACATTCTGGATGCCCCCAGGAACCTGCATCTCTAAAGAACCTACAGCGTTTAGGGGCCCTTCGAGTTATGAGAAGCGTTTGGCAATCTTGAACTCAGCGTTTACTGCAGGGCACAGGGTCTTAGTCCATGTGCGACTCCAAGTGCCTGTAAGAGCCCAAGAATCAAACTGCCACAAGAAGTTCTGATTCTACCCCTACCCGAGCCGTTACCTGCAGGCAAAACTACGAATGAACGAACCTCAGAGGAGTGACCCCAAACGCCGACCCACCCGAAGATCCTAGCAAGCCCTTTCAAGCAAGCCATTGAAGACCCTAAACCCTAAACCCTAAACCCTAAACCCTAAACCCTAAACCCTAAACCCTAAACCCTAAACCCTAAACCCTAAACCCTAGACCCTAGACCCTAGACCCTAGACCCTAGACCCTGAACCCTAGCGAGGGAGCCTGGTGCAAGCACTGCAGCAGGAGGATGAGATTCAGCGTGGAACGCAGCTGGGCCTCCAGTTGAGGTCGAGGGTTTCGGGGGGTTTTAGCATTCTGGGAATTGGGGGTTCAGGGCGGCTTATGTTTAGGGTTTAGGGTTTAGGGTTGAGGGTTTAAGGTTGAGGGTTTAGGGTTTAGGGTTTAGGGTAACCCTATAGGGGCTAGGGTTGCCGGACATTCAAGCAAATAGAAGCCCTACAATCCGTGCATGGATACTGGGTGAGGCGGGGGAGAGGGGGTAGTCAAGGTGTGAGTAGTAGTACAAGAGTTAAAACCCTAAACCGTAAACCGTAAACCCTAAACCCTAACCCTACACCCTGAACCCTAAGCCCTAAACCCTAAACCCCAAGAACCCACTCCGCCGCTTGGAGAAAAAGAGTTAACCATGCTTGTCAAAACAGGTTCTGAAGAGTCCTCGCTCTTCCCACTTGAAGACACGAGCAACTTCACGGCGCCCCGGGAGATTGCTGTTGCAGTGTCCGACAAACCTCGGGATGTAGAGAAATCGCCGCGCCCGTGACAGCATCGACAGCAGCGCCCTCGGCTCAAGGTGGAAGGAGTTCCACTGCCAGCACTGTCGTGGCAGCCCCAAAGGGAGCTTCAATGTCCCACGTATACTTCTGGGAGCAGACAGGCCTGTACGGGCTACGATGAACCGTAAGCCCTAAACCCTTCCCCCGAAACACTGAACCCGAAACCCGACAAACCCCCAAACGACGAACCCGAAAGCATAAACACCTTAAACCCGAAAAGACCCTAAAGCGACTCACCCGAATCCCGAAACCCTAAACCCTGAACCCCAAACCCTAAACCCTAAACCCTAAATTAAACCCCAAACCCGAACAAAAAAAAAAAAACACAACCTCAAAAGACTCGCCCGAAGACGTGGCGCCTCCTCGGCTGCAATGTCGACCATCGCCTGGATGAGTGGGATGGAGCGATCCAGAACACTCCTCAGGGCTGTTGAGGATGAGGGGGGGGGGGGGGGGGGGGGTTAGGGTTTAGGGTTTTAGGGTTTTAGGGTTTTAGGGTTTTTAGGGTTTTAGGGTTTTAGGGTTTTAGGGTTTTAGGGTTTTAGGGTTTTAGGGTTTTAGGGTTTTAGGGTTTTAGGGTTTAGGGTTGAGGGCTAGGGTTTAGGGCTTAGGGTTTAGGGCTTAGGGTTTAATTGGGATTTAGGGTTTTAGGGTTGAGGGTTTAGTGCTGTGAAGGAGGAGGGCTTCGAGGGTTTCCGGGCGAGTGGGGTGTCTTGGGGTAGAACTCCCGAGGGATTGTTTCTCGGTGTTGAAGTTAAGGGCTTGAGGTGTAGGACCAGTTTACGACCATTTGCTATTTTCCGGGTTTAAGTTTAGGGTAAGCTTGTAGGTTCTGGCTTGAAGCAGAAGGTCCGAATTCCGAATCCATAATCCCTGAACCCTGAACCCCAGACCCCCTGAATTCCTGAACCCCCCCCCCCCCTTCCAGAAAACACCTAAATACCCCACCCCTCAAGAACGCCAAATCCACCTCATAGACTGATAGAACCCTAAAACCCTACACCCTGAACCCTAAATTCCCTACGCCCTATCTGGGGCCCTCTGCTTCAAATCTGTCTTGTAGTCGTTGATGGGCAGCGCAATTCCCCACATATGCGCCTCACAAGCGAATCCTAAACCCTATATGCCTAAAGCATGAAAGCGTGAATCCCCGAATAAGCTCTTAAAGGCCAAACAACCATAAAGCCTCTAAAGCCTTAAAACTCTAAAGCCCTACATGCCAAAACCCTAAACCCTAAAAGCGCAAAACCCAAAAAAGCCTTAAAGCCCTAAAACCCTAGACCCTATAGGATTAACACCTTGAGGCCCCAACCACAACAACCTGAAAACCCTTAAAACAATTCCCTAAAAACCTAAACCCTAAAACCCCAAAACCCTAAACCCTAAAGCCCTCAACCCTAAAATGCCAGACATATAGATTAAAGCCCAAAACGCTGACACTGACTTCTCCAGTCCGCAATGGGTGAAAAAGATGTTAAACCTTCGTATTCCTTCTACGCGAGGAAATCCTAAACCCTAAACCCTACACCCTAAACCCTAAATCCTAAACCCTACATCCCAAACCCTGAATCCTAAACTACTAGCCAAGAAAGGCCACGGGAAGGCTTGGGCATCCAGGCGGGGGTTCATGGGGATCGCATTTCAAGTTTCAGAGTTCAGGGTTCGGGGGGGCGGGGAGGTTTCGGGCTAAGCGTGGAGGGGTGTATGAAGCGCTTTGTTTTTTGGTTTTGGGTGGCGGGAGGTGCGCAGGCTTCTGGAATTTGAGAGTTTGGGGTTGAGGGATTTCATGAGGGACGCTTTGGATTCTATTGGATCCCTAAAACCCAAATCCCTAAACCCTGAACCCAAACCCTAAACCATGTACAACCGTAACCCCCAAACCATAATCCCTACACCCACAAGGTTTGTGGAGGCTTGGGGGTGCGCGGCCCACTGGCGTGCGCAAAGGCATGAAGAGGCCTGAGGTCAGGAAACCCTAGCCATTCAGGGTTTTTAGGGTCAAAGCCCTAGAAACCTGAACCTCAAACTCTGAAGTATGTAATATATATATATATATTATATGTGAATATGTAAACCCAAGGACGTAACCGATAGAAAAAAGAAAAGAAAACACGCATGAAAACAGGACCCTAAGCGCTAAACCCTGTATGAACCCTAAGCCCTAAACCCTAAACCCTACCCCCCCCCCCCCCCCCCCCCCCCCCCTCCCCCCCCTCCCCCCCCTCCCCCCCTGAACCCTGAACCCTGAACCCTGAACCCTGAACCCTAAACCCTAAACCCTAAACCCTAAAACCTAAACCCTAAACCCTAAACCCTAAACCCTAAACCCTAAACCCTAAACCCTAAACCCTAAACCCTAAACCCTAAACCCTCCCCGCCTGCAGCAGCAAGAAGGCCTTGGTGTGGGGCGAGTCGTAGGCCTGGATTGCCAGGTCCACCTTCCAAAGGCAGCGGTTGGCTCCGAGAGGTTCCTAGGTTCGATGTGAATGTATAGTATTGGGTTTAGGGTTTAGGGTTTAGGGTTTAGGGTTTAGGGTTTAGGGTTTAGGGTTTAGGGTTTAGGGTTTAGGGTTTAGGGTTTAGGGTTTAGGGTTTAGGGTTTAGGGTTTAGGGGTTTAGGGTTTAGGGTTTAGGGTTTAGGGTTTAGGGTTTAGCGTTTAGGGTTTAGGGGTTTAGGGGTTTAGGGGTTTAGGGGTTTAGGGGTTTAGGGGTTTAGGGTTTAGGGGTTTAGGGGTTTAGGGGTTTGGGGTTTAGGGGTTAGGGTTTAGGGTTTAGGGTTTAGGGTCAATACTTGGGCCTGAAGGGAGCGCTGGGAATTTTTGAGTCCTATCTACCCTAGGTTAGGGGTCGTGAGCTTAAGGGTTTAAGGGCTTCACGTCTTCAGAGTCTAGACAAGGTTTAGGAGTGCAGGGCACGGGGCGATTTTGGGCTGACAGGAAACACTGCAAGGACTGCCCTCAAACCACATCGGTACACGGATCCCTAGACCCTATCCCTGAACCCAAAACCTGAACCCCCTAAACCCTAAACCCTACACCCTAGACCCCGAGCCCTCAACCTGAACCCCACGCCCGGCCCTTTGCCTTGCAACCCTAAACCCTAAACCCCAAACCCCAAACCCCAAACCCCAAACCCGAAACCCTAAACCCTAAACCCTAAACCCTAAACGCCCAGCAAGCCTCTAGAGGGCAGTGCTCGGCAAACTCGGCATTCAGCTTGTCCTGAAGGCTTTGAGCATGCCCTACATCCTAGGTAGGAATTTAGGGTTTAGGGTTTAGGGTTTAGGGTTATGCTCCATCCAGGGTCAGGGTTTGGGGTTTTGGGTTCAGTGTTTAAGTCTTTTGGGTTTCGGGGGGGGGGGGGGGTTGCGGATGTTCAGGGTTTAGGGTTTTCAGGGGGTTTGGGGGTTTAGGGGGTTTAGAGGGTTTAGGGGGTTTAAACTTTAAGGGGGTAAGGGCTTTCCGTCCTTCTGGTCTCGGGCGCGACTGCTCCAAACACCGCGTGCATACCCAGCACCCGCCGCTCAGAGGCATAAGCCCAAGAGAGGATCCCCAATACCCTTTTCCCTCGACCCTAACCCCGTTTTAGGGTTTAAGGTTTAGGGTTTAGGGTTGAGGGTTGAGGGTTGAGGGTTTAGGGTGCGCGCCCCCAAACCCCAAAGCAATCTCTAGGGCATTTCGAGCCAGAGGACGAGACCCCGCAAACCGCCCTTTGCAATGCTAAGCCCCTAAGCTTTGAAAGGGTTTAGGGGCCCTAAGCTTAAACCCTAAACCCTCTTGTGGGTCTTAGGGGTGAGTTCGACTAACTTAAGCTATGTTCGGGATGAGGGTTTGGCGTTTTAGGGTGACATAGCGTGAGTTCGGATAACTTGGGGGTAACTTAGGGTAACTTAGGGTGACTTGGGGGCTTCAGGTTGACTAACCTTGAACCCTGAGCCCTAAACCCTAGACCCTAAAACCTAACTTGCAAAACCCTGAACCCCAAACCTGGGGCTTTGGGTTCAGAACCTCGTTGTGGCGGACCGGCAGCTCGTCGTACTCTGGGCCTTAAGCGCGCAGCGACAAGCGTCCCGTTTGCGGGTTTAGGGTTTAGGGTTTAGGGTTTAGGGTATTGGGTTTTGGCAGCCTAGGGTTTAGTGCTGAGGGTTGAGGGTTTAGGGATTAGGCTCCAAAATGTGCCACACAAGCCTCGAACCCCACCAGCGACTTTGGGGTGCACAGGATTCTGCTACGGGCGTTGGGGATGTTTAGGGCTTAGGGTTTAGGGTTTAGGGTTTAGGGTTTAGGGTTTAGGGGGATGCAATCTATGTTTTTACATCTGCGGGTTGGTCATCCGTGCAAGTTCCCTTCTAGGAGCACCCCCCAACACAATGCGCACATCGAGCCCTCATCCCTTGACAGAGCCTAAACCCTAAACCCAAGCCCCAAAACCCTAAACCCTAAACCCTAAGGGTCAGTCGGCTCCAGCCGGCCTCTCAAGTGCCCCCCTAGTATAGATCTATGGCCCCAAGGGCCCATGTGCCTAAACGTGGAATGCTTGGGGCCTTAAGGTACCTCCTACATAGGGACTTTGGGGTTCAAGTGTATAAACCTGAGGCACATGGACCCTTAGGGTAAGGCCTCAACTCGAAACCATCAATCCTAAGCCCCTGCACCTAAGCCCTACATCCTACAAGCTTTACATGCCCATGCAGCCATAAACCCTCAAAGCCCGAAAAAACATCCCAAAGATCCGCACTGCCCTAAGCCCTGAACTCTAAACCTTATACACTGTAAATCATAAACTTCAAGCCCTAAACCCTGAATTTTAATATTAAGCTGTTAAATGCGACAGGAACTCCCAAGTATCCGGACACCTGGACTAGATGCCCCGTGCAATGTGGCGGTAGCAGGCCGCTCTTATACGGGTGCTTTGGGGGTCCAGGTGTGCAAACCCCCAAATTAGGGTTTAGGGTTTAGGGTTTAGGATTCAGGATTCAGGATATAGGGTTGGTGGGGAGGAGAAACAAACTGAACCCCAGAGGGCCCTGCATTCACAAAGCACCCGCATGATCTCCACAAATCCCAGGCCCTCTCTGGCCAAGGTCCGCTGGAACCTTCATCGTAGAGTTTAGGGCGTAGCGTTTCGGGTTTAAGGTTTAGGGTTAGGGTTTAGGGTTTAGGGTTTAGGGCTTACGGGGAGGCTCGCGGGCAGAAACTACATGGGACTATAAGTAGGGAATCTACAGCGCAGCCTGTCAGTCACTGCCTGTAACTTCAACCAGTACACCTCAATCCGACAAGCCCTGGTAGCTCCTAAGCAATCAACCGCTGTAAGCTGCAAACGCCTTCAACCCAAACCCTGAACCCTAAACCCTAAACCTTAAGCCCAGAAGCTCGAAACCCTAAACCCCAAACCCTAAACCCTAAACCCTGAACCCTCATGCTTCGTCCCCTCCCCGAAACTCTGGAAGCCCAAAAGTCTCCATCTTAGTTGCTGAGGTCATAAGCCCCCAAAAAGTTTACACTTTCAGTTCTATCTAGGGGGGTTATCGTATCCCAAAAAGTGCAAAGTGTACTCACTCAGCTACTAAGAACTGGGTTACTGAGTACCATGAGCCTCCAAGTAGACCTTTGAGGTTCTGGGGCCACCATCCTGACGCCGAAGCCTCCCCATTCTTCACGGTGTAGGGGTTTAGGGTTCAGGGTTTATAGGGTTTAGGGTTGCCAAACCCACATACTCATTCAGCTACTAAGCAATCTACATACATCCCGAGGATGACTCTTGGGGTCCAGACTCTTTCTCCTGAGGTTCGGCCTACATGGGCTTTAAGGTTTAGGGTTTGGGGTTTGGGGTTTGGGGTTTAGGGTTTAGTGTTTGGGGTTTAGGGTTTAGGGTCCCCTCATAAATCAACAACCCTTGACCCTAAACACGAATATAGGTATTTACGATTTCTTGTGTATTCACTTGCCTTTGTTTTGCGGGGGTGGGGGTTGTTATAGTGTAATCCCTATAACCCTTGTCCGCTACCCAAGCTTCATGCCAGGAAGGGGTTTGGGGCCAAAGGGGCTCTGGTGGTCAGGAGTGAGGCTTGTTTTGGTCAAAAAGAGCTTTATAAGGTTTAGTGTTTAGGGTTTAGGGCTTCAGAGTTTGAGGGTTTAGCGTTCAAGGTCTTCGGGTTTAGAGGTAAGGTCTGGGAGGTCTAGGGAGTCGGGTTTGGGGGTTCCATGTTTTCCGGGTTCGAGGGTTTTGACTCTCAGGTCTATAAGGCTCATATAAGGTTTAGGGTTTATATAGGGTTTATGGTTTAGGGTTTAGAGTGTCTTGTCACCAGGAGCAGTTGGTTGGAGAACCGGGCATCGCGCTGTGCCACAGTGCGGTGGCTGAGGTAGTACCTGTGCTGGATCTAGGACATAGGGTTTAAGGTTTAGGGTTTAGGGTTTAGGGTTGGTTTAGGGTTTAGGGTTTCTGAAACACACTCCAAGGCGTAAAACAGCCTACAACCCCTAAGCCCCACTCCAGATTACCGAGCGGAAGTCCGAGAAACCCGAACTCTAAACCCTAACTCTCAGCCCCTGAACGGGCCCCAAATAAGAAAATCCAAAAGCCCCCCTCCAAACCCACCCAACCCTAAACCCTCAACCCTCAACCCTCAACCAAAAACCCTAAACCCTAAACCCTGAACCCTAAACATCTTGGGCAGTTCAAGTTCACCTTAGCATTCTTTTCTCACAAGCTTGCTCATCCACCCACCCGTCACCCTACAAGACTACACCACTACACCCCGACACCCCCAAACCCTATACCCCTGATGACACCCCTAAACCCCTACACCCCAGATCCTATAGCCGTAAACCCTGAGCCCTAAACCCTAAGCCCTAAACCCTAAACCCCCAAACCACGCTGACCCCGAGAACTTAAACCCTAAACCCTAAACCCTAAACCCTAAACCCTAAACCCTAAACCCTAAGGGCGCAAGGAGGTGATACGCCCGAGCTTGGTTGGCTCCACAGCTGCCGAGGCGACACCTGCCGTGAGGACGGGTTTTGGGGTTTTCGGGTTTTGGGCTAAGAGTTTGGGGTTTAGGGTTTAGGGTTTGGTGTTTAGGGGTTTGGGGTTTAGGGTTTGGGGTTTGGGGTTTAGGGGTTTAGGGTTTGGGGTTTAGGGTTTAGGGTTTGGGGTTTAGGGGTTTAGGGTTTGGGGTTTGGGGATTACGATTTAGGGTTAAGGGTTTAGGGTTTGGGGCGCAGGGCTTTTGGGAGTTGACGATTCAAATTTCAGGGCTTTGGGGAATTAGGGTTTGGGTAGGGCTTTGCGTGCCGGGGGAGGGGGGGGGTTTGGGAGCTTAACGCAGAATTTAACCCAAACCCCTTAAAGCCTACGACTCTGAACTGAAACCCCATAAACCCAAATCCTAAGCCCTAAGCCCCCAAGACAAACCCTATTGACCTCCAAAGCCACCACCCCACGCGCCCCCGCCTCCCCCCCCCCCCGCCCCCATAACAAAAACAAAAAACATCATCATACAACAGCCCCAGCAATCAAATCACAAACCTGACAGAACTGTAAAGCCCCAATTCCAAAAGCCGCCAAAAACAGATCTTGTCAACAAGAGGCCTGAGACCTCAGTTCCCCGATGCAGTCAACCCTAACTCCTTCCCCACCCTAAACCCCAAGCCCTAAACCTAAACCCCAAACCGGTTTAGGGTTTAGGGTTTAGGGTTTAGGGCTTAGGGTTTAGGGTTAAGGGTTTAGGGTTAACCTAAACCCGAAACCTTCAACCCTAGCCCGAAACTCGAGACCCCACGCGGCGGCTTCCCCACGCCTCCCGGGGAGACCTGTGCCTCGCGAAGCTCGATGCAGCCTTCGAGGGGTTGAGGGTTTGAGTACAGGAAACATAGGGTTTGGGGTTTAGGCAGGGTTTAGGGTTTAGGGTTTGGGGTTTAGGGTTTAGGGTTTGGGGTTTAGGGTTTAGGGTTTTGGGGTATCTAGGCTGAGGCATGAGGGGTTTGGAGGTTTAGGGTTAAGGGTTAAGGGTATAGGGTTTAGGGTTTAGGGTTGATGGGGGGTTAGGGGTTTAGGTTTCATGGTTTGAAGGGATTAGGGTGATTAGGGTTTAGGCTTGGAATGGGTTTGGACGCTTGCAGGAGTTGTGAAAGGGCTCTTGCGGATTCGCTGGAGTGGGTTTGGGGGGGGCTTCCTAAACCTTAAACTCTGAACCCTGACCCCCAAACCCTAAACACTAAACCCTTAACCCTAAACCCTAAACCCTAAACCCTAACGCCAGGGTCAAGAGCTTTTAGGGTTCAGGGTGCAGAGCTTCCCTGGCTTGCCTGACATATCCCCTGTTTAGGGTTTAGGGGTTTAGGGGTTGAGGGTTTAGGGTTTAGGGTTTGGGGTTTAGGGCTTAGGGTTTAGGGTACCGCAAGGTTTGGGGCCTGGGGGTTGTAATCGTCTGAGAACTTGTTCTAGAGTAGCGACAGACCCATTTTAAGACGGGGCCCCTTTTCAAAGAGCTTTGTCTTTGTGACTGGCGTTAGGCTTTGTATAGGACTTTTCAATCTCTTGTGGGGGAATGAAAGGCCTAAACCCTGTGCTCCCTAAACGGCCGTTCCCTGCACAAGGTTCGTCGTGCAGTCTCGGCTGGGACGCCTGATCGGATGAGCTCGTCCAAGCACTTGTTCATGAGCCGCTCAATGTAGTTTGCCAGCATGTCCTGCAGAAGGACTTGCTGGGTTTCTGTTTAGGGTTTAGGGTTTAGGGTTTAGGGTTTAGGGTTTAGGACTTAGGGTTTAGGATTTAGGGTTCAGGGTTTGGGGTTTAGGGTTTCTGGCCAAGGAACATACGCCACAGTACCACAAGGTAACCACACTGTGCTCTACATCATCCGAAGAACTTGTGTTAATAACGTTCTTTTAGTAGATCTCCGAGCACCAGGGCATAAACGGTTCCCCAGCTTGTTTAGGGGGGCTTCTAACATCACTTGCCCCCAAGCCCACTAAAAAAACATACACGGAGACACAGACGGAGACAGAAGGCACACGGGCTCCCTGGAAGCGGGCCTAGACAAGCTGAGGATTGAGAGTTGAGGTTTGAGAGTTGGTGAGATTTACGGTTGCAGGCTCAGGCCCTAAAAGTTGGGGGATTTCACACTCCGGAGCCTCCCACAAGGTTTGGGACTTGGGAGCTGTGGGTTGGAAAAGCCCTAAACCCTAAACCCTAAACCCTAAACCCTAAACCCTAAACCCTAAACCCTAAACCCTAATATTGGAGTTTTGTATCGGGAAATTGGAGTTTTGCATCGTCGGGGTTGAGGGCAGGGTGTTAGGCCCGGGATGTTCCGCCTTAGACTAGCAGTCCTTAATAGGGATTGTAGTCATTGCCCCCCTTTTATAGTCCCTAGAAAGGACGGTTGGCATAACTGGGTTGTGCTTTACACCCTTCGAACATGATTTATGAACGGGTTCCCTTATCAGGAAAGAAGGGGAATGGAAAAAGTATCCCAAAGCACAACCCAAACAAGGGGGGACATGCCAGTGCTAGCGCCTCTTCATGTACTTGGTAGCCCAGTAACCATCAGGGCACCTTTTGTTTGGTTGGTTACTTCACAAGGGAAGCCAGAGCCAAAAAAAAGTAAAGGGTATCACTGGGCTACCAAGGTATCAGGGCAAACCCTAAACCCTAAACCCTAAACCCTAAACCCTAAACCCTAAACCCTAAACCCCCAAGTGTAGCGACAGAATCTTGCCCTCTCGGCCTTCTGCTTCTCGAAGTCGGGGGTCTCGAGCAGCGCCGCCTTGCGTGTTTACACAAGACCCTAAAAGCCCTACGAACCCAAAAAAAACCTAAAAGCCCCAAAAACCTGTAAAAAAAAACAAAAACCCAAAAAAAAACACAAAAGCCCTAAAATCCTTATAAACCGCAAGCCCTAGAACCCGGAGTTTAAGGGCCTCTGCGGTTGAGGGCTTTGGGCAGCCGGAGGCTCCACTTTTTAAGGGGTTTAGGAACCCCTAAACCCTAAACCCTAAACCCTAAACCCTAAACCCTGAACCCTAAACCCTTATAAACCCTGGGAGGTACGGAGCATGAGCCTGCTGGTCGTAGTAGGCGGGGTTTGCGGTGAGGCGGCGGAAGAAGTAGGTCCTTTAGGGTTTAGGGTTTAGGGTTTAGGGTTTAGGGTTTAGGGTTTAGGGTTTAGGGTACAACCCCCCCACCCCCCCACCCCCCCAAATGTTTCAGGCTTGGGGTTTACGACCCTCGGGCCGGTTTGCCAGTGAACTAAGTGAGCTCCCAGCTAAATCCTAAGCCACTCTTGGACACAGTGACACAGCATGACAGCAAGAATAACCCCAAGATTGGAACCATACTAGAGCTTCCCCTAAAAGGGTACCCCCTGTATCTACACCCAAAGATACGACCATCCGCTTTTACACCTTCATCAAGGAACCCTAAAAGCAGGCTAAAACTCTAAACTCCAAGCCCTACACCCTAAGCCCTAACCCTGCACCCTAAACCCTAATTTGGGGAAACACACCCCCCGTAGTACTGGATGGCGTTGAGGACAAGCCAAACCTCCACGTGCCTAAACCCTAAACCCTGAGGGTCCAGGGCCCAGGGTTCAGGGTTATCCGGGTTTAGCGTAATCCTAAACCGTACAAAAACAAACATTACCTGAGGTAACCCGAGGCGCTTATAACACCAAACCGCTATGAACTCTAAACGAGGCCTGTTCCCGAAATCATACGAAAGGTTGCTCTCCCTAAGCCCTGAACCCTAAAACCCTAAGTCCTACACCCCCCAAGCCAGCACCCGATGACCCAAAGCCCAACACCCAAGGCAGGGCGTGTCCAGGTGACATAGTCGATGGCTTCCTCGCGTGTCCTCTGAGGTTGCCGCAAGGTTTCCGGAGGGTTTCGGGTTTAGGGTTTAGGGTTTCGGGTTCAGGGTTCAGGGAGTAAGGTTTAGGGTTTAGGGCTACCTCCTCGCGCTGTTGAGCCCAGACACCCTGAGCCCTAAAACCCCAACCCCTCGAATCCTAAGGCCGAAAACTAAGCTAAACCCTATCACGGATGACTCGGAACCCCTACTTGGAGGTTCAGGGTACTTAGTATCCCACTTAAAGTAGAGGATTTAGGCCACGATCCTGACACCGAAGCCTCCCCAGTCTTCACGGTTTAGGGTTTAGGGTTTAGGGTTTCGGGTTGCCAAACCCACATGCGCAGCTCGCCTGATCGTCTTGGCCACAATTTCAGCATTGAGGTGGTCCGTCAGCTGCTCGTGCAGCGAGGACTCCACCTTGTGGAAGGTACGTAGGTCTTGGTGTTTGTTTCGGGGTTTAGGGTTCAGGGTTAGGGCCTAGGGTTTAGGGTTTGAGGTGAACCCCAAACCCTCGAAAACAATGTAAGAAGCCACTAATTCCGATACCAAGCCCTGCACCCTAAACCCTGCAAACCTAAACATAGCCCTAAACCCTAAGCCCTGACCCCCATAGCTCCTGAATTCTAGGTCGGCAACCGGGATACACCCATAATCTCAGACTCTGTGCGCGATCTCAAAAGTAGATCCGCTGTGCTTTGGGTTTCTCAGGGCCTCCCGAAGCATCCGGAAGCCTAACCCCCTAAACCCTAAACCCTAAACCCTAAACCCTAAACCCTAAACCCTAAACCCTAAACCCTAAACCCTAATTAAACCCTAAACCCTAAACCCCAACCCCTTGTTTCTTGATGCGGCGTTGGTGTTAAGGGTAGAAGGGAAGCAAACCCGGAAGCAAGGGAGTAGCGGTTCTGCCTGGGAGTCATAGGAATCGCAGACAGTGCATGTGTTGTTTTCACTGGTCCTGACTCTTTGATTCTGCTTGCTCTTCTCTTGCAATATCTGCAAGCCCCAAAAATGCAAGCAGGCAAAGCAACCCCTCCCCCAACCCTAAACCCTAAACCCTAAACGCTAAACCCTAAACCCTAAACCCTAAACCCTAAACCCTAAACCCTAAACCCTAGGCCCTAAGCCCTAAACCCCAAACCCTAAACCCTAACACCCAACAAACAAATCAATGCCAGGCACCAAGGGGAGCCATGAAGGTAAAAAGTCACAAAGCCGAGGTGCCGGGAACGGCTCGTAAATGAAGCGGCGGTAGAAGTTCTTCTTCGGCCTTAGTGTCGGTGCAGGTCCATGGGCTTACCTGTAGAACCCCAAACCTATCTTGCTACATAGGTTAAGCAGGAATCTTCTAAGGTGCTTTATAGTAAAACACCTAGGCCTTGGGGTCTTTTGGTAAAGCTTAGAGTTTAGAGCTGGGTGGGGGGTAGGGTTTGAAGGTTTTGGAGGCTGATCCCCGGGTGGGAAATCGGGTGGGAAATCGGGTGGGAAAGCTTACGTAAGGCTTATCAAGGGGGACTCAGGGGGGCCAAAACAAGGCTCATGTACCGTAATGATCCACGTACCGATACGGTACATGCTTGCTGCTAACGGGGATTCCTGTCTAGTAGCTTTAGGGCCAAGTATGTACTGTACAGGTATATAGGTACATGGATGGGTGGGGTGAGGGGAGACGGTGTTTGAACCGTAAGACACATGAACCCGCCCGCGGCAACCACAAGCAGCAACAACAAATCTTGAGAATGGGTTCCGCTGCGTCCGGCCATGTGTCGAGAGCTTCCAGCCACAGATCGCAGAACTGAGAAATCGCGAACCCTTTGCCCCAAACCCTAAACCCAAAGCACTACAGCGAAACCCCAATTCCTAGGCCCTGAACCTGCTCCGCGGGAATGATAAGATTTTGACCACCGCATGCAACGGCGTGCAAAACCAAGGGATGGATGGGAAGACCAAGAGATATGAGTGCTTGCAGTGGGCTTGCAGGTGTTGGGTTCAGGGCTTGCGCAGCATGACACCCCTGATTGGCACTTGGTACTCACTTGTGGGCCTTCGTTAAAAACAAGGGGAACTACCTAATTACATAAGATGCTAGACCCAAGAGTAACCTACAAATCGCAAGGGTGCCCTTGTTTTGGTTTAAAGAGGCTGATACGGGAACCTGAACCCTAAGAAAAGGGGCAAAATCCCTACTCTGCGTCCTAGGATTAATCGCTTGTTCTAAGATCGAGTTAGTTGTGAGCCTTACCAAACATCATCGCTGAACCCCGCATTACATCACTACTGAAACCGAGTTCCCTGAACGCTAAACTCTTTACCCTCTGCCCACAACGAAGTCCCGGTTGCTCATGCACCATGATCACGGCGCGGGCTTCCGAGTCGAACTGCGGCCGGCCAGCGCGACCCATCCTAGTTCTTGAGAATGGATGGTTGGGGTTTAGGGCTTTGGGGATTTATCGATGTTGGTGTTCACTTTTTTTTGGGGGAAGGGGTTATCAGCGTGCTTGGTGTTTCTGAACATGCATAATTACTACTGATCTCTCTCTCTCTCTCTCTCTCTGCTCCTGGCTCGCTCGCTTTGTTAAGCTCACCTGCTGGGTTCCGAAGAGGTTCCTGAGTTCGGTTTAGGTCTCCCTTTCAGCCACAATCCTCCCCAAAAGACTCCTCCTCCTCCCCCCCACCCCAACTGCCTAGGATCGAGGGAACATTCTGCAAAACGTGTGGCCGAATAGGGGGTTCAGGGGGTAGGGTTGTTCTAGACTAGGGTCTGTTTGCGAAGCTCCTTTTCTGCATCGTTCAGGAGTGCGTGATAAACTGTTGTTTGATTTAAGAGCGTATAGGCGGGGGGGGGGGACCGTCACCAAAAGAGGGCAACTTTAAGGGTTATCATCAATGGAGACCCCAGACCCTATACTATACCCCAAACTCCAAAACCAACAGAGCAGCTGTTTTCGGGCTCTGGCGAGGCCCGCTCCATGTACTGTAACAACCTGATTAGGGTGTATTTCAGGAATCTATAGGGTTTAGTGTTCCGCGGGCTAGGCTTCAAGGTTTAGCCCCGAAACCCTAAACCCTAAACCCTAAACCCTAAACCCTAAACCCTAAACCCTAAACCCTAAACCCTAAACCCTTGAGCTGAGCCTGGGATGCCAGAAAACCCCTACACTGAGCAGCGCGTCATCTGCAGCACGTCGGTGATGGGAAAGTCCACCTGAGCACGTGGCCCTACCATGTCTTTTCTTTTCAGGTTTCAGGGGGGCCTCCAAAAGGAGCTAACTTTTTTAGAATGCAATTCGGTTTCTAAGGCAATGGTGTTGCAGGGTGTGGGGTTTAATGTTTGTTCAGGGGGAACCTCGGTGTTAAGGATCTAGGGAGCTAAGGTTATTCGTTTGTTCTTCTGTCCTTGCCATCTGGGCGACTGTTGCGTGCTTCGCGCTGCCAAAGCTTCTGCCGGCCACAGACCAACAAAAGCTTTGGGGTTTGGGGTTTAGGGTTTAGGGTTTAGGGTTTAGGGGGGTTTGGGGGTGGTTTGTAGCCGGCAAAGCGACATAAGAGACGTGCTCCTCACTAGAATTGGAGCTTGTGAAGGCAACACGATGCTGTAGGTGCGAACATCGGGGAGCTATATTGTCAGGTATGGGGTTGCAGGTAAACTTTCTTCCACAACCCTAAACCCTAAACCCTAAACCCTAAACCCTAAACCCTAAACCCTAAACCCTGAACCCTAAACCCTAAACCCTAAACCCTAAACCCTAAACCCTAGACCCTAAACCCTGAAACCCTTACACGGGGCTTTGATCGGCGGCGGGGCGCATAACGCTTCAGCTGCCCGTCGTAGTACTCCGTGCCCTTGATAATCACCTGAGCAGTAGGCTTTACAGGGATAAGGCCTCTAGGGCTTGGGATAGGGTTTGGGGTTTGGGGTTTGGGGTTTGGGGCTTGGGGCTTGGGGCTTGGGGTTTGGGGTTTGGGATGTGGGGTTTGGAGTTTGGGGGTTTGGGGTTTGTGGTTAGGGCTTTGGGCTTTGAGCTTTGAGGTTTTTAGTGTTTTGGGTTGAGAGTTTACGGTTAGGGAGCCTGTTTTTTTTCAAAGTGGGCTCTACCTATAGGGAGCTAGAGTATCCAGATAGCACTCGTCACAAGAGGGGGCGTGTTTCATGACTAGCGCGCAGATTTGGATCTCGGAAGGTCCAAGTACCCAATTGTTTTTGGATGTTCTCCCTTACACGAACAGTCCTTACTGGGGCTTCTAATCGGGGGTACTAAACTTCCTACTACCCTAAGGGTCCATGTACCTCATTGTTATATACTTGGGCCCCCAAGTCCCTATCAAGGAGGTTCAAGGGCCCAAGTATTCCATACTTAGTATTCCATATTTAGGCACATGGACCCTTAGGGTTAAGGACTGTTGGTACAAGGGGGAACATCCCAACCTACGTTTATTGTGCTAGAGCCGCCGAACTTTTAGGGTTTGTAATGGCTTTCTGCGACCTGAAACAATGGACTTGCACTACTAGGGTTTAGGGTTTAGGGTTGGGGTTTAGGGTTGAGGGCTGTGCGTTGAGGGTTTAGGGTTTGGGGCGGACCCCTACCCCAAATTCTTCAAAACCAGAAAGCCCTGAAACATACACCCTCAACCCCAAAACTGGAAACCCAAGGCCCCCAAACTCCCCAAACCACTCAAACCCTCTAAATCCTAAACCCTAAACCCTGAAGCCTGAAACAGAAACACGACTCAAGTTTTTGGACCAGCTTGAAAAAGGATTCAGGGCTTGAGGCACCAGAGTTAAGAGCGGCTTGGGAGCCCTTTGCGAGACCTTGGGGTTTAGAACCCCAGGGCTCAGGGTGTTCTAAGGGTTTAGGGTTTAGGGCTAGACAAAGCCAAACAACCTGAAACAAAAGAAAGCAAGCAAGAGTACGGCACATCTCCCAAGCCCCAAGCCCTAAAACACGACAACTCCAAAACGTCAATCGTGCAATTCCTCTGAACATGTTCCTACACATCATGTATCATTTGATCCTCTGACACCAAGAAGGGAAGTACAAAATGTAAAGTTCACCTGTTGGCACCCTAAACCCTAAACCCTAAACCCTAAACCCTAAACCCTAAACCCTAAACCCTAAACCCTAAACCCTAAACCCTAAACCCTAAACCCTAAACCCTCAGCAT
The DNA here is from genome assembly GCA_905221605.1 of Symbiodinium natans. Taxonomy (NCBI): domain Eukaryota; class Dinophyceae; order Suessiales; family Symbiodiniaceae; genus Symbiodinium; species Symbiodinium natans. Next base: position 1,555,516 of record CAJNDS010002079.1, on the reverse strand, counting down.
AAGCCCCGGCTGGGGAATCTGCGAGATGAGCCGGGAAGTTCACACCCCACGCCAGCGTCGACGTGGAAATCAGCACCTCAGGGGAGTCGGGTTTAGGGCTTTTAGGGTTTAAGGGTTTAGGGTTCAAGGGTTTAGGGTTTAGGGTTTAAGGGTTTAAGGGTTTAGGGCTTAAGGGTTTAGGGTTTAGGGTTTAGGGTTTAAGGGTTTAAGGGTTTAAGGGTTTAGGGGTTTAAGGGTTTAGGGTTTAGGGCTTAAGGGTTTAAGGGTTTAAGGGTTTAGGGTTTAAGGGTTTGAGGGTTTAAGGGTTCAGGGTTCTTAGGGTTGAAGGGGTTAGGGAGTCGGGTTCAGGGTTCTTTGGCTTTAGGCTTTATAGGCTTCAAAGGGTGGGTTTTTAGGGTTTACAGAGCTTCTGGATTTTGTCTTTGTTTAACAAGCTTGGCGCGGAGGGGGTCATGTGGTGTCGCGAGAGACGCACATCAACTAGGCTTCCAAGCATGGGGGGCCGGGGGTTTAGAGGTTTCGGGGTTTAGAAATAAGGTTTAGGGTTTCGGGTTTCGGGGTCTGCGGGTTCCATTCTAGGGGGTTAGGGTTTCGGGCTCAGGATCAGAGAGATTCAAGTTCAGGAAGCCCCAGAGGGGGGAGGGGTCTTGGAGAGGGGACCACAGCGCTGAATTAGGGAAATTCTGGTTTCGGGAAGACCGGTGCTGCGGTGGACCCAGAATATGAAAGACCATAAGCCCGAAACCCGAAACCCTAAACCCTAAACCCTAAACCCTAAACCTTAAGCCCGCAAGCCCTGGCAGGGGCCCAGCTCCCAAGCTCTAACAGAGCAAACTTGTCTGAGGGTAGTCACATTGGTCCCGTAGTATGGGCCCTTAAATGGGGACCCCTTATAGACCCCTTATAGACCCCTTATATACCCCTTATAGACCCCTTATAGACCCCTTATAGACCCCTTATAAACCCCTTATAGACCCCTTATATACCCCTTATAGACCCCTTATAAACCCACGGGCCGATACTTCAGAACCCCTTGAAGAAGGTAAGGGACCAGATGACTTACCCTTAGACAAACCGGGCTGAGGATGAACTATAAGGCCTACCTCAAGAGTCCCAAACATGCCGGTGCTTTGTGCGACCAAAATCCCTCAAAAGCACCCCCCCGCCCCCCACAGATAAACGTATTTTCCATTTTTGAGGCACTCGCAAAATCTAAACCATAAGACCTAAGCCACCAAGGTAAGTGTGGGGCCCTAAGCCCTAAACCCCAAACCCCTGCACGCCCAAACCCCCTAAACCCCGAAACCCCAAACCCCAGACCCCGGACCCCAAAACCTAGACCCTAAACCCAACTACCGGCAAGTGTGAAGTGTGGGGGGGGGGGGGGGTGGCTTTTACCAGCCGAAGCTGAGAGGGGCGCCATGATCTTCGCCTCGACGAAGAGCTCCTCAACCACCTTCCCACGTTCGGGGTTGAGGGTTGGGGGTTTAGGGTTTAGGATTAGAGTTTAGGGTTTAGGGTTTAGGGTTTAGGATTTAGGATTTAGGGGTTTGGAGTTTCGGGTTTAGGTTTTAAGGGTTTGGGCGGTGTAGGGGTTAGGGTGAAGGTTGGGGATTTAGGGTCCAAGGGCTTACCAAATTCTAAGGCCTAAAGCCCATTCCCTAAACTCTATACGCACACTACACCTCCATGGCCTAAAGCCCCCAACGCCCCGAGCGTGCAGGTCCCAATCAAGACCCAAAGCCTAGTGTCCGTTGAGGGGGTTTAGGGTTTAGGGGGCTTTGGGGGTTGAGGGTGCTCGATGCCATAGTCGGGGGAAATCTAGCCTACTAACCCTAAACCCTAAACCCTAAACCCTAAACTTGGTTTTGGATGGATGGTCAGCACTGCGGGCCAGGCTTTAAAGGCAGGGAAGCCTCATCGCTCGACTCATGCTTTCCTCGGCACATGTGAATCTGTCAACCGAAAATCCCAAACCCCAAACCCTACAACCCTACAACCCCAAAACCCTAAAACCCTAAAACCCAAAAACCCCCAAACCCTAAAACCCTAAAACCCTAAACCCTAAAACCCTAAAACCCGAAAACCCTAAAACCCTAAAACCCTAAAACCCTAAAACCCTAAAACCCTAAAACCCTGAACCCCTAAAACCCTAAAACCCTAAAACCCTAAACCCTGAACCCTAAAACCCTAACCCCCAAACCCTAAAACCCTAAACCTGGCCTTCCGGTCCCTCTCGGGAAGTCCGGCGTGGTGGATGCCGATTCCAAACTCAAGGGTGTGCTTGAGGCTCTGGTCTGTGACCTCTCGAAACTTTCGGGCTCTAGGCCTGCAGGGTTTCAGGGTTATAGGGTTTAGGGCTGATAAGGGCTTGGGGTTGAGGGTTTTAAGGCTTTTGAGGTGCTTGAGGGTTTGAGGGCTTTAGGGCTTTAGGATTTTAGGAGTTGAAATGGGCTGAGACAAGGGTTTATAGGGTTCGTTTCAGGGCTTATCGGGCTTGTCAACATTAAGGGGCTTAGGGCGTGCAGAGTTCAAGGCTCCGGGGCCTTTCAAGTTTAGGGTGCAGAGTTCAACCCTAAACCCTAAACCCTAAACCCTGAACCCTGAACCCTGAACCCTAAACCCTAAACCCTAAACAGCCCTAAACCCTAAGTAGGGTTTAGGAAGGTTAGGATGAAGGATTTACGGTCTGTCTCTGCCAGGCCTTGGGGCACTAACCCTTCCCGCAAGCCCCCAAACCCTAAACCCTCTGAACCATTTAAACCCTGAACCCTGAACCCTAAATCCTAAACCCTAAACCCTAAACCCTAAACCAAAAACCCTAAAACCCTAAACCCTTGAAGCCCTTAACCCTTCAAACCCTAAACCCTGCACCCTAAACCCTACACCTTTTAAACCCTTAATCCTAAACCCTAAGCCTTAACCCCCTCCCCCTCCACTTTCTCAGTCCCTGGCTCTTCGTGTGGCGTACCTGGCGGCTGGCCGCAAAAAAATAGGGCGGACATGGCGAAGCAGGGAATACAGTCGGTTTATGGTTGAGGGGGTTTACGCCAAGGGTCCAGGTACCATGTCATTATATACTTGTACCTAGGAAGCACTTTAAGGCCCAAATGTTCCCTGTTTAGGTGTACCTGGACCCTTGTAGGTACGGGGGGCAAGGAATCTGGTTTTGGGGTTTCAGGGTTGTGGGTTTTGTCTTTGGCGGCTTCCTGAGGATAGCCCATATCCCTGTGAAAGGACGAGGAGTCTCTGCTCTATTGGATCTATGTTTCCTTTTGGTAGGGTTTAGGGTTTAGGGTTTAGGGTTTAGGGTTTAGGGTTTAGGGTTTAGGGTTTAGGGTTTAGGGTTTAGGGTTTAGGGTTTAGGGTTTAGGGTTTAGGGTTTAGGGTTTAGGGTTTAGCGTTGAGGGTTTAGGGTTTAGGGTTTAGGGTTTAGGGTGTAGGGCTGATATGGAACTAGGACGCACTAGGTACTTGGAGGTTCTGGGTACTTCTGACCCAGTTTTATGCCACTCATAAGCCCCTGAAGTGCCCTAATAGGGATATCACTGGGCTAGAAGGACAGTTCTAGGCTAACAAGTACCATGAACCTCCGGGTATTGGGTCACACTGGGTACGGCTATCCTCTACAACTCTATGGAGCGAAGGGAGGATCGAAGTCTGCTTCCCTAAACCCTAAACCCTAAACTCTACACCCTAAACCCTAAACCCTAAACCCTTGGGGAGCAGCCCCAAGCCGGGCTGCGCTGGTGCAAGAGGCACCCAGGCGTGCATCAAAACCCTAACCCCTAACCCCTAACCCCTAACCCCTAAACCCCGAAACCCCAAACCCCAAACCCTAAACCCTAAACCCTAAACCCTAACCCATCCCTGCTGTGCAAGCTCCGGCCTGCCTCGACCTTTCCGGAAATTTAGGGTATTCTTCTCGCTGTGCGATCGTGCTCACGCGTTTCCCCTCCGACTTCCGCGGGCTACACAGTGTTCAAAGTTAATAAGTGAGGATCCTTACATCAGACTTGAAGGAATTCTCCGCCGTGGGGGTCTGGCTTGTGAAGCCCTCAACCCTAAACCCTCGAACCCTGAAGGCAAAACCCTAAACCCTAAACCCTAAACCCTAAACCCTAAACCCTAAACCCTAAACCCTAAACCCTAAACCCTAAACCCTAACACTGGCAACCTGAAGCACCAAGAGGAAACCACATGTCCAGGAGGACTCCAGCTCGTGCGGCTCCATCTTGCAGAACTGATGAGGATCTTCGTCGGGATCCGCCGACCTTAGCCGCTCAGCCCTACACTTGTTGTCCCTAAACTCTTCGGGGGTAGTTTCGTGGTCCCTTAGTCTGGGCCCCCCAAAGAAGGGGACCTCTTATATTCCCCTTATATGCCCCTCAAAACCCAAGGGCCCATGCTGCAGAACCCTTTCAAGACGGGTTTAGGGACCATGTAACTTCCCTTAGATAAAACCTGAACCCTGAATCCCAAACCTTAAACCCTAAACCCCAAGCTCTGGTGTCTAACCAGGGGTTGCGGGCTTAATCGCATGCCCTAAGCCCGCAAACCTCATTTGCAGTGTGAACCCGGGCAGTGCAACTCCCCGACGCGCTGAGACTCTGAGGGTTTAGGGTTTAGGGTCTAGACGCACGGAGAAGTAGATATGCAGGTTGAGGCGAGTGGGTAGTGATGGTCCAGAAAGACTGACGTCTCGTTGAACACCAGGCGTGTTGCGAGGTAAGCACGGAGCCCAAACAGAAGAATGCAACCGTGCAAGGCATGGTCCTAAATCCCAGGCCCCAAAATGCAAAACCTTGCACTTAAGCCCTTGAAAACACCCCTGAACCATCAAACTGAAACCAACAAACGGCAACCCAACGCTCTCGAAACCATTCTCGTCTCGACCCCCCTAAACCCTAAACCCTAAACCCTAAACCCTAAACCCTCTCACCCTTCAAGTGTGCGGCATGAACGCGACGATGTCCAGCGCGGTGAGTCGCGTCTGACGCCTCGGGTCCCGACGGCTCTTTGAGTCTTATAGGGTTTTAGGGTTTAGGGTTTAGGGTTTACCAAGACCTCCTGCTGTAAGCACCTTTCGATACCTTTGACAAAGAAGCCCTATTAAGACTTCAGAAATTCGGGTGCCCTTTGGTTTCAGGGTTTAGGCCGTCACAGGGACCTACTTCAAAGTCGTGTCGTCTCTTGCTGCAGCCGAAGATCCGAGATGAGACAAAGATCAGCGTGGGCTTGGTTCCATCCTCAGCAAAGCAAGAATACTCCCTTCCCACGAACATTCAAACCGTCCTACCCCTAGTAGGAAGGATGCCACACAATTCTATAACAAGCAACAACAAGCAAATTTACTATTGGGGGGGTAAGGAGGCAGGGCAGTTTACATTTTCGGGGAAGGCGATTGCTCCTTAGGGAGTATTGACTGGGTTGGCCCTTAAAACTCTCTGCAATATGTGTCATTCTTAAGATCCTCTGAAATACAGCTAGGGGAACAATCCTAAGCCCGAAATTTAAAACCCTACCCTACACCCTACACCCTACACCCTACACCCTACACCCTACACCCTACACCCTACACCCTACACCCTACACCCTAAACCCTAAACCCTAAACCCTAAACCCTAAACCCTAAACCCTAAACCCTAAACCCTAAACCCTAAAAACCCTAAACCCTAAACCCTAAACCCTAAACCCTAAACCCTAAACCCTAAACCCTAAACCCTAAACCCTAAACCCTAAACCCTAAACCCTACACGAATATGAGATAGTCCCAGGTCCTGCGGGAGGACTCCTTCCTTGAGCTTCAGAAATTATGGCAGTGCCGCAGGGGTCTGCATTCTGTAGGTTAAGAGGTTTGAGGCCTCTTTGCTAGCTTGAGCCTGAACTCTAAACCTTCAAAAACCCTAAACCCTAAACCCTAAACCCTAAACCTTCAACCCTAAACTGGAAACCTTCAACCCGATACTTAGCGCAGGTTTGCCAAGCACCTTGTACGGGGTTTCGGGCTTGAGGTCGTGAAGATTTGGGACTTTCCTCTTGAGGGTGTTGGGGTCGAGGGATTTTCGAAGGATCGGGGATGAGGATACTTAGAGGTTGGGGCTTAGGACTCCTATGGGGTTGAGCTGGGCACGCTAAAACCCTAAAACCCTAAAACCCTAAAACCCTAAAACCCTAAAACCCTAAAACCCTAAAACCCTAAAACCCTAAAACCCTAAAACCCTAAAACCCTAAAACCCTGAAACCCTGAAACCCTGAAAGCCTGAAACCCTAAAACCCTAAAACCCTAAAACCCTAAACCCTAAAACCCTAAAACACTCAACCCTAGAAAACCCTAAAACCCTAAAACCCTAAAACCCTAAAACCCTAAAACCCTAAAACCCTAAAACCCTAAAACCCTAAACCCTAGAAAACCCTGGAAAACCTAGAAAACCCTAGAAAACCCTAGAAAACCCTAGAAAACCCTAGAAAACCCTCGAAAACGCTAGGAAACCGAGAAAACCCTAGAAAACCCTAGAAAACCCTAGAAAACCCTAGAAAACCCTCGAAAAACCCTAGAAAACCCTAGAAAACCCTAGACAACCCTAGAAAACTCTAGAAAACCCTAGAAAACCCTAGAAAATGCTAGAAAACCCTAGAAAACCCTAGAAACCCTAGCAAACCCTAGCAAACCTTAGAAAACCCTACAGAACCCTAGAAAACCCTAGAAAAACCCTAGAAAACCCTAGAACCGGGCAGGGTCCGCGCCGGCTTCACGGCGTGGTTCTTGATGGCATGGAAGCATGGCTTGTTCATCTGAGCCATGCGCGCGACCTCAGCATCGCCCCCCCTAACCCTAAACCTCTTAACACTCCTGAACCTTTTAGGGTTTAGAGTTTAGGGTTTCTGGTTAAACCTCCTAAATCTCCTGAAGCTCCTAAATCTCCGAAACAACCCTTTTGGGTTTAGTGCTTTGGGGGTTTCAAGGTTGTAGGGTATAAAGGAACCGCTTTGAGGATGCGACGGACTGCGCGGATTTAAGCTTCCTCAAAATCAGGATCTTTCACTTGGGGTTCAGGAATGTTGAGACATAGTCCCGAACCGGGTGAGGGAAGGAGGTTTACAGGGTCTCGGGTTTAAGCACCCGGGGCCATGTCCAGTCAGTCTTTAGGCTTCGTAGGGGTTAAGGGCCATATATGTGCTTAGAGGCCCACTCGGCCCATGGTGCGACGTGAGCAAAACTCCATACACCCTAAACCGTAAACCCTGAACCCGAAACATCCCTAAACCAAAGCCCTGAAGCCCTAAGCCCCATGCAAACCTTACCTTTCAATTTGAGATTGCTGCTGAAGCTCCCCAAAAATGGAAATCTCCCTCAGGGGCCATGTACCTAAATATGGAATGCTTGGGCCTCAAAAAACCTCCTCTACAGGGACTTTGGGGCCCAAGTATATAATAGTGAGGTGCATGGAGCCTTAGGGTCTCATCCCTCGAGCGCAGGGCTTCGGGCGGGGTATTATAGCATCAATATAGGGACCATAAGGGACCGGAACTATTCCGACCCCTATAAGTACATGTCAAGATGCGCTTGGTGTCCAAAGGCATCCCCTGTACCGTGGCTCTAAACCCTCAACCCTCAACCCTCAACCGTAAACCCTAAACCCGAAACCCCAGACCCTAAACCCTTAACCCTAAACCCCAAACCCTAAACTCGGGTGCCCACAAAGTGCTTCTCCGGGTAGCCCTGAATGTGTGCCGTCATCGGCACAGGCCTCACAGCGCACTAAATCCCAGTCCCAAAAAACGAAAAACCCTAAACCACACTCTGTACATTTAGGGTTTAGGGTTTAGGGTTTAGGGCTTATACACCATCAAGACCAAACAGAAACCCAACAACTGCTGCAAGCCGTAAACCCTAAATAAACCCTAAACCTTAACCCGTGAACCCTAAACCCTGTAGCAAAAACCCTACACAGCCTAAACCCTACAAGACAGATGCACCCTAAACCCTAGAAACCCTAGAAACCCTCAAGTCATCAACTGGCCTCACGGACGGCTTGAAGTTGTAAAGGCCAACCTCAGCAACATTTTGCGGCCAGGGTTTTGGGTTTCGGCTTGAGGGTTTACAGGGCTGTGGGGTTTATAGATCTCAAGGCTTCCGGCTTGGGGCCTTCGGGATTAAGGGTTCAGGGTTTGGGGCTTGGGGGCTTGGCTGGGGGGGGGGGGCTCAAGTGGTGGAGGGGAGGAGGGAAGCTGTAGGGCTTGAAAGCAGGCTTGTAAGTAGGGAGTCAGCCGTGTCTTGAACGTCTAAGCTGTAAAGAGTCCTCACTGAACCTTAGCAAAACACATGCAAACGCAACCTACACCCTGAACCCCGAACACAGGTCCCTACCCAGACACCCGAATCCTTCTACAAGTAAGAGCCATCATGGAACACGACCGTTCTTCCCATCTAGCACTTTCGAGATGGAACCCCCAGTGTCGCAGACTCAGCCCCTTGAAGTGATGTTTTAGGGTTTAGGGCTTAGGGTTCAGGGTTTAGGGTTTAGGGTTTAGGGTTTAGGGTTTGAGGATCACTCAGATTAGGGTTTAGGGTTTGAGGATCACTCAGATGTTTCCTTTCAGGGGATGCGCAGAGGCTTAACGGAAAAATGCCCAGGCTCTTAGCTGTTTGTCTTCCAGGATTTCAGGTAAACGCTTCTTTCTTTTTCGAGAACCCTAAACCCTAAACCTTAATCCTAAACCCCAAACCCTAAACCCAAAACCCTTCGGTAGTTCCCACCGTTGAATCCACGTGGCGATGCCAATGCCAAGCCAGTCTGCGATGTCATGCGCGTTGGCCAGAGCCTCAGCAGACGGACCCTGGGCGTTTAGGGTTAAGGGCTTAGGGTTTAGGGTTTTGTAATTGGAGCAACCCTTTCGGACCTTTGCACAAGGCGGACCTGCGCACCCAATCAATGCTCTACACCTGCTTAAGGGTGCCCAAACACCAAACCCTGAAGCCTGAACCCTAAACCCTGGACAAAAGCCAGCTGCTGGTCTAATGCCGGGTTTCGTGCGTCTTCTGCGTCCCAGAGGGTGCTCCAAGTGTTGTTTGGGGTGTGGGGCTTAGAGCGTCAGCTCCCTAAAACTCAAACCCTCCAACTCTAAACCCTAAACCCGATAACAAACCCAGAGGATCCATGTACCTATATAGTATATTCTTGGTCCCTAAAGCTACTATATAGGAACCCCTTTAAGGCCCAAGTATATACTATATCGGTACATGGATCCTTTGGGAAAACAAGGTGTGTCTGTCTACTGACCTCCGTCAAGCCAGCCTCTCACGGCCCCAAGCCCTAAACACGAAACTTCCCAGACCCTAAACCCTAAAACCTAAACCCTGCACCCTAAACCCACACGAAACTTCCCAGGCCCTAAGCCCTAAACCCTACACCCCAAACCCTAAACCCGAAACTTCCCCCTATTTCCAGGGCCCAGAGTCCTAAAAGAATTTAGAGCGCAGAGGGGCGATTCGGGGGTCACCTTGTTCCTCCAGCCTCCTTAGGAGGGATATCTCCGTCAACTTCCCCTTTCCGTTGAAAGGGTTTAGGGTTTAGGGTTTAGGGTTTAGGGTTTAGGGTTTAGGGTTTAGGGTTTAGGGTTTAGGGTTTAGGGGTAGGGATTGGAGGTTCGGGTACTAACCCGATTCTGAGTGTAGCCAAAAGCGACTCACAAGCCCCTGAGCAGTGTTTTACAATTCGGTATAAGTAGACTTCTAATTGGGCTACTAAGCACCCCACACCGATTTCATCTCTTGAACCCCTAAACCCTAAACCCTAAATCCTAAACCCTAAACCCTAAACCCTAAACCCTAAAACCCTAAACCCACCTACACCTACTTGAAGGTAAATGGGCAGCCCTCGATGGCGACCGCAGCACCTGCGCGCCTCCCCCCTTCCTGGGTGTCTGGCCGTGCTTAAGCCCACAAAGCGGATGGCCTGAAGAACCCAGACGCTAAACCCTAAGCCCTAAGCCCTAAGCGGTTTAGATTCCTGGTTTAGGGTTCAGGGTTTAGGGCTTAGGGCTTAGGGCTCAGGGCTTAGGGCTTAGCCTAAGCCCTAAGCGCTGAGCCCTGAGCCCTAAGCCCTAAGCCCTAAGCCCTAAGCCCTAAGCCCTAAACCCTAAACCCTACACGGTGAACCCCTAAACCCTAAACCCCCGAGTGTAAGGGGGTTGAGTTTAGGGTGGGCTGTAGAGCTTACCGGCTCTTGGGGTTTTGGTGTTCGTAGGCTCAGAGCCTTGGAGGATTCAAGGGGTTTTAAAGGAGAAACCCTTGAGTGAACATGCACCCGTAACACATACCCTGTTTTGTAAAGAAAAGCCTTTCAGGGTATGGGTTGCTCCACAACCCTATGCCAAAACCTGACCAAAAAACTAGGGCCTAGGGATTCAGACCCAGCCCCCCAGCCACAGCCCTCCTCAAGCGCCGAGGGCCCAAAACACTCGACGTTTATGGCTGTAGGTCCCCCAAAAAACCTGGGGCCCTCTGAGAAGAACCAAAGCCCCACTTCTCGGTGATTTAGGAGCATGGAGGTCTGGAACCCTTACATCTCATGCCTGAAAGCCCTGAAAATCCTTGCCTGAGAAAAGAACAGATTCTCCAACCCCAGATCGCTCTGAGATTGAAGTCCGTTAAGGGTTTTAAGGCCTTGGGGTTAGAGCACTCTTACGATACCACAAAAACAGTTCAGGACCCTAAGTTACATGTAGGGGCCGAACTAGGGGACAAGATTTAAAAGGTTTGGGGAGAATCGAGCACACCAGGATGGACAACATCGCAAGCTCATGGGGTGGAAGAGGTCTGGAAGGGCTGAGACATGGTGTCAACTCCCCCACCCATGAGCCCTAAGATCCCCTAGGCCCTAAGCCCCTAAGCCCTAAGCCCTAAACCCGAAACCCTAAACCCTAAACCCTAAACCCTCCCAAGGCAGGGCGATCCCAACGGCCTTGTCCAAGTTGCAGGAGATGTAGCGCATCCGGGACCTCCATGCTCTCTCCGCTTCGTTTGGGTTAGGATTTAGGGTTTAGGGTTTAGGGTTTGGGGTTTAGGGTTTAGGGTTTAGGGTTTGGGGATGATAGTAGAGGGGGGGGTACTAGAATCCTTACTTGGCTGCACTCAGAAGGGTACGTAGCTGTAAATTATATTTTTAGCTGCCTTACGAAGGAACCCAATAAACCGTTTCAATAAACCCCAAAAAGGCTAAGGACCTAAAGCTACAGTAAAGCACCACAAAGCTCATTAAGGACTGCTAGTATAAGGGGGAACATCCCAAGGCTTCGTGTTTTTGGGTTTAGGGTTTAGGGTTTAGGGTTTAGGGTTTAGGGTTTTGAAAGGTGTGAGTTTTCCAAGGGTGTTCTCGGTGGCGGCTTTGCAGATTCTACTCGACCCTCCCTCATTAAGAACCTAAAGCCTACTTTTATTACTTTTGAAGCACCTTATAGGATTCTCAGGCAATCTACAAAAACAACGTAAGCTTTGGGTTTTGAAGGTAGACCGTAAGCCCCAAACTTGTGCAACTGTGCAGCTGAGCACAGGCTCACCCCCAACACACCCCCCCCCCCCCCCCCCCCCCCCAACAAAAACACACAAAAAAAAAAGCAAACCCCTAAGCCCAAAACCCCAAACCCCGAACCCTAAACCCTAAGCCCTAAGCCCTAAGCCCTAAACCCTAAACCCTAAACCCTAACCCCTAAACCGTAAATAAACCCTAAACCCAAAGAAAACACGCTCTGAAAGCATGCTGGGGTTCCCTGCACAATGACCTCGAGGACTGGGCCGCGGTCCTGCCACAAACTTCGGGGGTCTCAGGGGGTTTTGAGGGGTTTAGGGTTTAGGGTTTTGAGGGGTTTAGGGTTTAGGGTTTTGAGGGGTTTAGGGTTTTAGGGGGGTTGCTGCATATGCCATCTGGATGCAACCCTAAGGGTCCATGTACCTCATTATTACATACCCGGGCCCCAAAGTCCCTTTTCTAGGAGGTACCTCAAGGCCCCAGTATTCCACATGTAGGTGCATGGACCCTTAGGGTAACCTTGAACCCACTAGGACTGACGATGCTAGCAGAGATCGGCGGCATTGAGGGCCAAGCCTGGCTTCTGTTCAGCTCTTGTTTAGGAATAGAAGGGCCCTTTTGCCTGTTTTAATTGTTACTAGATTATGGTACATACTTATTTCTGGTGTAGCTTGTACCCGGATTGTACCCACATAGAGAATTCCTGGTGGGTTTCTGTCTCATTTCCATGTTAGGTCCATGGTAGGAACATGAGGACCCTTTACCTACTTCGGGCTTCCCGTCGGGCTTAGGGTTAGGGTGGTTTAGGGTTGCGAATTTAGGGTGCAAGAGCAAACTGGACAGCTGATGGTAGAGGAAAAACAAATGCATCCAAACAAACATTTGTTTGAAGATCTTAAACGCCGACACGAAGGACTTTGCCACCGGGATGGTGGTTTAAGGTTTCGGGTTTAAGGTTTAGGGCTCAGGGCTAAGGGTTGCGGATCTTAGTTGCTGAGTCCAGAAGCGCCAGAAAGTGTGCACTTTGAGATCTATAGGGGATTATAGGATCCCAAGAAGTGTAAAGTGCACTCATTCAGCTACTCAGGGATGGGCTTTGCGCGTAAAACCCATGGATTCTTCCTGAAAATGAAGCCCGAAAGGGTCAAGGCGGTCTCAGGGCTGAGGGTTGAGGACGATGCAAGGGTTTAGGGTTTAGGGTTTACGGTTTAGGGTTTAGGGTTTAGGGTTTAGGCCATCGCCTGCCCCAGGAGGTGGATCTCGTCGATGATGACAAGACCAACCTTTCGCACGTACCTTGCAGCGCAGAGGCCTGGAGGTTTTAGAGTTTTGGGTTTAGGGTTTAGGGCCAGTCTAGGGTTTAGGGTTTAGGGTTTAGGGTTTAGGGTTTAGGGTTTAGGGTTTAGGGTTTAGGGTTTAGGGTTTAGGGTTTAGGGTTTAGGGTTTAGGGTTTAGGGTTTAGGGTTTAGGGCCAGCTTAGGGTTTATAGGGTATAGAGCTACCTGTTGATACCAAAACATGCCAATTTGCAGGTTGCCTAAGAAGCCTATGTGGGGCTTGATAGTCATAACCTGCCAAAATCAGACTTTGGGTTACTGAGGTAAAACCTATGCTGAAAACCTCTACCGGCCATCCCTCCCCAACAGCCTTCTGCTCAAGGGCGAGTTTTCAGGGTAGGGTTGAGAGTCTAGGGTTTCGGGTTTAGAGTTTAGGGTTTTCAGTTTAAAGTTTACGGCTTACAGTTTTGCATCGTCTTGGCATATTCGGGTTGTTAGGCCTCAGTTGAAAATCTTTGCGGCTCTAGTGTTTTCTGGCTTTGAAGGAGCGTGGAATCATTTTGTACCATTTGTTGTTCTTGTTTTCGCAGTTGAGGGAGGAACATCCACAGCTACTTAAGATGGGAAATTGACGTTCCAAGATCGAGTCTCGGACAATTTGCATTCCTGCAGCTACAGTCCAACATCAAGATGTGACTAAGCGTTAGCCTCTTTCAAACGAGTCAAGTTTGTTCTCTGAACAAGCCGCCGCTTGTCGATCCTTTTGGCAAACGTGAACTGAGCACGCGCAGCCGCCGCACCTGGGTGGATTCCACAGTACGGCTGGTGTGCAGCACCTTCTCCATGAGTCGTGCCAGGAACCGGAAGGAGGCCCAGTTGCGATTCCTGCGTCTCACACACCTTCTGCACGGCGCGAGTTGCAGCATCAGTGAGGCGGAGCACACAGCCTGAAGGGTTTAGGCTTATGAAATTTGGAGCTTGGGGTGGAATGAAGGCTGAGCATGCAGAACTTCAGAACTCTGCCTTTCTTCTTAAACCCCCCTGTGCCCTAAACCCTAAACCCTTAACCCTAAATCCTGTAAACCCTAAACCCTACGCCCAAAACCTTAAACCCTAAACCCTAAACCCGAAACTCTAAACCCCTCTACAGAGGGCACGCTCGATGCTGCCAGTGCCGGGAGATGCCATCCCACTTTTCAGGAGTCGTGACCTTAGTTTCGGGGTTTCTTGGAGGGTCAGGGTACTTATAACCCAATTACTAGGGTTTAGGGTTTGGGGTTCGGGGTTTAGGGTTTAGCTGAAGGTTTAGCCCAATTAACAGAGTAGTTATAACCCACTTATACAAGCCCCTTAAGTACCCTAACAGGGCTATAATTGAGTTCTAAGTGCAGCTAGAATTGGGTTGCTAAGTACCATGAACCTCCAAGTATAGAGCGTCAGATGGGCAGTTGGAACAGGGGTTGCAGCAGGGTTGAGGTTTTTGGGTTTCGGCCTTGGGGCTTAGGGTTTGCCTTTCAGGGTTAAGGGTTTTCAGGGCAACAAGGGGGATTTACAAGGTTCAGGGGTCCAGAGTCCGCGCATTGCGACGGTCACTCTGCGAATTGCTGGTTGCAACCTTGCTGGGCCTTCGTATAACCCCCCGAGACCCAAGACCGGTGGTTGGGATTCGGGGTTGAGAGGGCTCAGGGCTCAGATTGCGGTCCAGGGTTTAGGGTTTAGGGTTTGGAGTTTAGGGTTTAGGGTTTGGGGTTTAAGGCATGCTGTGGGGTTTCTTGCTGCCTTAATATCAACACTACAGACTGACGAAGGTAAAGGTGGTGATGCTGGCACGCCCTGAGCGCGGCTGCGCACACAGATTTAGTATTAACCGGGCTAGTAAACCAATCACCCAGTTGTTGCCCCACAAAACCCCTTAAAATTAATAAAATTCGTGCGTTTCCTTACAATTTTATTATTAAGGGGGTTTTTGTAGGGGCAAAAGGGAGCGTGGGATAGGATGAATCTCTAGAGTCACGAAGCTTCTGGACCAGTGAGTGAATAGAATGCGTTTATAAGGAATTCATGACGCATGAAACGCATTCATGCCAGCTTACGATGATTTGAAATCATGCCCTAAACCCTAAACCCTTAACGCTAACGCTAAACCCTAAACCCGAAGTAACCCTAAACCCTGAACCCTAAACACTAGGGTTTTACAAAAACCAGCGAAGATGTGGTCATTCGCTTTGATCTGTCAGCCACTGTTGCATGGCGCTGCTGTTGCCCCCTTCGCGCCTCCCCACCATACTACCTTGGGGACGAAATGTACCCTAAAATGGGGGGTCATATACCCTATACTACTATAATTCTTACTAGGGTATATGAACCATAAACCCTTTTAGGGTTCATTTCGTCCCCAAGGTACAGGGCGTACAAAGCAATATGGATTCATCGAGTGTTCAGGGCGCAGCTCCCCGGTACTTGGGGACTCGGCAGAACCCTAAACCCTAAACCCTAAACCCTAAACCCTAAACCCTAAACCCTAAACCCCAAACCCTAAACCCTAAACCTACATCCTTCAGCTGATGGCCCCAGGCCGCATGCAATCCCCAGAACTGGGCATAGGCAGCTTGTTGGAACGGAGGAGGCTCGAATCGTAGACCCACGGTTTAGGGTTTAGGGTTTAGGGTTTAGGGTTTAGGGTTTAGGGTTTAGGTTTCGCTTCCTGGCCTTTGCCCGGAGCGTACTTGTGGCCCGGCTTATTTTGGGGGGGTTTCCGACAATGGGGTTGCCCTGGTTGGGGGGGCCCCTTTCTTCTTTATTGGGGTATAGAAGGGCTATTTGGGGAAGTACCCATATGGGTCACATGGGGGGACCCTGCAAAACAAAACTCCCCCTGCACCCAACTCAAAGAACCAAGCTCGCAGAGCAGCAGCCCTTGTGAGAAGTGAGAAGGGGGGTTTAGGGTTTAGGGTTTAGGGTTTAGGGTTTAGGGTTTAGGGTTTAGGGTTTAGGGTTTAGGGTTTAGGGTTTAGGGTAATGTAGGGGCCTAAATAATTAGAATCGGGTCTTGTGGGGGGGGGCTACTAGAGTACTTATGTTTTATATCAGGGACCATGAGGGAATACCTGCTACTAATTATTCCGACCCTGGGCTCCGGGCCACCACATCGGCTCGCTCCAAGGCATCGATCTAAGGGAGGGCTTGGGGTTTGGGGTTTTGGGTTTGGGGTTTGGGGTTTGGGGTTTAGGGTTTAGGGTTTACCTGAGGACTCCAAATAAGGGTAAAATAAGCAACCAAATAAAACCACGGAAAACAATATAACAAAAAAAACGGCCAATGTAGTGGTTTTTTTAGAATCCTGAACGGAACAACCAGAATGGACCCTAGAGGGAACTACAATGGAGTCTTCAGGTAGGGCTTCAAGGCTTCAGGAAATCAAGGGTTGAAGGATTTCGGTTGGGGCTTTCGGGTCTTTTAGGGTTCAGGGTTTTTAGGGTGTTTAGGGTTTAGGGTTTCGGGCTTCTACGCTTTAGGGTTGTTGAGTTTCGGTTTTTTAGGGGTTTTGCTGGGGCTGCTATTTGGGGCACAGGGACTGGGCTGGCTATCGGCTGGGCTTAGGGTGGTTTAGGGTTGGGGTTTTGGGCTTTAGGGACTCGGAAGTCTATAGGCTTACATAAGTAAGGGGTGTACAAAGGTACTCGCAGGAAGGGGTATGAGGCAGGTGCGGGGGGGGGGGAACCTTCCTGAGCAGTTTTGGGTCTATGTCTGGGTTGACGAGCAGATTGGCACGTGAGCAAGCTGGCTCGAAGCCACTATCAGCCATAACCACAGGCCCTAGCAAAATACCCTAAACTCCTCATCTACAAAACCCTTTCTGGCCCAAAACCCAAGGAAATAGAAGTTTGAACTTTCAGAATAAACTACCTTACAAGAAGCCCAAAAGTTGAAAAGTTGGGTTTTGAGCCAGTAAGAACCCAAGACGAAACCTGCAATCCTCTCAAGCGCTTCGTGCTGTAAACCCGAATGCCCGTCGTCCGGACCTTGCAGCACAACTCCAAGCGGGGCAAAACGTTCTGAATTGTCCCCACCCCACCCCCCCTTCAGAGTCCGTACAGAAGAACGCTTGGTGGCCTTGGTTCCTTTATTCACCGACCCTAAACTCTCCAGGCCCCAAGCCTGACACCCTAAACTGCAAATCCCAAACCCGAAATACTTAACCCCTCCCAAACTACCCTAACTCGTGACGGCGAGGTCCCTAAAGCCTAAAAGCCTAAAAGCCTAAACCCTAAACCCCAAACCCTAAACCGCTCAGAACCCCACATCCGGAGTAAAGTCGCCAGTCAACTCCACCACGGCTTTCCCAAGCCTTGAGGTTCAGCGTTGGTAGGTTTAGGGTTTAGGGTTTAGGGTTTAGGGTTTAGGGTTTAGGGTTTAGGGTTTAGGGTTTAGGGTTTAGGGTTTAGGGTTTAGGGTTTAGGGTTTAGGGTTTAGGGTTTAGGGGGGTTGAGTTTAGAGGGCATAGGGCTTATAGGGTTTGAAGGGCTTACAGGGTTTATTTAGATGCTACTTCACTATATAGGGACTTTTAAAGGCACATATAGGTTATATAGGGCAATAAGATTAAGGGTCCCATCCAGGGGTCCCTCCTTATAGGCCCTCAACTCTACCAGGGATCCGGAGCGAGAACTGAGCAGTTGGACTTTGGCCAAACACATGCGACATGTGGGCTCACCATCTATCCCACAAGCTCCAAACCACACCAAGCTGGAAACCCTCGAAGCCCTAAACCCTAAACCCTAAATAAATCCTGAACCCTTGACCCCAAACCCTAAACTCCATCCAGCAAACGCTCACATCTCAGAGCTCTCTGGCCCAAATTCTTTGGCCAGGGACCATTAAGCCCAGAAACTGGCCGCAGCACTCCACAAACCTGCTTCAGCCTCTAAACTCTCAGAGGTTTAGGGTTTAGGGTGTAGTGCTTGGGGTTTGAAGTTGAGGGTTTCTCAGCAGTATCTTCTTACAGATTTCGAATAGGGAATGAGGGAGTTTGCAGTACCATCCCCTTGTCTACGCCCTTGCAAGGATTATATAGGCTACCTCATTTCACGCCCTACTAAGAACCAGCAAGTCTTCGGCAGAAACCAGTACGTATAGGAGCCCATGTACTTGGTACTCTTGGCAGGTAGCATTTCAACTCACCCTAAGCCCTGAACCCTAAACCCAAAAATGCTAAACAATAAACCCTAAATCTAGATTCTCAGCGGCTTTTCGGATTTCTCCGAGGCGGATTCGGGGGTCCTAATCACAAGGAATCTGGCACTTTGGTGGTATGTTTGGGGCACCCCTGTTTTGGGACATGTGCTACAAATCCTTTCAACCCTTTTTGAACCCTAAACCCTGAACCGTATCAGAAGCAAAAGCCACACCGACAAAACTCTGAACTCTTGTGACGAGGCAGGCACTGGCGCTGAAAGCGCTCTTCCCAATCCTTCCGTCGAGGAACCATAAGCCCTAAAGACCATACAGACCCTGTAGACCCTACAAACCCTATTAACGCTATTGAAACTTCGGCCTTAGACCTTAGGCCTTAGGCCTTAGGGCTTAGGGTTTAGGGTTTGGGGTTTGGGGCTTGGGGTTTGGGGCTTGGGGGTTTACGGTACATGCTCATGAAACAACCCTAAACCCTAAACCCTAAACCCTAAACCCTAAACCCTAAACCCTTGTTGAATTCAGGAGTATTGGGAGCCTCCGGGTTGCGACAGATGCATAACATTCGCAGCGGAGTAGGGAAATTGGATACTTGAAGGTTTATGGTAATTACTTGGTAATCCAACTTATGAACTTAGTTGTTGAGTTCATAAGCCTCAAGAAATATATACACTTTTCAGTTCTATAGCAGGGAATTGTAGTGTCCCAAAAAGTGTAAAAGGGTATTCATTCAGCCACGAAGCTAGAAGTTGATGCCAGAAGAACCCCACCCTAAACCTAAACCCTAAACCCTAAGCCCTAAACCCCTAAACCCTAAACCCCAAACCGCAGAACCTAGAAGCGCCACCGCAAGGAGGAGTCTGAGTCTCCATTCCCTCTCATGGGCTCGAGGGAATGTAGCCCTAAGGGTCCATGCACTTGTACAGTATATACTTGGGGCCTTCAAGGGGTTGCCATATCTCTAGCTTTAGGGCCCAGGCATATACTACATAGGTACATGGGTGGGATGAAAGGGTTTAGGGCTTCTAGGACAGTGAGGGCTTAGGCTGCTTGGCAAAAGAGCCGGATCGCCTCCATGCGTTCGCGAGCCAATGCCTTCAAGGGCGCGATGTAGATGACCTGCCGCCCGAAAGCAACGCTAGATAGAGTTTCTTCCTTGCAGCTTCGGGTACGCAAGAAGGGCCAAACACTGAGCTTGAAACCCCCACCCCCACCCTCTACTCGCTAAACCCTACCCGAAAACCGACAAATTTGGCCCTAAGTCCTTGCGTTCAGCATACCAAATAGGGCTTCGAATCAAACCCTAGACCCAACAGAAAGTTAAAAATGAAGAGGTACCATTTTTTGGGCTGATACGGGAACCGCACATCTGAAAACAAGGGGGAACCGTTTACAAAAAAGGGGAGTAAGGGCCTATTCTGAATCCTCAGGAAGTATAGGGTTTGGGTTTAGGTTTTAGTGTTTAGGGTTTAGGGTGCAAATAGGGCTTAACACCGAACCCTAAACCCAAAACCCAAACCCCTAGACCGAAGTTCCTCCAATCTCCTTTTCTTGTCTCAGCCGTTGCTTCTCTGCCCGGCGGAGGAGTTCTGCTGCCGAGAGTAGCCTCGACGTGGCACAAGTTTACAAGAGAGAAAAGATTTAAGGCTTGGGGCTTAAGGCTTAGGGTGTAGGGATTAGGGTTTCGCTTAGCGTTTGCTTGCGCCTTTCGTCTAGGTCTTTGGTGGCGGAGGGGTCAGCTTGAATGTGTGCTTTGCATCTACATATATATCTACCTATTTATATATATATATATGTATTTGTGTATCTATTTATCTACTATCAGATATAGTGACTATACATAGATATGCATAGATGTGTGTCTAAGATGATTAAAAAGGTTTAGGTAACTTTGCAATCTTGTGGTTCTCCTGCGGGCCCATGTCCTACAGAGGCCGGGTGTAGGTGAGCACTTTGGGTTTAGGGGTTTGGGTTTGGGGCTTCGGGTTTGGGGGTTTCGGGTTGAGGGGTTTAGGGTCTAGGGGTTTCGGGTTTAGGGGTTTAGGGGTTTAGGGGGTATAGGGTTTAGGGTTTAGGGTTTAGGGTTTGGGGGTTGCGGGTTGAGGGGTTTAGGGTTCAGGCGCGATTACTTCGGAGTTCTTGACATGAGGTTGCACGGTCTGGGACTGCTTGAGTGCGAGGCGCAGGGCTTGAGGGGCTTGGGGTTTGAGGGGCTTTTAGGTGTTGAGGTTTAGGAGCTTAGGGTTTAGGGGTTTAGGGTTGTTAGTGGGCAGGGTTTAGGATTTAGGGTTTAGGGTTTATAGGTTTAGGGTTTAGGGGGTTGAGGGTCTTGGGGTTTAGTGGTTTTAGGGTGGCCCTAGGCCCTAAACCCCGAAGTGTCATGGGGAGCCTCCTCCGACGAACGAAGCGCCTGGGCAACCATTGGCTCAACTTCGCGATGGCCCTGCCACACGGGTCTGACATGACTACCCCCGGACGCTAAACCCTAACCCTAAACCCCAATACAATAATCCCTTAATCAGAGTTACGGAAGTAACTAATCCTTAAAATAAGCAAGGTGTGATTGTCAGAATTTATGGAGTGTTCCCAGGTCTGGAGTTCGGGATATGGAGATCAGTTGGTGCCTTGGATACACTGTTCAGGGCCTATAGTTTCCTCCAATTCAGCCTATAGACCCACCGGGTGACCCCATAGCCACCTTCAACCCTCAAACCAACCTACCGACCCCGCCCCCCCCGCCCCCCCCTAAATCCTAAACCTTATAAACCCTAAACCCTAAACCTTATAAACCCTAAACCCTAAACTGTAAACCCTAAACCCTAAACCCTAAAACCCAAATTTCCTGAACCGTAATCTGGTACAGAGAAGCCCTCAACCCGAAGCTCGAAGCCCTGAACCCAAAACCCCTGTATCCCCTAGAACCCCTACAATCCCTAAACCCCCAAACCCCCTAAACCCCTATTAAACCCCTAAACCCACAAGCCCACCCATCAACCCCTAAACCCGTTAGCCGAAGCCCCAAACCCCCTAAAACCCAAAACCCCAAAAACCCCTAAAACCCTAAACCCCCAAGCCCCTAAAACCCTAAAACCCTAAAGCCCAAGAACCTCAAAACCCTAAAACCCAAAAACCCAAAAACCCAAAAACCCTAAACCCTACAACCCCTAAGCCCACAGCCCTGAAACCCCTAAAAGCCCTAATATCCCAGTGTTGCAGGGCCCTGAAAGTCTGATTCTGCGCGTAGGCCTGGGCATCACCGGCCTCGTCTCGGCCGTAGGTAGTCAGGGTTTTGGGGTTTAGGGTTTAGGGTTTGGGGTTTAGGGTTTGGGGTTTAGGGTTTGGGGTTTGGGGTTTAGGGTTTAGGGTTTAGGGGTTGGGAATCCAAGTCCCCAACCTGCAGGGTTTAGGGGTTTTGGGGTCAGGGTTTTGGGGGTTCAAGGTGTAGGGGTTTAGGGTGGAGGGTTTGGGGGTTTCGGCTTTCGAGTTGCCGGCTGGGAAGAAACTACCCGGATGATGTGGGGGCTTACAAACAAATAGGGGACCCCTAACATAGACCCCAAATAATAGGGTTCCCTTACAATAAAGACCCCCCAAAAATACCCCTAAACCCTAAACCATAAACCCCCCTAATTACCATATTATCTTGATGCCCTGAGCTTACTGACCTCCTTGCAACTCCGGGTCAGGTACCAAGGCAGGAAGAGCACTGCCAGCGGGACCCACCCACGCTCCTCCGACCCCTCAATGACCCCCTAAACCCTAAACCCTAAACCCTAAACCCTAAACCCTAAACCCTAAACCCTAAACCCTAAACCCTAAACCCTAAACCCTAAACCCTAAACCCCTCCTCGGTGCCATGGTCCCATTTCTCCAGCTTGTCGCTGTGCTCACCAGCCCTTCACGGCAAGCCGCTCCTACTGGCGCCTGTTCTCGTATGGCTTTTGACTCTCGATCGGGTTTAGGGTTTAGGGTTTGGGGTTTAGGGTTTAGGGCCTAGGGTCTAGGGTGTAGGGTTTAGGGTTTAGGGTTTAGGGTTTAGGGTTTAGGGTTTAGGGTTTAGGGCATCTGGATGGATCTGGATTGACCAGCGTCGTACTACTGCAAGCCTGAAGGCATTGCCGCCGAGATGGAAACCTTGTCCCTTCAGGCGCCAGGATAAAAACCTTCCATCCGCCGCGGTCTGAAGGGCGTAAGCGCTCTAAGAGTTTGGAGGTAGAAGCCCAGCTTCAACCTAGAGAGTCCAAATCTCTAAACCCTAAATCCTAAAACCCCAGGCCCCAAACCCTAAACCCTGATTAAACCCGAAACCCTGAGCCACAAACCCACAACCCTAAACCCCAAAATCCACCTAGACCCCCCTAAACCCTTAAACCCTTAAACCCTAAAACCCTAAAGCCCTAAAGCCCTAAAGCCCTAAAGCCCTAAAGCCCTAAAGCCCTAAAGCCCTAAAGCCCTAAAGCCCTAAACCCGAAAACCCTCGAACCCTAAAACCCTAAAACCCTAAAATCCTAAAACCCTAAAACCAAAACCCTAAAACCCTAAATCCCTACAACCCTAAACCCTGAACCCTGAATCCTACACTGTGGGCCCCCGGGCAGGTACAGCAGCCGTGGCAGCACCGGGACCTGGGAGTTTAGTTGCAAGAAGTTGGCCCAAGAAGTTTTGAACCTCAACTTGGGTTTAGGGTTAAGGGTAGTTTAGGGTAGGTTAGGGTAGTTTAGGGTAGTTTAGGGTAGTTTGGGTAGTAGGGTAGTTTAGGGTAGTTGAGGGCTTAGGGTAGTTTAGGGTTTAGGGTTTAGGGTGTGGCCTCCAACCCTTTCAGCCCTGAACCTCACGCCCGCACCGCCTCACCCTCAAGCCTCACGTTCTTGGGGCCCTTCGGCGAAGTACTTCAGCCTAAGGGTCTTACCTTGGACCCTTAAGGTTGTACCCTCGGGTTTTGCGGACCCGTTTTGAAGATACTTTAGGTGGGTGTAAGGGCCATCTTGGGGAGTGTATCAAGGGGAACCTTCACTGAGGGGTACGAGCCCTAAACCCGAAACCCCAAACCCTAAACCCTAAAACCGCCTAAACCCAAACCCCTAAACCCTAAACCCTAAACCCTAAACCCTAAACCCTAAACCCTAAACCCTAAACCCTAAAACCGCCTAAACCCCCCTTTAAGGTTACAACCTGAGGGGTACAATATGCTTCCAAGCACCGTGGGACGGGACGCCCATCATTCTCAACTCCCGAGTGAACCTCAAACACCCCGCAGAACAACAACAATCGACCCCTCCAGATTATACCCTAAACCTTACCCTAAAAACTCAAATTAGCCCCAACACCATATTTAAGAGGGCCGCTAGGCCCAACAGACCCAAAAGACCAGTCCTGACAGCCTGAGGCATCCAACCAAAGTAGCAAGACTGCAGCAAATGCGGCCGCAGGGGCATTTAACATCCAACCGAGATAGGCTGTGAGCACATCCGCCTGGTTCCGAGTCAGCTTTGGGTGCTGCTGATGTCAAACCCTAAACCCTAAACCCTAGACCCTAAACCTGTGTAGTCTATACTTGGACGTTAAAGGGGTTCCCATATGGGCCCTATAGACTATATGGGTACACGGACCCTTATTGTTTGCCATCTATGTCGGAACCCCGGGAAAAAGAGCCGTCATGAAGTGAAAAAGGGTATCACTGAGAACTTGGAGGTTGGATGGACACAACCCACACCCACAACCCGAAACCCTGAACAACCAAAGCGGCAAAGAACCCTCAACCCCAAACCCTAAGCTCTAAGCCGTAAACCCTAAACCCTAAACAGCCAAAGCCGTAAATCCTAACTCTTGAGCCCTAGGATTCCTAAACGTCCTTGGCCTTAAAGTAAAACACTCAACCCGAAACCCTAAATCCTATAGACTTTAAACCCGCACAACCCTCGAGCCCCAGAGCCAAAACCTGGTTTGAAGGTTCAGAGGCATGTAGGGTAAGGTTTAGGGATTAGGGATTACGGCCTAGGGATTAGGGTTTAGGGTTTAGGGGTATTCAGGTATAGGGCTTAGGGCAAACAAAGCCAAAACCCCAAAAGGAAGATGTGCCATGGGACGCCCACAAAGCCCAAATTCAAGCATAATTGTGGCAGATTGTTCCTACTCCAAAAACATTGCATCTAGTTAATCTGTGTTTCTGAGTACTATACTCCTTACAGAAGACTGAGACGTCCAGTGGCATTTGCAGACGCCACGGGGTAGTCCGTGAACTGGTCGACGTATGGAAGCCTCAATCCAGACCCTAAACCCTAAACCCTAAACCCTAAACCCCAAACCCACAACTACTAAACCCCGCCCCCGAAACCCTAAACCCTAAACCCTCAACCCGAAACCCCAACGCCCTTGATGACAACTCAAAGGGCGTAGGGTTTACGGTCGACCCACTAGAATAGGACGATCTGAGGGCATAATTTGCATACGCTCACAATCCTTGAGGCAGGAATTTTGCGTGAACCGGCGAGATTTTCAGGGGAGGGCAGTCCCACTGTGAGGAACATGGTCTAGGGTCTAGGGTGTAAGGCTAACCCTAAACCCTAAACCCTCAACCCTGAACCCTAAACCCTGTGTAAGGTCTAACTCGGGAGAAGATGTGGCTGCCCTGAAGCGCAGAGTAGAACAGAAACGCCAGGGAGTTGTGACCAGACCCAGGGTCTTGAACAAAGTAAGCGTCCTTAGAGCAATAAACCCTAACCCTAAACCCTAAGCTTCCAACTTCAGGGTGCAGTCCCAAACCCAAACTCAATTCATTGGTTTATGGTTTAGGGTCTAGGGTTAAACCACAAATGCTGGTTTGGTTTAGTGGTATAGCGTACTCCCTTAAGAGACAAACCAAGAAACCGAGACCACCCTAGCTCAAATCCGCCTGGGTAACCGGTACATGGGTTATGGAAGCTAAGAAACTCAGGGTTACCTAGTGCCGGAAAACCGCTTTCTTGTGCAACGATTTTACTGCAATCCGTCACCCCCGACATCCCTCCACCACAAAACACAAATCCCCGAGACGCCCATACCCCTCAACTTCCCAGTCGCGAGTTTGGAACATAAACGCCCCAGCAGCCTTGGTCTAGGGCTCCTGCACCCTAAACCCTATACCCTAAGCCTTACACCCTAAACCCTAAACCCTACACCCTAAACCCTAAACCCTAAACCTGGAACCTTTCCAGAAAATCCGACATTCCGGGCCGGGGGGCAACTTGTCCAGGTAAGGCATGACGTGCACCTGCAACAGCGCAAGAGCTACAGGGACGTAGGGTTTAGGGTTTAGGGTTTAGGGTTTTGGGGTTTTGGGGTTTTGGGGTTTTGGGGTTTTGGGGTTTTGGGGTTTTGGGGTTTTGGGGTTTTGGGGTTTTGGGGTTTTGGGGTTTTGGGGTTTGCGGTAGGGGTGTAGGTGTAGGGATTAGAAAATAGTTGAGGTTTATGCTTGAAGGATCAGGCAAGTTAAGGGTATAGGGGTGCTGGGCTTAAGGGACGGAGCTTGAGTTGTAAAGTTTAGGCTCTTGGGTTTACGGGCTTCGAGGATGTCTTCGAACTTCACGAAGAAAGTATATAAACATGACTGAGAATGCATGCGGTCGTGGTAGAAAGTTCAATAACAAGAAGCCAAAGAAAGTGCAATGGACCATGCAGCCTACATTCTAAATTTACGGATAACTGCAGGGGGAGGGGGCCAGGTAGGCTCCTTTTTGAATGAGGCTTCAACAAAGTATAAAGGGCACTACGTATGCCGTGTAAGGTGAGGCTGAGAAGCCAAAGCGACAAAAACACACAAACAGCTGACGCTATCTGAGAGGCCGACCATGTGTGGGCGGATGAGGGGCAAATGCTCCGAGAGCCTGGCTTACAAGGAAGGTTGGGTTATGGGTTTTGGGTTTAGGGTTTAGGGTTTAGGGGGTAGGGTTTAGGAGTTAGGGGTTAGGGGTTAGGGTTTAGGGGTTAGGGTGCACACGGCCTGAACCCTGCAAAGGTCTTCATGCGTGGGACTTTATGCATCGTACCTCGCACGAGTTTGCGACTTCAAAGTCGAGCGCCCAGAGTTTTGGTCTGCCGGCAGCGGAGGTGCTAGCTGACGTACGATGACGAACGGGGGCTTAGCATGCCGCAACAGCCAGACAATAGATCCTTAAACTCTAACAAGGCTTCTCGAAGGGCCCCCCCCGGGTTAAATCACCACGGAAACATAAGGCCAACTGATAACTACGGGTAACATAACCCAGTCGAAGAACCGTCTGCCGCCACTATTAACTACTTGTGCCTGGGGCCGCTCTAAACCCTAAACCCTAAACCCTAAACCCTGAACCCTAAACCCTAAACCCTAAACCCTAAACCCGTGTAGTGAGAGAGCCCGTCCTAAACTTGCCGGACCCTAACCCCCTCACCCCCCCCCCCCCCCCCCCTCGAAACCTAAACCCTAAACCCTGAGCCCGAAACAGGAAGCCCCCACCCTGGCCGAAAAGGACGCCAACACACGCTAAACCCTAAACTACCATACTAAACTACCCTAAACCCTAAACCCTAAACCCTAAACCCTAAACCCTAAACCCTAAACCCTAAAGCCTAAACCCTAAACCCTAAACCTGCCTCTCCAAACGCGGCGCAAGAAAGTCCACGTAGCCAAGGAGCAGCGGAAGGTAGGCGCTTTGACCTGGGGACCGCTACCATTAGGGTTTAAGGGTTTAAGGGTTTAGGGTTTAGGGTTTAGGGTTTAGGGTTTAGGGTTTAGGGCTTAGGGCTTAGGGCTAGGGCCAAAGTCCTAAACCCTTAAACAGTTAAGCCCATGAACCCTGAAGCCCGTAAACCCTTAAGCCCGGCTCCTAGGTTTGTAGGGGTTTGGGGCATTTCTTAGGGCTCATTTGCAAAATCTTTAGCGCCGTGCCCTGGAATGTGAACTTCCTATAATACAACACTCAGCCACAATCGCTACGACAAACTCTTCGAATTCGATAAGACCCCAAACCTGCAAACTCTACAGGGTGATTTTGTTTGGTCTTGAGCCACAGCTCTTGCGCGAAACAGAGGCTGCGAGAAGAGAGGATGCAAAGAATTGGCATCGGGGGTAAAATCCCCGGCTCTTGGGTTGTAGACCCCGGCTGTGATGATCTTGTGTTTCAGGTTTACCTTAAGCACCTCAAAACCTACTTTTGTTGTAGGTTACCTAAGAAGCCTATAAAAGGTTTCTAGAAATGGCCTATCAGACAAGGTCGGGTATAGGGTTCTTAAGGTAGGCTTTAGGCTCCAAGATTTAGTGCTCAGGGAATACCGTTCAGGTCGTATGGTGCTCACAGGCTCAAAACACTGCATCCCTTGGTATATAGGGACTATATCAAGCATAAATATATATATATATATACATATAGGATTTTATGTAGGGGAATGACACCAAGGGTCCCTCCCTCCTTATATCCCTTGAGAAGATGATATTGCTATAGCTCACTTAGAAGCCCCTTAAGTACCCTACCAGCGTTAGAATGGGGCTATAAGCACAGTTACGGTTGGGTTACGAAGTACCATGAACCTCCAAATGTCATCACAGTCCAGGCCACAGAGAACGTGCCTTTCTTAGAAGGTTCACACGACCGGTGAGACGTGCCACTGGCGGGCTGAAGTTGAGGGTCTAAAGGTCTGAGGGATGCTAGGGGCAGGGGTTTAGGGCTATCAGGCTTAGTTTTTAGGGATCTAAGGCTTCGGGCTTAGGGTTTAGGGCTTGGGGCTTAGGATTAGGGGCTGAGGGTTTATGTAGGGTTCAAAGTATGAGCCGGTATTTTGGGGCCCCTTGTTACATAACCCTTGCATACGCTACGCATAAGATGGGCCCATACTTCGGATCCCTATACACAAGGGTAAGGGAGCACACATGGTTCCAACCTTTAGAGTCTAGGGTTACAAGGTTTCCGGGTTTGTGGTGTGGGGGCGTTCAGGTTTGGGACCAGGTGCTTCGGGGTTAAAGCTCCTCACTCAACCTCCAAACCCAAAGTAGCACCTCCCCATCGAACCCTCTGATGCCCCTCCGAAATTCTAGGGCTTACGCCCTTAAACCCTAGATCCTAAACCTAAACCCCGAGGTCTGTACAATGGTTCGTAGGGCACCCCGCCCCTCCCAAGGCACGAGACTTCAAGCCCGCAATTTGAAGGGTCCAAGTGCCACCAGGGGTTTGCCGCACCATCTAAAACCCCCCAAGAGAAAGACGCTAGAGGTCTCAAACCCAAAGCCCTAACTACTATCTACGACAACATATTCTTATAATTACCATATATTCTCTTCTGTATATATATATATACATATTACTCTCGAGTCTTTGAATCTACAGAAGCCCTGACCCTCAAAGCTTAAAATCCTCAACACGCTAAACCTCCCTAAGAGCCCTAAACACTTCGGCCTGCGGGGGCACTCGGCAGTTCATGGGTACTTCGAAATGGGGTTTAGGGTTTAGGGTTTAGGGTTTAGAGTTTAGGGTTAATTAAGGGAATATTGGGATTCTAGGGTTTAAGTAGGGGGGGAAATATGGTCATCGCCTTATCTGTTTTAAGGCACCCTGAAACCCTACTTTGCCAAGTACCCAGGAACCTGCAATCATGCTCTGCGCCCTGGAACTACAGGAGCCATTCAAATCGACTTCGACGCTCGGGTTTAAGGTTTAGGGTTTAGGGATGTTTAGGGTTTAGGGTAAGGCTGCAGGGTTCTAGGGCTTTAGGTACGGTTCAGGGCTGTAGGCTTTGTATGTAAATTCGGGCGTTAGGCTTCAGGCGTTTAGGGTTTAGACTGTAGATTTCCGAGTGCTCAACGGCAGCACCGTCACGAAATCCCTAAATCCTGCGAAACCTTGAGTCACCATCCCTGATTCACAAGGTCCTCAGTTCGCCCCCTGTAGGCACTTGGGCCCTCTTGATGTTTTTTCAATCAAACAGATTCTGTGCGGGAAGGAGGCTTCGCAAGTCCATACCCCGCAGTGAAAGAGGAGACTCGTTGAAGGTTCGTGGCTTTGCTGCCTTGCAACTAGAAAACCCCGTCCCACCATCCAATTCAAATCTGTGGACTTTTGGGTGGTAGGGTTAAGGACCATTGTGGGGGCTTGGGGCATTAAATACTTGGGGGAGGCTCTAACCGAGGTATGTAAGTAGGGCGACTTGTTGTTCTTCAGATTTATGTGCTCTTGTCGAACGTCTATTTTTGTGGCTAAACATGTATGGACCTGATGTCGATGGTCCAGCAGATAACCTAACGACTTACCCAATTTGGACAAAAAAACCGACTTCATCAAAACTACTATTCTTACTATGTGCCCTTGATTTTGCAAACCCATACATGCCCCACCCAATGGGCCATGCTTCAAAGTGTTCGAACAAGTTCATGGGGCCTTATTGAGGGACCGTCAAATGGTCCGATAAACTACTTCGCCCAAATACACCCCCAACCCCAGCCCAAAACCCTAAACCTTTGTGACGAACCCAAGTTCAGACCACCACAATTCTACGACCCCTGAAGCCTAAACCCCTACTTCATCGAAATCATTCTGAACACCTTAAACTTTGGCACCAAGCAGCCCTGATCCCCAATCCCTAAACCCTAGACCCCAAACAGCCCTGATCCCTATACCAGAAACTCTAGACACTACACCTAAACCCGCAAAAGGCCCTAAGACCCCTAAACCCAGACCCTTAAGCCCTGAAACGCTGGGTCCAGCAAATCTGCTCAAAGCCTCCAGGCCAAAAGGACTCACACGCAGGGCGTCTGGCGAAGCACCCTTGCATTTTAGAGGGTTTAGGGTTTAGGGTTTAGGGTAAGAGGGTTTGGGGTAGCAGGGTTTAGGGATTAGGGGTTTAGGGTTTCGGGTTTAGGGTCTAGGGTTTAGGGTATACATATACTAGCCTGCCCAGTAACCTAGGCTTAAAAAGACAACTTGCTACTTAGTAACCCAATTCAAAGTGAAGCCATAACCCAATTTAGAACCCAATCATAACGCCAGTACGGTACTTCACAAAACTTAAAATTCGGCTTCTAAGTAACCTGAAACTCCAAGCATATGTGCAGTTAAGGTTTGGGGCTTTGGGCTTTCAAGCTCTTAGGGCTTAGGGTGCAGGGTTTAGGGGTTGGATCTTTGCGTTTCTCTCAGGCTCAACATACCCTCCCCCTCCAAGCAAAAAAAACCCGAGAAACAGAAGCTTTTGGCAACCTTATAGGGTTTGAATACTGACAGAATATTTGCGGAAAGGGAAGATGTAGGGTTTAGGGCTTAGGGTCTAGGGTCTAGGGTTTAGGGTCCAGGGTCTAGGGTCTGGAAAGAGGGGAGGGAGGATTCCGGGCACGAAAGGTCCAGTTTGCCAGGCTTAGGGTTTTTGGGATTCTTAGGGTTTTTAGAGGTGCTGGTGCCACGCCAAAGGGATCCAGGGGTTTCCCCCGTAAAGGGTTCAAGCCCAAACCCATAGTACCTACCCAAAGCCAAAAATCCCTCAAACCCTGAACCCTAAACCCCCAAACCGGCTTAGGGTTTAGG